>JAAGEH010000031.1:12782823-12881105 GCA_011751065.1 Lasiurus cinereus
AAGTCCCAGGCTGTCCCTCTGCCCCAGAAAAAAAACCAGTTGTTTTCCAGAGCTCCCCTCTGTCAACAGCTCGGAGTGTCTGCCTCCACACTCAGGGATCACGCCCTGGCCACTTCCGTGGACCTCTCCAGAGGCAGCTTTCCCGCAGCCCGTCTCCCACAGCGTGCGCGTCTCAGCCCTGTGGGAGTAGGAGACTTCACCCTAACACAGGCAAAATCCGACCTTTCCCTGCGCCGTGTGGATCTCCGAATCTGCCACCTGCTCGTCCACGCCACCTCAAGAGCTGTGTTCTGGGTCCCTGGCTGCTTGGTGGGAGCCTCCGCCAGCCGCAGATTTCAGACCTCCGCAGACATCAACCTCCCTCTTATCTCAGGTGAAATCTGACCTTTCCATGTGCTCTGTGTATCTCTGATTCCACCGAGTGTCTGCGCCGATTGGAGAGCGGAGTTCTGGGTCCCCGGATCCCTGGCTGCTCGATAGGTGCCCCAGCTGCCGGCTTCAGACCGCCGCAGACATCCACCTCACTCTGCAAGATGGCGCGATCTCCGCGTTTGTGCTGGTGGCTCCAGTGGACAAGAACCAGTGGGGCTGCCTGGCTGGGAGAGCCCCCGTCCAGCAGTTCCCCGCCTTCTCCTGGAGGATAACTGACTCTTAACTTGCCAACAAATACTCCCAGTGCAACTCTCAGCCACTCTCTCTCCCTCTGCACAGTGACAAAACTCCAGATGCATCCGTCTATTTCACCGCCATTTTCTCCTCCCCCCATTGTAAGTTCTTGCTATTCATCAAGTTGAATATTTCCTGCCACTCCCTTCTGGCCTGCATAGTTTCTGTTGAGAAATCAGCTGACAGTCGTATGGATACTCCCTTGTAGGTAACTGTTTTTCTCTTGCTGCTTTCAAGATTCTCTCTTTGTCTTTTGCCCTTGGCATTTTAATTATGATGTGTCTTGGTGTGGTCCTCTTTGGATTATTTTTGTTGGTTGTTCGGTGTGCTTCCTGGACTTGTAAGTCCATTTCCTTCACCACATAGGGAAAGCTTTCAGTCATTATATCTTCATATAGGTTTTCAGTATCTTGCTCTCTTCTTCTGGCACTCCCATAATTCTAATGTTGGTATGCTTGAAGTTGTCCCAGAGGTTCCTTACACTATCTTCACATTTTTAAACTTTTTTCTTTTTGTTTTTCTATTAGGGTGTTTTTGCTTCCTCATATTTCACATCTTTGATTTGATTCTTGGGGTCCTCTAGTCTGTCTGCTGTTGGATTTCTGTATATTATTCTTTATTTCAGACAGTGCATGCTTAATTTCTGACTGGTCCTTTTCCATTTTTTTTGGCATTCTCATTAAGATCTTTGAAGTTCTCACTAAGTTTCTCAGAGGTCTCAATAAGTTTTTCAGCAGTTTGTAGAAGATTCTTGAGTAACCTTATAAGTGTAGTTTTGAACTCTATGTCCAGTTGGGGCTTTCCTCCATTTCTTTCATTCGTGACATGTTTCTTGGTCTCTGCATTTTGGCCGCTTCCCAGTGTTGATGGAGTGGCTTTGTGTGCTAGTTATCCTTAGGTCCCAGTAGCTCCGCCTCCCCAATCATGTGAGGTGGACACTCTTGGTACAACCCTTTCTGGACTGAGTTCACAGTCTTATTGTAGTTAAGCCTTGATTGCTATTGGTACACTGGGAGGAATTGACCACCAGGCCAATTGACTGTGAGGATTAGCTGTGTCTATTAATGGAAGAACTGCTGTGCTGGAGTCACCTCTATGGCGCAGAACTTGCTTCAGTGGGGCTTTGGTGCTCACCGAGTCTGCCTCTTGAGTGTGTCTCTTATGTATGTGAGGAGTTGAAATCTGGTGTTGTCTCACACTGACCTCTAGGTACACTGGTTCCTGGATCTCCAAGGAGGTGCAAGTCAGCTTGTGTCTGAGGCCACCCAGCAGGAGCTACAGGGAGCTCTGCAGATTTCTCCTCTTTGCTTGGAGTTTGGAAGTTTTGGAGTTGATGTCTCCTTTCTTGCTTGGAGTTTGGAAGTTTTGGAGTTGTCTGACCCAGCTGCAATTTGTTAGGTTAAGCTGCCAGAGGGCAGGCCATTCATATGCAAAAACCACTGCACAGCTGGGTGGGTTTGTAAATTGGGTGGGGCAAAGTCTCAGGGACTCTTTAGGCTAGGGTGTGGCAAACAGCAATGGCTGCCAGTCAGCCCTCTCTGCTGAGTTCTGTTCATTGTCCTGTGTCCTGCGCCCCAGCACAGTAAACAATGATTCCAGTGTGCAACTCTGTGAGAGAGCCACCCTCTCTTTCTGACCCGATAGCAGACAGTCCAGTTTCTCCCTGGACTGTATGAGACTGGTTCCCCAGAATCTCAACAGAAACTGGAGTTCAGAGAATCAGGAACTTGTAACTCCCTCCTAATTGAAAAACTACATCGCACACCAGCCTGATTGGCACACGTCTCAGTACCTCTGCCTTTCTGAGCCTCTGCACATCCTACCAGGTCTGTATGCACTTTTTACTTTCCTTCTAATTGTAGACCTTCCACTCCACCAGCTTTTCCTTGGTTCTGTGGGATAGTTGTTTTGTCTTTTAGTTGTAGTTTTGGTGTGGTTGTGAGACAGCACGTACAGATGTATATCTTATGCTGCCATCTTGTTCTCCTCAAGCCTATCGGTCTTTTTGCATATATGATATATTCTTGAAATGTCAGGGTAACTTGTAACTTCCCTTTTTACCAGACCACTTGGGGCACAACCAGATGAGTCTGGGCTCCAGGACAGAGACCATAAATTTCTTCATTGTTATTGTTTTCATGTTAATTGTTGACAGTTAACTGTCCTACACCTACCTAAGTAAAAGAAGTATGTGTCTATCATTTTACTTTTTATCCAATCCCAGAGGTTTCCCCACTTTGCTTTCTCCTCCCTCTCTAATGTATGGTCAATGGATTTCATGAAACCCACCCATGTCTCCTGTTTTGATCGCAATATATAAAAATAGATGAAAAAAAAAACACATTATATTATCCCAATCTGTTGATATTCTGCTTCAAATAAACTCACAAAAATTCTTTACAGGTTTGAATGTTTTTGTGTTAACAGCTAATAGCAAAGGAAAAATAATGCATATTACTAGTAATTTAATAATTCTTATTTTCCTTGCTACTCATTTCTGTTTGAAACATCTTTAAAGTAATTCTTCAATAAGAAAATCATCCTTTTATGGTGCTTTTCTCCCATTATTGAGCTGTAAAATGTATCATGCATACAAACTTGTATAAAGAACATAATTTACTGATTAAAAAGGAGAATGAAATGAGAAATAAATAGAAACTTAAAGGCTGAAAAATATACCAGGCAAAGATTAGCTATAACAAAAGTGTCACGGTTATATTAATGTCAGAAAAGTACTCTTTAAGTAAAGAAGCATTAATGGAGATAAGGGGACACATTACATAATGATAAAAGGGTCAATTCAAAAGGAAGAAAATATTCCTCATTCTATAAAGAAGGTACTGTATTTTTTATTATTCTAATTTTTACAGATGAGGAATATAAGTTACAGAAACATTATGGGATCTACACATATAGTAAATACTGTATCCAGAACAAGCTTATGCTTTTAAATAGCATACACTATTTGGGGGAAGTGGAACACAGATAATTTCTCTTTGGGATTGAGATTAAAGGATTGTAGTACTCAAAAAGCAATGCCACTCTTCTATATTCCTTTAGCAAAGCATGACAATTTTTCTACAAAGGCATTATTTAAATTTAAACTTCAACCAGAATGAGGCCTCGTTATGTCATTTCAGTTGTGAAGGTAACAGAAAAACATTCTATGATAACATATCATAAGTGTAAAGGTGCATTTAGCACAGCTGTGGTCTATGATCCAAGAATCAAGTTAAAATCATCCCTTTTAAGATTGCTAAAAACAAAATAGAAACTTTCTTTTTCCATTACTCCTTAAACTGCTGCAACAAAGCAAGTACTGTATTCCTGAGGGGAAGTATAGGAACAATATGAGTGAAATTTAATTTTGTCAGAAAAGTAAATAAAAAGAAATTCCAGTAAGTCATATTACTTCGTTTTCTGGGAAATAATATTTCAGTGTCTGACACTCTTGGAAAAGGCTCTGAACAGGTTGGAAAACCATGAATCTGCAGGGATCCATTTGGTCCTTGGAATCATCTTCTCTACTTTGAAAAATATGTTATTAGTTATTTTATTATAAAACGAATACATATTGGAAAGGGGAAAAAATAGTAAACTGACATACCATTTAACCAAGTGATCAAGTTTAACATCAGCAGAAATAAGTCGTGTTGATATCATGTACTCCTGATACGATACGATGCAAAGAGGTGTCCCAATTTCTCCTCTAGGGAAGTAAGCACAGGTGGCCAAGAGTATCCTCTGCCAATAGGTTGGACTTATATGGATGATTCAAGGCCCTTATTAAATATTGGCCGAGCATAAATTACACAGAGGACTGACATGCAATGCACGAATCACACATGGTTTATTTCCAGACCTCAGCAGGCCACCAGGAGATCCGAGCTGACAGACACACACACTGGACGTTGCACATTGCAGCTGTGGCTCCTCATCTCATAGAGGCCTCGGCTTGTGGGTCACGGTTCGGACCCATGGTCCACAGCAGAACACAGAGTTCAGGCAGGTGCAGGAAGGGGAGCGGAGAGTGACAGGAGTCCTGCTATGTGGTCTTACATGTGGGGTACAAACTTCTTTATTTCTTACATGCACGTCTCTTTAAGGGTGTTTACACTTCATTTCACTCTTTAATACATCACACACAATTCTTATTTTATATTTTATATTTTATCCTTATTATTACTATAACAACACTTCAATGCTTATTATATTTTATCTTATTAATATTACAATAACAAGAGGACACATCATTTCCATGGTATTTTCTTATAAAAACTCGTAATTGTCATCCAATCACAATAAAAATATCAGATAAACACAAACTAAGGGACATTCTACAAAATATCTGCTGAGTACTTTTCAAAACTGTGTAAGTCATTAAAAATGAGGAAAGAAACGGTCACAGAGCAGAGCAGACTAAAGAGCTATGATAACTAAATGTAACATGGTACCCTGGATTGGATTCTGGAAATAAAAAATGGAATTAATGGAAAAACTGGTAAAATATGATTAAAGTATGGAGCTAGCTGGTTTCTTAGTTTTGACAAATATGCCACGTTAATGTAAGATGATAACAATATCAACTGAAACAATATAATATTTTGACAACTTTTTTGGTAAATCTAAAATTATTCCAAAATAAAAAAAAGCTTATTTAAAAATGTAATATGTGATTGTGATAGAAAAAAGAAATAAAAGAAATAATCAAGAAAGGAAAGAAATAAATGGAAGGAAGAGGAAGTAAGTAAGTAAATGTAAAAAGTTAATTTTTAAAACTTCTTCAGAGGTAAGCTATTATTAAAAGTTTTTTTGTGGCCTAGCCAGTTTGGCTCAGTGAATAGAGTGTAGGCCTCCAGCCTGAAGGGTACTGAGTATGATTCCAGTCAAGGGCACATGCCCGGTTACCTGCTCAATCCCCAGTAGAGGGCGTGCAGGAGGCAGCCAATCAATGATTCTCTTTCATCATTGATGCTTCTATATCTCTCTCTCCCTTTCTATCTGAAATCAATAAAAAAATATATATTTTTTTTAAAAGTGTTTTTTGTATAATTCTAGACTTTTCTTTTATGCATCCAGGCATATTCAAATATATATGATATTTTTTAAAGAGAAAAGATACTATTATGCATGTCTTATAACTTGATTTTTCACTTAATATAAAACAGCTATATTTTCACTAATTACACATTTATTTAGTCAGCAAATATATAGAAATGGATTTTTCCAGGAAGGAAGAGTATCTAAATGTGTACTTACTAATATTTTCTGAAGGTATTATTCTGCAAGTTATGGGAGCTATTAACAAGAGCCTGTCTTTCGCGCGGGGGCCGCCAAGGAAAGGGGAGAGAGGAGTACCTGGCAAGAACATTTTTTTAAATTAAATCTTTATTATTCAGATTATTACATTTGTTTCTCTTTTTTCCCCTCCATAGCTCCCCTCTACCCAACTCCCACCCTTTCCCCTACCTTACCTCCCTCCCGTTGACCTCATCCATAGGTGTATGATTTTTGTCCAGTCTCTCTCTATACACCCCTCACCCCTTTCCTCCTGAGAATTATCAGTCTACTCCCTTTTTGTGCTCTTGAATCTATTATATTCACCAGTTTATTCTGTTGATCAAATTTTTAATTCACTTAATTATTAGATTCTCTTGTTGATAGATATGTATTTGTTGTTCATAATTTTTTGTCTTTTACCTTTTTCTTCTCCCTCTTCTAGAAGAGTACCTTTCAGCATTTCATATAACACTGGTTTGGAGTTGATGAACTCCTTTAGCTTTTTCTTATCTGTGAAGCTCTTTATCTGTCCTTCAATTCTGAATGATAGCTTTGCTGCATAGAGTATTCTTGGTTGTAGGTTCTTGCTATTCATCATGTTGAATATTTCTTGCCACTCCCGTCTGGCTGCATTGTTTCTATTGAGAAATCAGCTGACAGTCGTATGGATGCTCCCTTGTAGGTAATGAACTGTTTTTCTCTTGCTGCTTTTAATATTTTCTCTTTGTCTTTTGCTCTTGGTATTTTGATTATGATGTGTCTTGGTGTAGTCCTCTTTGGAATACTTTTATATGGGGTTCTGCGTGCTTTCTGGACTTGTAAGTCTATTTCTTTTACCAGATGTGGGAAGTTTTCAGTCCTTATTTCTTTAAATAGGTTTTCAGTATCCTGCTCTCTCTCTTCTTCTGGCACCTCCACAATTCTGATGTTGGTATGCTTGAAGCTGTCCCAGATGCTCCTTACATTATCTTCACATTTTTGGAATCTTTTTCTTCTTGCTTTTCCAGTTGAGTGTTTTCTGCTTCTTTATATTTCAAATTTTTGACTTGATTCTTGCCTTTCTCTAGTCTGCTGTTAGGACTCTATATAATATTTTTTATTTCAGTCAGGGTATGTTTAATTTCTAGTTGGTCCTTTTTTATCTCTACTTGGATCTTTTCCATCTCTAGTTGGTTCTTTTTCATCTCTTCTTGGCTCTCCCTAACTTTATCCAACTTTTCTAGGATATTCTTGAAAAACCTTATAAGCGTGGTTTTGAACTCTATATTCAGTCATTTGTTTTCCTCCATTTCTTTTGTTTGTGATCCCTTCCCTTGTCTCAGCATTTTCACTATGCCGGGAGAACTTCTGTGTTGGATTCAACCTTATGATACAAGAGTTGCAAAACTGCATAAGCCTCTCTGTTGAGCTTGGGATGGTTGGAGTCTCAGGGCTTAATGGACCTTCCAGTCGGCCCTGCCCTCCACGGCCCCTGAATCTCACGTGACTGGGTAATCGCTGGAGCGGTCCGTGTGTACACGCAGGCGTGTGTGCACGTGCTTTCTCGCAGTGCCTCTAGACTGCTGCCCTTCCAGCTCCCCTGCGCTCTGGGACCATATGAGTCTGGGTCCCCAGGATTTTGCGGAGTTTAGTGGAGTTAGAAGTCGCACAGTTGGGAGGGTCTGTCTCCTGGCTGCTTGTGAAAGCCAGTGGCACAATCAGCAGTAGGTCCTCTGTGCGCAGTGCCGTGCGCGCCACCAGACTTCTGATCTTTTGCGACTCCCCTAAATTTCCGTGCACTTCTCCCTTTTCACAGTCCAAACTCCCCCCGTATGAGTTTCAGTTGGATCTGGGGTTTAGTGTCATAGGATAAGGAGTTCAATGCCTTTGAGAGTCTCCATCTCCCTCCCACCAGAGAAAGCCAGCCAGGTACTCCTGCACCCGCTCTCTCCATGCACGTGTCTCTGTACCTCAGCTTTTTGCAGCTCCTCTGGGTCTTTGTGAGCCCCTCTCTTTCTTTCTAGTTGTAGAATTTTCACTCAGCCAGCTTTCATGTGGTTCTGGATGATGTCCACTCTGTCTTTTAGTTGTAGTTTTGAAATTGTTGTGCGAGGCAGCAGTGTAGGTGTTTACCTATGATGCCATCTTGGATTCTCCTGGCAAGAACATTTTAAGACTACTCTCTAATACTCTACATTTTAAAAAAGACTAAATATTTGCCTAGAGAGGGAGAGACAGGTGTTATTTGATATGCCCAGATTTGTTGGGTACGAGGACAGTTCTATAACCCAAAGTCTAGACATTTCACATGAAACAAATTAGATCTGTTATTGGGACAGATAGTGTGGAAAACAATTTAGCCTATTGTGGATCATGAGGGATAAAGAACTGAGGATGTTCTCAGAGAGTCCTATACCAGAACCAAGGATAGAAGCATATAAACTCTGACTGGGACATCCTACTGAGATATAGCAAGAGTGGCATGCACTGGATATAGAAATGGGGAGGGAAAAAAGATAAAAAACCTAGAGTAATTCATATTACCAGGGAAAGTTAAGCTGCAGAAAGACTAAATATTTGAAAACCTGTGAGAGTTGAGAGTCACTGAAATGTGAAAAATATGCATCTTATCTGTAGTTCCCCTTTTCACAGTTTCAGTTAGTCGTGGTTAACCATGGTCTGAAAATATTAAACAGAAATTTCAAAAAATGAGCAATTCATAAGTTTTAAATTATGTGCTATTCTGAGTAGCAAGATGAAAGCTTGTGCCATTCCAATGTGTCCCACCTGACATGCAAATCATCCCTTTGTCTAGCATCTTCATGCTGCCCATTAATCACTTAGACTTCTATTATCAGATTGATCGTTGTATTATCTCAGTGCTTGAGTTTAAGTAACCATTATTTTACTTAACAATGACCCCAAAGCACAAGAGGATGTGCTGGCAATTCAGATGTGCTAAAGAGAAGCCATAAAGTGCTTCCTTTAAATGAAAAGGCAGGTGTGTGCAGTTTTAGGCATCCACATGGGGTCATATTGGCCTTGTATAAGGAGAGGATTACTGTATACCTCTTCCTAATTAGAGTGATGGTAAAAGGGTATATCTGCATAGGGGTTAAGGCTGGAGATACTGTTTAAAGACAGTCTAAAATTACAGAAGTTTTAGAATTTGTATAAAATAAAATTTATCATGTTTTCTTTATATTTATGGTTTTTGACTCATGATAAGACTCCTGTTTTGCCTGGATAATAAAAATCTTCATTTCCCCCATTCCTTTTATAGTTCTAGTTTTTACATTTAAATTGTTGATCTCTCTGGAATTAACTCAGTATAAAGAATGAGGCTGGGATCCAGCTCTATTTATTCTGTCCAAATGGCTAGATAGTTCTTTCAAGATCATTTGTTTAATAATTTATCTTATTCCAAATAATATAAAATGCTAATTATATTATGTACTAAGTGTCCACATATACTTTCTACCATGGTCATTGGATCACTCTATTTCTTTGTTAAGACCACACATTTTAACATCTTATTACTGTTCATTTTTTAGAAAGTTCCTGGCTATTCTTGAATATTTATTCTTCCAAATAGACTCCAGAATCACTTTTTAAAATTTCAAATAAGATATGAATCTAAAACCTCTGTAATTTTTAAAATGGCAAATGACAAAAAATATTGGCAACAAATATGATTTTTAAATAGTTTAATATCACCAACCTAAATGGAGTATATAAAATACTTTCTTCTTTATATCCTCCAATATTGTTTAATTTTTTACCATGTGCAAATACTATTTTTTCTACTGAGAAAAATAATAAAGATGTTTTTATTTTAAAATAAAAACAATTAAAAAAGGGATCAATTGAAAAGGAAGATTGCACTCACCTCGAACTGATGAAGGCAGAGGAACACAGCTAAAGCTCTAGTTTTTATATAGGGACAGATTTCTTGTTCCTTATAATGGTGGATGAAGAAGCTGGCCTCCAGAAGTCATTTTGTTACTGCATGGATAGCAAGTCACAAATGAAGTAGGCATCAGTGAAGGCAGAAAATAAAGATTAAAATACAACGGTGAGAAAATAAGATGGTGGCTGGCAGGACGGAGGTGAGGGAGAGGAAGTGAGTGAGGGGATGAAAGGAGAGTGTGTGGATGTGTGTGGTGTCTGTGTGAGTGAGTAAGGGACAGTTAAATCTCGCAGGAGCAGCAGGGGCTAGCAGTCCAGGCTCTCTTGGACAAGGAGAGACTACCACCAAGGCAAGCACTCCCCGGACTGCAGGACTCAGGCATGGAACCCATGCCATCTTGAAAGGGAAAATGACCTTTCTTTGGGAACTCACCAACACCACTAACCAGACAGGCCTTGGACTGCCCTGCAACCCAGCAGCCACTCCAGCCAAAACCCTGCTGCCACAGCTGCAGACCCATGGACCCTGGGACCTCCACCTCCAAAGCAGTAAGTGCAACCTCCCCCTCCCCAGTGGCAGAACTACGGTCCACATTAGCACGTTTCCAATGAGCCCACATTAGTGCCTTTCCAGTGAGCCCACATTAGTGCATTTCCAGACATATAGATCAATGGAATAGGATAGAGAACCCAGAAATCGACCCAAACCACTATGCCCAATTAATATTTGACAAAGGAGGCATGAACATAAAATAGAGTCAAGACAGTTTCTTTAATAAATGGTGTTGGGAAAATTTGACAGATACATGCAAAAAAATGAAATTAGACCACTAACTTATACCATACACAAAAATAAACTCAAAATGGATAAAGGACTTAAACATAAGAAGGGAAACCATAAAAATACTAGAGGAATCCACAGGCAACACACAGACATATGCTGAAGGAACTTCTTCACTGTTACTGCTCCTAAGGCACTGGAAGCTAAAGAGAAAATAAACAAATAGGACTACAGCAAAATAAAAAGCTTTTGCACAGCAAAAGGAACCATCAACAAACAACAAGAAAGACCACTACATGGAAGAACCTATTGGCCAATGTTATCACTAATAAGGGTTTAATCTTCAGCATTTACAGGGAACTCATACAAGTCAACAAAAGGAAGATAAACAACCCAATCAAGAAATGGGCAATGGGCCTAAATAGATACTTTTCAAAAGAAGATAGAAGGAAGGCCAAGAGACATATGAAGACCTGCTCAAAGTCACTAATTATCCGAGAGATGCAAATCAAAATGACAATGTGGTATCATATCACACCTGTCAAAATGGCTGTCATCAACAAATCAATAAGTGACAAATGCTGGCAAGGATGTGGAGAAAAAGGACCTTGGTGCACTGTTGGTGGGAATGCAGATTAGTGCAGCCACTGTAGAGAACAATATGGAGTTTCCTCAAAATCTAAAAATGGAACTCCCATTTGACCCCGTAATATCACTTCTAGAACTATATCCCAAGAAGCTAGAAACATCAATCAGAAAGGATATATGCACCTCTATGTTCATAGAAGCACAATTTACCAAAGCTTAGATTTGGAAATAGCCTAAGTGCCCATCAGCAGATGAGTGGATTAAAAAACTGTGGTACATCTACACAATGGAATACTATGCTGTGCTAAAAAGGAAGGAATTCCTACCATTTGTAACAACATGGATGGAACTGGAGAGCATTATGCTAAGTGAAATAATCCAATCAGTCAGAGAATGATAAGTATCACATGATCTCACTCATTTATGGAATATAATGAACAACATAAACTGATGAACAAAAACAGTTCCAGAGACAGAGAAACATTGATCAGACCATCAAACCTCAGAGGGAAGGTAGGTGAGGGTGGGAGTTAGGGGGAGATATCAACCAAAGGACTTGTATGCATGAATATGGACCTTACCAATGGGCACAGACAACAGGGGCTTAGTGCATGAGTGGGGGGATGGGGGCGAAGAGGGGACTAAAGATACATAAGTAACACCTTAATCAATAAAGAAATTTTAAAAAATGCTACTTGCAAGACATGGGGATGGGTGGGATGAGGGCATGTGACAGGGAGTAGGGGAGGCTGGGGGAAGGTCCATAGGGGCTAAAGGAGATACATGTAATACTTTAAACAATAAAAATAAATTTTAAAAAATGCTACTTGCTTCATATTAGGACTACATTATATTAATAAATTAATATGTAGAGAACTAGAATCTTGGAGAAACCAAATGGCAGCATAAGTGAATATGTAAACTGCTGCCTTGCACAACAATTTCAAAATTACAACTAAAAGACAGAACGGACATCATCCAGAACCACAGGAAAGCTGGCTGAGCGAAAATTCTACAACTAGAAGTAAAGAGAGGGACTCACAAAGTCTCAGAGAAGCTGTAAAAAGCTGAGATTCAGAGACACACTCGTGGAGAGGATGGGCAGAGGAGGGTCTGGCTGGCTTCCTCTTGTGGGAGGGAGATGGAAAATCCCGACTGCACTGAACCCCACTTCTGACTGCATTGGACCCCAGTTCCAGGTGAGACTCATACAGGGCAGTCTGGACTGTTGTGAAAAGGAAGGAGTACAAAGAAACTTAGGGGAGCTGCAAAAGGTAGAGGTCTGGGGCATGTGAAAGTGTGCACACAGAGAGCTGACTGCTGATTGTGCTACTGGTTGTCTCTAGCAGGAGGAAAACAGAACCTCCCAACAACACTGAAATCTAGGACCATAGGCACTGAACTCCAATTTTGGGCGAGACCTGGGGGACTCAGACTCATACGGGTCCCTAGATCACACAGAAACTCAGAGGAATCTGAAAGGCATAGGTCTGGAGGCAAACGCACATATGAAGACCCAGCTGATACTCACAACCAATTGGCTTGGAGGTCAATTCCCCACAGTGATACCAACACCAATCAAGAATTAACTACCACAAGACTATATACACATTTCACAAAGGGTTGCACCAAGAGGGTCCACCTAAGGTAACTGGGGAGGCAGAGCTACTGGGCCACATAGGACACCTAGCACACAAAGCTACTATACCAACTCAGGGAAGCAGCAAAATATGCAGAGACAAAAGAACAGATCACAAATGAAAGAAATGGAGGAAAACAAATGACTGGATATAGAGTTCAAAACCACGATTATAAGGTTTTTCAAGAATTTCCTAGAATAGATGGATAAATTTAGTGAGACACAAGAGGATATGAAAAAGAACCAACTAGAAATTAAACAAACACTGACTGAAATAAAAAATATTATACAGAGACCTAACAGCAGAGTAGAAGAACGCAAGAATCAAGTCAAAGATTGGAAATATAAAGAAGCAGGAAACACTCAGCCAGAAAAGCAAAAAGCAAAAAGAATCCAAAAATGTGAAGATAGTGTAAGGAGCCTCTGGGCAACTTCAAGAGTGCCAACATCATAATTATGGGGGTGCCAGTAGAAGAGAGAGAGCAAGATACTGAAAACCTATTTGAAAAAATAATAACTAAAATCTTCCCCTACCTGGTGAAAGAAATAGACTTAGAAGTCCAAGAAGCACACAGAACCACACACAAAAGGAATCCAAAGAGGACCACGCCAAGACACATCATAATTAAAATACCAAGGGCAAAAGACAAAGAGAGAATATTAAAAGCAGCAAGAGAAAAACAGTTAGTTACCTACAAGGGAGTACCCATACGACTGTCAGCTGATTTCTCAACAGAAACTATGCAGGCCAGAAGGGATTGGCAAGAAATATTCAAAGAGATGAATAGCAAGAACCTACAACCAAGATTACTCTACCCAGCAAATCTATCATTCAGAATTGATGGGCAGATAAAGAGCTTCACAGATAAGAAAAAAAACTAAAGGAGTTCATCAACACCAAACCAGTATTATATGAAATGCTGAAAGGTATTCTCTTTATAAAAAAATATATTTTATTGAATTTTTACAGAGAGGAAGGGAGAGGGATAGGAGGTTAGAAACATTGATGAGAGAAAGAGACATCGATCAGCCACCTCCTGTATGCCCCCTACTGGGGATGTGCCCACAACCAAGATACATGCCCTTGACCGGATTCGAACCTGGGACCTTTCAGTCCCCAGGCCAATTCTCTATCCACTGAGCAAAACTGGTTTTGGCTAAAGGTATTCTTTAAGAAGAGGAAGAAGAAACCGGTAAAGGTAAAAATTATGAACAACAAATACATATCTATCAACAAGTGAATCTAAAAATCAAGTGAATAAAAAATCTGATGAACAGAATAAACTGGTGAATATAATAGAATCAAGGGCGTTGAAAGGGAGTGGACTGACAAGTCTTAGGGGAAAAGGGGTGTGGGTAGTGTGGAAAGAGACTTGACAAAAATCATACACCTATGGATGAAGACAGTTGGGTTAGGGTAGAGGGTTGGGTGGGAACTGGGTGGAGGGGAGCTATGTGGGGAAGAAAGAGGAACAATTGTAATAATCTGAACAATAAATATTTCTTAAATAAAAACATAAAATAAAATCATTGAAAGCATATCCTGGGGTGAGGATTAAAAGAAAAGAAAAGAGAAAAGGAAAAAAAGAAAAGAAAAAAACTTGCCATTCTCTGCATGCCACAGAGAGATGCCCTGGCCTAAAAATAATCCTTTCTTTTCTTTTGTTGTTGCTCCCATGTCCCACTCATCTCCCTATAAGAACCTTCTATTTTGTACAACTCCTCAGGGTGTCCTTCTAGTTGGTACATGGAATGCTGCCAGATTCATGAATGGCTTAATAAAGTTAATTAGATCTTCAAATTTACACAGTTGAATTTTTTCTTTTACAGTATAAAAATTTGAAAGAAAAAGAATACAAGTTATCATACAACCAATGTATGAGCTTTATGTACATTTATCTAAATATAAACATCAGTTTTTCTAAAGCTCAAAGTAAAATAATAAATAATATTTTATGACAATCATTTAATTATGTTTTAACAAGACTATGATGTTTTTAAAATTCATTTTTTGTCCAGCTGGTATGGTTCAGTGGTTGACCAATGATCTATGAACCAGGAGGTCAGGATTCGATTCCCAGTCAGGGCACATGCCTGGGTTGTGGCTCAATCCCCAGGGTGGAGACTGCAGGAGGCAGCCAATCAATTATTCTCTCTCATCATTGATGTTTCTATCTCTCTCTCCTTCTCCCTTCCTCTCTGAAAGTAATAAAAATATATTTAAAAATTAACTTTTATACATTAGATAGCATTACAATTTAAGTGTTTGGTGATAACTACATATATGTAGTATATTAAAGTTCATAATTAGACATATTTGTGTAGTGGTAAGAAACATTCAAACTTGTAGAGAATTTTTATGAACTTACTTGACCCAACCTAACAACAGTTGCTGGAAAAAAAAATTACAATATATTGAGACAATGCTCCAGAATGGCAGTTTTTCAACTTATTTTATACATTAGTATTAAAAATAGGAGAAAAAGGATGGTTACCTGAAATGCATTGGTGGTAGATTAGTGAGGCAGTAGAATGCAGAGAAGAGGAAACTCTGGGATTGGATAAAAAGAAAATGTGAAGACATGTGTGTTTTTTTTCAGTTTTGTGGGTACAGTATAGTTAATAATTAATATTTACAGCACATAGAAATAGTATGCAAGAAAAGGGTAATAATGAGAGGTTCAATGGTTTCTGCTTTTGTCTGAAAATTGTGCCCTGAGGGGTCTTGCAAAGGAGATTACTCTAACATTTAGAAGGTATGTTATCTTAGATACAAACTGACAAGTCAGGCTCACATAAGGTAAAAACTGCCTTTGTTAAGGAAGCTACAGAGAAGAAAATGGTGTCAGTATATATGGACATGTACCATGCCTTGTCCCAGACCAGATAGAAAGAACAGCTGAGGGTCACATAGGAAGTGTTTGTTGGTGAGTTAAGAGGCAGCTACACTCCAGGAGAAGGTGGGGGACTGCTGGACAGGGCTCCCCTGACCGGGCCACATCTTGAAGGGTAAAGTGGATGTTACTGGAAGCCTGAACATCTACAACTATGGCACCCACCGAACAGCTGCAAACCCCAGAATACAAGTCCCAAGTTCATGCAAGCATGAAGATTCAGAGGAGCTCTACACTCCACCACTGAAAGGTCAGATTTCACCTGGGATAAGGAGAGAGAGAACTATATAAGCAGATACCCAGAGAAGAGAGTTCATGGGGAGACAAAGAAACAGCCCACATATGAAAGAAAAGCTGGCATTACCAGAAAAGGAAGTAAACAAAATGGAGGCAAGCAACCTCTCAGAGAAAGAATTCAGAGAAATGGTCATAAGGAGGCTGAAAATAATGGAAGACAAATTAGACAATAGGAGTAAGAACCAAGAAGAAATGAAGAGGAACCAAGAAGAAATGAAAAATGACATCACTGCTGTAAGGAACTCAATAGAAACCATCAAGAGTAGACTAGAAGAAGCAGAGGACCGCATCAGTGAGCTACCAGACAAGTAGGAAAAAATACCTAAGTAGAGCAGCTTTTAGAAAAAAAATTAAAAAGCAGGAGGAGATCCTAAGGAAACTTTGGGGAGACATGAAACAAAACAACATCCACATAATAAAAGTTCCAGAAGGAGAAGAAACTGAGCAAGGAACAGAGAACATGTTTGAAGAAATAATGACAGAAAACTTTCCTGATATCGAGAAGAAAAAAAAGACCCACACAAATCCAAGAAGCTCACAGAGCACCAAGCAAAATGAACCCCAAAAATGCCGACGCCAAGCCACATTATAATTAAATTGGCAAACACCAACAACAAATAAGAATCTTAAAAGTGGCCAGAGAGAGACAGATAGTTACCTACAAAGGAACCCCCTTCAGGCTAGCGACTGACTTCTCAACAGAAACTCATCAGGCCAGAAGGAATGGAATGAAATATACAAAGTCATGCAAAGAAAGGTTCTGAATCCAAGAATACTGTACACAGCAAGGCTATCAATCAAAATTGAAGTGAAATCAGGAACTTCACAGACAAAAAAAGACTAAGGGAATTTATTACCAACAAAGCAGCAATGCAAGAAATGCTAAAGGGTCTGCTATAAAAAAAGAAAAGAAAAAGAAATAGGAAGTGAAGTAGGAACACAGAGGTAAAGAATAAAAATGATGACAAATAAGCATCTATCAATAATAACTTTAAATGTAAACGGATTAAATGCACCAATCAAAAGACATAGGGTAATGGATTGGAAAAGAAAACATGACCCATATATCTGCTGTCTATAAGAAACCCATGTCAGAAAAGACGACACACAGACTAAGGTTGAAGGGATAGAAAAAGTTTTTTTTCAGGTGAATGGAAATGAAAAAAAAAAAAGCTGGGATAGAAATATTTATATCTGGCAAATTAGATCTCAAAGTGAAGGACATAAAAAAGAGATAAGGAAGGCCACTTCATAATACAAAAGGGAACAATCTAACAAGTAGAGATAACTCTGGTAAACATAAACACACCCAATACAGGAGCACGCAATACATAAAAACACTCCTGGAAGATATAAAGAGGGGGATAGAAAACAATACATTCATAATAGGGAACTTTATTATTTTTTATTAACGTATTACATATATACATATTTTGCCATTACCACCCCCCTCAAACTCCCATGCATACCCTAATCCCCCAGAATCTTGTGTCCATTGGTTATGCTTATATGCATGTATACAAGTCCTTTGGTTGATCTCTTATCTACTCCACCTCTCCCTAACCTTCCCGCTGTAATTTGACAGTCTGTTTGATGCTTTACAGCCTCTGTATCTATTTTTTTGTTCATCAGTTTATAATGTTCTTTATTATCCATAAATGAGTGAGATCATGTGGTATTTTTCTTCCATTAACTAGCTTATTTCACTTAACATAATGCTCTCCAGTTCCATCCAGGTTGCTGCAAATGGTAAAAATTCCTTCTTTTTTATGGCAGCATAGAATTCCACTGTGTAGATGTACCATAGTTTTCTGATCCATTCATCTGCTGACGGGTATGGTAGTGGACTTTAATACACCACTGACATCACTGGATAAATCCTCTAGACAAAAAATCAGAAAAGAACCATGTCATAAATGATTCACTAGACCAGATGGGATTAATTGACGTCTTCAGAACATTTCACTCCAAAGCTGCAGAATATATGTTCTCAAGTGCACATGGAACATTTTAAAAAATAGACCACATACTGGGTCACAAGCAACGTCTCTCAAAATTCCAGAAGATTGATATCATACCAAGCATCTTTTCAGACCACATTGGCATAATATTAGAAATAAACTACAATAAACACAATCCAAAACAGTCAAACACTTGGAAATTGAATTGCTATTAAATATTGATTGGGTTACCAATGAGATCAAAGAAGACATTAAAAACATTCTGGAAACTAATGACAATAAAAACACAACAATCCAAAACCTATGAGACACAATGAAAGCATTCCTGAGAGAAAAATTTATAGCTCTACAGGCCTACCTCAAAAAAAGAAGAAATGATTGTAGTAAATCATCTAATGCTACAACTCAAAAAATTAGAAAGAGAGCAACAAGAAAAGCCCAGAGTGAGCAGAAGGAAGGAGATAATAATGATTAGAGCAGAAATAAATGACATAGAGATCAAAAGATCAATGAAACCAAGAGCTGGCCCTTTAAAAGGACAAATAAGACTGATGAACCTAAAGCCAGGCTCTCCAAGAAGCAAAGAAAGAGGATTCAAATAAAATCAGAAATGATAGAGGCAAAATAACAACAGACTCCACAGAAATACAAAAGATTGTTAAAAAAAATATCATGAACAACTCTATTCCAACAAACTAGACAACCTGGCGGAAATGGTCATATTCCTAGAAAAATACAACCTTTGAAAACTCAATCAGGAAGATTCTAAAAACTCAATAAGCCAATAACTATGGAAGAAATTGAAAGGCTTCCAGCAAACAAAAGCCCAGACCCAGAAGGCTTCACAGGACAGTTATAGCAAACATTCAAGGAAGAACTAAAACCTATCCTTCTCAGACTATTCCAAAAAATTCAAGAGGAAGGAACACTTCTAAACTCATTCTATGAAGCCAGCATTATTCTAATACCAGATAAAGACAACACAATGAAAGACAATTACAGGCCAATATCCTTTGTGAATGTAGATGCCAAAATCCACAAGAACATCCAAGAAATCAGATCCAGCAGTACATCAGAAAGATCATACCACATGACTAATCAGGATTTATCCCAGGAATGCAAAGATGGTACAATATCTGCAAATCAATAAACATGATACATCACATAAACAAATTGAAGAGGAAAAATCACATTGTCTTATCAATTGATGCAGAAAAAGCATTTGACAAAATCCAACACCCTTTCTTGATAGCAACTCTCAGCAAGGTGGGAATAGAAGGATCATACCTCAACATAATAAAAGCTATATACCGTATGATAAACCCACAGCCAGCATCACACTCAATGAACAAAAAATAAAACCATTCCTCCTAAGAACAGAAACAAGGCCAGGATGTTCACTCTCACCACTCCTGTTTGACATAGTACTGGAAGTATTAGCCATTGCTATCAGACAAGAAGGAGAAATAAAAGGCATTCAAATTGGAAAAGAAGAAATAAAACTGTCCTTATTCATAGACACCATGATACTGTACCTAGAAAACCCTAAAGACTTTGTAAAAAAAAATATTAGACTTAATAAATGAATTTGGCAAGGTAGCAGGATACAAAATTAACGCCAAGAAATCTATGGCATTTCTATACACCAATAGTGACCTTCCAGAAAGAGAGACTAAAAAAGCAATTCCATTTACTGTCGTACCAAAAACATTAAGATACCTAGGAATAAACTTAACTAACAAGGTAAAGGACTTACCTGCAGAAAACTATAGGACACTGAAAAATAAATAGAGAAAGATATAAACAAATCGAAAAACATCATCAAAATGTCCATTCTACCCAAAGCAATCTATAGATTCAATGCAATCCCCATTAAAATACCATGCCATATTTCACAGACCTAGAATGAACTCTCCAAAAATTCATCTGGAATAAAAAAAGATATTGAATAGCTGCAGCAATCTTGTGAAAGAAGAATAAAGTAGATTGGATCTCAATACCCAGATATCAAGCTGTATTACAAAGCCACTGTTCTCAAAACAACCTGGTATTGACACAAGAACAGACATATAGACCAATGGAATAGAACCGATAACCCAGAAATCGACCCAAACTACTATGTTCAATTAATATTCAACGAAGGAGGCATGAACATAAAATGGAGTCAAGACAGTGTCTTCAACAAATGGTGTTGGAAAATTGGACAGATACATGTAAAAAATAGTGAAACTAGACCACCAACTTACACCATACACAAAAATAAACTCAAAATGAATACAGGACTTAAGACGAGAAACCATAAAAATACTAGAGGAATCCATAGGCAGAGAAATCTCAGACATATGCCTAAGTAACTTCACTGATACTGCTCCTAGGGCAATGGGAAATAAAGAGAAAATAAACAAGTTGGACTACAGCAAAGTAAAAAGCTTTTGCACAGTAAAAGAAACCATCAACAAAACAAGAAAGACCACTACCTGGTAGAACATATTTATCAATGTTATCACTGATAAGGGTTCAATCTCCTACATTTACAGGGAACTCATACAACTTAACAAAAGGAAGACAAACAACCCAGTCACAAAATTGGCAACAACCTAAATAGAAACTTTTCAAAATAAGACAGAAGGAAGGCCAAGAGACATTTGAAAACATGCTCAAAGTCACTAATTATCTGAGAAATGCAAATCAAAATGACAATGTGGTACCATCTCTCACCTATCAGAATGGCTATCATCAACAAATCAATTATTGATAATAGTTGGCAAGGGTGTGGAGAAAAAGGAACCCTGGTGCACTGCTGGTGGGAATGCAGATTGGTGCAGCCACTGTGAAGAACAGTTTGGAATTTCCTCTAAAAATAAAAATGGAACTCCCATTTGACCCAGTATTATATCCCAAGAAGCCAGAAACATCAATCAGAAAGGATAGATGCACCCCTATGTTCATAGCAGCACAATTTACCATAGCTAAGATTTGGAAACAACTTAGTTTCTCGTCAGCAGATGAGTGGATTAAAAAACTGTGATACGGCTCGAACCAAGATGGCGGCATAGGTAAACAACTACACTACTGCCTCGCACAACAATTTCAAAACTACAACTAAAAGACAGAACGGACATCATCCAGAACCACAGGAAAGCTGGCTGAGTGGAAGTTCTACAACTAGAAGGAAAGAGAGGGGCTCACAGAGACCCAGAGGAGCTACAAAAAGCTGAGGTACAGAGACGTGCACGAGGAGAGAGCGGGTGCCGGAGTACCTGGCTGGCTTTCTCTGGCAGGAGGGAAACGGAGACTCCCAAAGGCATTGAACCCCTTATCCTACGACACTAAACCCCAGATCCAGCCGAAACTCATACGGGGGGAGTTTGGACTGTGAAAAGGGAGAGGTGCACGGAAATTTAGGGGAGTCGCAGAAGATCAGGTCCGGTCTCGCACGCGCACGGTGCTGCGTGGAGGACAGACTGCTGATTGTGCCGCTGGCTTTCACGAGTGGGCGGGAGACAGACCCTCCCAGCTGTGCCACTTCTGAGTCCACTGGGCCCCTGTTTCGGGCGAAACCCTGGGGACCTAGACTCGTGTGGTCCTGGTGCGCAGGGGAGCTGGAAAGGCAGCGGTTAGAGGCACTGTGGGTGCTCACGCACAAGGACCGCTCCAGCCATTACCCAGTCACGTGATACTCAGGGGCCGTGGAGGGCGGGGCCAACTGGAAGGCAAGGTGGTCCCTTAAGCCCTGAGACTCCACCCCTCCCAAGCTCAACAGAGGCTTCTGCGGCTTTGCGTCTGCTATCATAAGGCTGAATCCAACACAGAAGTTTCCCCGGCATAGGGAAAATGCCGAGAGAAGGGAAGGGATCACAAACAAAAGAAATGGAGGGAAAAAAAACAACTGGATATAGAGTTCAAAACCACGCTTATAAGGTTTTTCAAGAATATGCTAGAAAAGATGGATAAATTTAGCGAGACCCAAGAGGAGATGAAACATACACTGACTGAAATAAAAAATATTATACAGAGTCCTAACAGCAGACTAGAGAAAGGCAAGAATCAAGTAAAAAATTTGAAATATAAAGAAGCAGACAACATTCAACTGGAAAAGCAAGAAGAGAAAACAATCCAAAAATGTGAACATAATGTAAGGAGACTCTGGGACAGTTTCAAGCGTACCAACATCAGAATTGTGGGGGTGCCAGAAGAAGAGAGAGAGCAAGATACTGAAAACCTATTTAAAGAAATAGTGACTGAAAACTTCGCACATCTGGTAAAAGAAATAGACTTACAAGTCCAGGAAGCACACAGAACCCCATATAAAAGGAATCCAAAGAGGACCACACCAAGACATATCATAATTAAAATACCAAGAGCAAAAGACAAAGAGAGAATATTAAAAGCAGCAAGAGAAAAACAGTTTATTACCTACAAGGGAGCACCCATACGACTGTCAGCTGATTTCTCAACAGAAACGATGCAGGCCAGACAGGAGTGGCAAGAAATATTCAATGTGATGAATAGCAAGAACCTACAACCAAGAATACTCTATCCAGCAAAGCTATCATTCACAATTGAAGGGCAGATAAAGAGCTTCACAGATAAGAAAAAGCTAAAAGAGTTCATCAACTCCAAACCAGTATTATATGAAATGCTGAAAGGTACTCTTTTAGAAGAGGAAGAAGAAAAAGGTAAAAGATAAAAAATTATGAACAACAAATACATATCTATCAACAAGTGAATCTAAAAATTAAGTGAATTAAAAATTTGATCAACAGAATAAACTGGTGAATATAATAGAATCAGGAGCACAGAAAGGAAGTGGACTGATAATTCTCATGGGGAAAGGGGTGAGGGGTGTACAGGGAGAGACTGGACAAAAATCATACACCTATGGATGAGATCAATGGGAGGGAGCTAAGGGCAGAGGGAGTGGTGGGAGCTGGGTGGAGGGGTGCTATGGAAGGGAAAAAAGAGAAACAAATGTAATAATCTGAATAATAAAGATTTAATTAAAAAAAGAAAAAAAAACTGTGGTACATCTACACAATGGAATACTACACCGTGCTAGAAAAGAAGGAATTCCTACCATTTGCAAAAACATGGATGCAACTGGAGAGCATTATGCATAGTGAAATAATCCAGTCAATGAAAGAAAAATCATATGATCTCACTCATTTATGGATAATAAGGAACATTATAAACTGATGAACAAAACGGTAGATACAGAGGCAATGAAGCATCGAACAGACTGTCAAATTACAATGGGAAGGTTAAGGAGAGTTGGGGTAGATAAGAGGTCAACCTAAGCACTTGTATGCATACATATATGCATAACCATTGGACCCAAGACACTGGGGGGTGAAGCCATGTATGGGAGTGGGGTGGGAGTGGGGCAATGGGAAGATATGTAAACATGTAATACCTTAGTAAAAAAGGGGGAGTGGAGGAAGCTACATCTGGTACCCTCCATGGTACCCGATATTAGTTAGGAATGTTTATGTTCATACCATTTTTCATGGTTATTTTTGGTGTCTGAGTTTGTGAGACCTACCATGCAGGCCTCCCATGAGCTTGTCAGGGTTAGTATGTGGGCTCTTTTTCATTTACTTAGAGAAAAATAATAATATATTAGGAAAAATAAAAAAGCTTTTTGTTATCACATAACCAGGTCAAAATATTTCTGACCTGTTTAACAAGATATGTTAGAGGCAGAAATATAATATTGGGGCCTAGCTATAGTTATAAGAAATATTAATAATGCTCTGATAAACCTGATTGTTTTGTTCTGATTAAAGAAAACACATTCCAACCTGGCGGGGGGTTTCACATTCCTAGGACCTGGGAGTCAACCTTGGACCTGGGAGTCAACTTTGGAATTTGGACCATTCTCATCAAGAGCTGCATATTACCATGGAAAGATTAACAACCTTGTCCAATCCATGGAATTTATGGAACCCCCCGGCCCCCATTGCCTGTAACCTGTAACCCTTATACCCTTATTTTTAAATCTTTATTATTGAAAATATTACATATGTCCCCCCCTGTGACCCATTCTAGCCCACCTCTACCCCCTGCCCTAGGCCTTCAGAACCCTATTGTCTATTTCCATGGGTTATGTATACAGGTTCTTTGGTTGATTTCTTCCTACCCACCCACCTTTTGTTCATTAGATTCCATATATGAATGAGATCATGTGATACTTGTCTTTCTCTGACTAGCTTATTTTGCTTAGCATATTACTCTCCAGATCCATTGATGCTGTAGCAAAAGGTAAGATTTCCTTATTTTAAAAAGTCAAGTAGTATTTCTTTGTGTAAATATACCACAGCTTTTTAATCTATTCATCTACTGCTATGCACATAGGGTATTTCCAGATCATAGCTATTATAAATAATACTGCAATGGACTTAATTTTGTCTACTTTTGTTTTTTTTCATACAGCCACACTTTTTTTCTGGAGTATTTTTAAAGGAACAAGGGTCCTATTTTTTGAGAAATGTTGGAAGGTGTGTGAAATTAGAATAAAAAATATGTCTTTTGAAATCTCACAGGCCTTTAGCCCAAATTAAATTGCCAGCATGATTTTATAAAAATGATTCCAGTTTTACTACAATCTCTTTTATGGCATTAGCCCAACTAGCAAATGCACAGTTCAAATGAACAAGGTGTCTATTAGCCTTTCTCTCTTTGAAAAGTTCTTCCAAAACAAACAGAATGGAAAAGTTTTTGACCTAACACTTCATGTAAAAACAAAGGACAATGAAGAAATAGATACAGAGGAGGTTGGGCTGAATATAAAGGATACTATTGTTGTTGCTTTTTTGTGAGTTTTGCATATTTAGGTTTTAGGTTAACCCAGTGGTGGGCAAACTCATTAGTCAACAGAGCCAAATATCAACAGTACAATTGACATTTCTTTTGAGAGCCAATTTTTTTAAACTTAAACTTCTTCTAATACCACTTCTTCAAAATAGACTCGCCCAGGCTGTGGTATTTTGTGGAAGAGCCACACTCAAGGGACCAAAGAGCCACATGTGGCTTGTGAGCTGCAATTTGCCGACCATGGGGTTAACCCACTGGACCTTTCTATCATTGGAAGTATGATTTCATTTATTTTCTTGACCCTATTATTTTTAAAATATATTTTATTGATTTTTCACAGAGAGGAAGGGAAAGGGATAGAAAGCCAGAAACATCGATGAGAGAGAGAGACATCGATCAGCCGCCTCCTACACACCCCCTACTGGGGATGTGCTCGCAACCAATGTACATGCCCTTGACCGGAATCAAACCTGGCACCCTTCAGTCCCCAGGCTGATGCTCTACCCACTGAGCCAAACCGGTTCTGGCTTGACCCTAGTTTCAGGAGAGTGGTCTCTTAGTTGATAGACTTAAGGTATTCTGGAATTCACTATGATGAATACAAGGTGAAAAGTTCTAAATACCTTATTAAAGTACAGAAATTAAGCACACCATCATCAGTATTGGAAATGGGAAATGGTTTCAAATTCAGATGGTTTTATTCCTAAAGAAACATGACTCAATATTACCTAAGATGGCAAAACAATAGAAATATCTTAAATGTTGAATAAAAGAAAAATAATAAAATAAACCAGAATGCATGGATATAAGTTGAATCTTATAAAAAGCATGGTTTGTTGGAAATTGCTTATATTATCATATTATACTAGATGACTGGTTCACAAAATTCATGCACACGAAGGGGGTGTCCCTCAGCCTCGCCTGCACCCTCTCCAATCTGGGACCCTTCAAAGCCTGGTCAGTTGGGAGGTACAAGACCTGCAGGGGAGGGCAGTTGGGGGTGACCAGGCTGGGAGGGGAGGGCAGTTAGGGACAATCAGGCAAGCAAGGGAGTATCTAGGCATTGATCAGGCTGGCAGGGGATTGGTTAGGGAGCAATCAGGCAGTTAGGCAGGTGAGCGGTTGGGAGCCAGCAGTCCTGGATTGTGAGAGGGATATCCGACTTTCAAAATAATCCATTTGACCTTTTCCTCATAATGCCAAGATGTACAATATCCATTATTATTGAACTAGAGGCTCAGTGCATGAAATTTGTGCACGGGGGTGGTGTCCCTCAGCCCAGCCTGCAACCTCTCTAATCTGGGACCCCTTGAGGGATGTCTGACTGCCCGTTTAGACCCAATCCTGAAGGGCAGTCAGACATCACTCTCACAATCCAGGAGTGCTGGCTCCCAACCGCTCACCTGTCTGCCTGCCTGATTGCCCCTAACTGCTTATGCCTGCCAGCCTGATCACCCCCTAACCACTCCCATGCCAGCCTGATTGACTCCTAACTGCTGCCCTGTCTGCCTGATTGCCCCTAACAGCCCTCCCCTGGTCGCCTGGTCACCCTTAACTCCCCTGCAGGCCTGGTCCCTCCCAACTGCCCTCCCCTGCTGGCCATCTTGTGGCCATATTGTGTCCACGTGGGGGCAGCCATCTTTGACTACATGGGGTGGCCATCTTGTGTGTTGGAGTGATAGGCAATTTGCATATTATTTCTTTATTATATAGGATGATAAAAGTAGCATATGAAATTATATGCCCAGTATGACCTCTACTATGTAAAAGGTATATGGAAACAGAATTGGAAGTTAATAATGCCAAAAGGTTAACAGTGATTGTTGTCTCTGAGTTATGAGTGATTCTCCTGTTTCTTTTTATACTTTTTCAAATTTCGTACAGTGAGCATGTAATTACTTGTATAATCAGACCAATGATTTTTCTAAATAAAAGGGACAAGTAAGTCTCAAAATCCCAGTGCCTGAAGAAGCAGATCAGAAATGTGTTTTGAATGTTTCCAAGGCAGTGAACCAGGCAAAGTAAGAAGGATGATTTCAGAGTCCCCAGGGGAGACTTGTATAGTTAGTTCCTAGGAAACCAGAAATTTTAGCTACTCAAAACACATGTAAGTGTTTTTGGTGTGAATCAAAACCTTCCATTAGACATAACTGCAATAGCAGCTGTTACACAACCTGTACAAACTATTTTTGGTGTGAACCAAAACTTAAAAAACATAGAAACTCTGTTAACTATTTCATGGTCACCTAGGTGTAAACCACATCTTCCATTGGCCAGGTTTAGCTGCCCTGATAGAGGGGAAATTCCTGACGCTGTGGTGGAGCTTGCAGGGAAGGTTTAGCCAAGAATTACGACAACTCTTCTGAATGCTTCTCTTTCTTCTTCATCTTATTCCTTTAAAAGAAAAAAAAAGTAAATTTGAAAATGGCTTTAAAATTTATGGGATTTCTTAAAATGTCAAAAGTGATTCATGTCCATTGTAATAAGAATAACAGAAGTATATAAAGAAATACATAATCTAATTTTTTCTGGTTCTATTCACTTGGAAAAACCAATATTAATTTAATGTATCCTTACACACTTTTCTTTATGTTCATATAGTATGTACAGGCACATGCCCCTGCCTCTCCCCCTACACACATAGACTTTTTCCTTCCCTTATTTTTTTTAAATGGAGTGATATTCTATACCCAAAAGAATATGATCATAAAATCACCTTGAGTATTTGTTTTTAAAATACAGATTCTTTGTCCCCACATAAGCTTATTGAATCTGCACTTCCAAAGTCTTAAATCTGATTCCTAAATCAGAAAAATTTGATAAATGCTGCTCTATATAGTATTCTGCAACTTGCTTATATCTCTTAACAATATACCATAATTACCCTTTCAGGTTAATACCTATGCACCAAAGTCATTATCTTTTGGTAAATATAGGGAAAGATGAGCAGATTCAATTACAAACAAACAAACAAACAAACAAATTATTTGTTTTGCAAACATCACTATGAGGAAAGTTAAGGCAAAGGACAGACTAGGACAAAGTATCTGCAGAAGATATAACACAGGCTAAATATTACTAATATACAAAGATGTCTTAAAAATGGAGAAATTAGAAAATAAAAAAGGTAAAGAAGTAAAGAAAGGAGGGACACTTTTCTGGACACTTACTAACACTTGAGATGGTGTTAGTAAGCAGCATGTTAATTAATTAACCTTTGAATCACCACCTAGGGAAGGAAGAGGGAAAAAAAATTCAGTGAGCAGAGGGAGAAGTAAAGCTTTGATGCAGGCTCAAAGATAGTCTCAATTAGAATGTCCCTTCAGAGTTATCCCTCATCAATTTCTTTCAATGTCATCATGAGTAGGACTGTAATGCAGTTGCCATTCATTTTCAGCTTACAACCATGCACCATGGCAATCCACCCATGAAACAAGCTCAGACTTTTTACTCCCTTGTCAGCTGGATGCTCTCATCCTATATAATAAAAGTGTCGTATGCAAATTGTCCACTTGACAGGGAGTTCATCTGGGAGTTCAGCCAGGGGAAGGGAGTGAGGCCCCAGCCAGTGGCGGTGGTGGCAGCAGGCAGCTGAGGGAAGGGAGGGAGTACTCAGCTGGCAGCTGGCAGTTGCTAGAGACCCTACAAATTTTGTGCACTGGGCCTCTAGTATACTATAAGTGTAAGCATAGAGGAGATGTTTGTGAAATAGTGGTGGATGACATGGGAGTCTGGGCAACCCACTTAAATAGCTACTTATGTCCTCTGGTACTAATTGTGCTGAAGTATCACTTCCTTCTGGAAGCTTATTACTATGCCAATGTGCCCTTAAGATTTGGTGGGCCTGACAGAACCCAGCTCATGATGAGCTGTTGTGGTCACATACTCATCTGGTGTCCCACAAGCAGCTTGCTCCATTTATACCAGGACCAAGTAGCATGCTCAGAGTTATTTTTCAAAGACATGTAATTCTCCTCTGAAGATGGCATGGCCTGGCTCCAAACCTCCAGGGGTCTTCATTGTGATTATCCCATGGAATTTGTAAAAATCTCCACAGAGCATCTTTTTACATCCTTACTACTGTTAATACCATAGGGTAATCTGTTCATATAGCTCAAACAGCAGGGCTGCTTACACTGGAGTAAAGATCTGCTGCAGAGTGCTCCCTGCTTTGACTTCCACTCAAAGTATTAATCTCACATCATCCAGCATATGGGTCAGAGCGGTATTCCAAGGTAAGGAATATACTGCTTGTAGAATCAGCAGAAACTTAGCAGAAGTTGCATTTTCCTTCTTTGTGATGAGAGGTGCCAAGTGCAATAGTTTGTCTTTTATGTTGGAGGAGATTGCTCAGTGTGCCCCTAACCAATAGATACTTAAGAAATGTATTTAAGTGCCAAGCCCCTGAATGATAATAGGGCTCATCTCTCATGTTTTGAGTGATTGTATATCACCAAGGCCACCAATGTGCAAGACATTTTTTACTTATTCAGTTTGATTAGAATGATTTATTTCATATAATGGATTAATGTAATGTCCTATCAAGATTTCTCCAGACTATACTGTAACAGAGGATAAGAGTTAACATAGCCCGGTAATAAAATTACAAATATATATTGTTGTCTGTCCCATATAGATCTGAAGATTTTCTTATCATCTTTTCTGAATAACATAGAAAATAAGATATTCACCAAATTAATTGCAGCATTCCATATACCTGACGCTGTGTTGATATGCTCTAGGACAGTGGTTCTCAAGCTTTCTAATGCTGCAACCCTTTAATACAGTTCCTCATGTTGTGATGACCCCCGACCATAAAATTATTTTTGTTGCTACTTCGTAACTGTAATTTTGCTACTGGTAATGAATCATAATGTAAATATCTGTGTTTCCTGATGGTCTTAGGAAAACACAGATATTTACATTATGATTCATTACCAGTAGCAAAATTACAGTTCTGAAGTAGCAACGAAAATAATTTTATGGTCGGAGGTCATCACAACATAAGGAACTGTATTAAATGGTCGTGGCATTAGAAAGGTTAGAACCACTGCTCTAGGAAATATACCACCTCTAGCACAGCAGCAGAAGTTTGGACCATGATCTATCATTTACCAAGATCTATCTGCTTTTTGTTCCCAGGGGTCATATTAATGACCTAAATATAAATATTCAGTGTCTAATCTCCTGCATACTTAGATAATTGAGAATGCCACTACTTTCCACACTTCCCTGCCAAATACAACATTATTTTTTCCACTATTCCATTTTGGGAAAAATTTCTAATTTACAAAAAGTTGAAAGAATGATAAGAGTTAACACTCATATAGACACCAACTAGTCCTAAATTTTACATTTCATTAGTTTGCTTTATCACATGTTTATCCATTCTTATATCTGTGTATTACACTACATAATTTCCTTTTTTAAAAATATATTTTATTGATTTTTTTTAAAGAGAGGAAGGAAGAGGGATAGAGAGTTAGAAACATCAATGAGAGAGAAACATCGATCAGCCGCCTCCTGCACACCCCCTACTGGGGATGTGCCGGCAACCATGGTACGTGCCCGAGACCAGAATCCAACCTGGGACCCTTCAGTTCCCAGGCCAACGCTCTATCCACTGAGCCAAACCGGTTTTGGCTACACCACATAATTTCTTAATGCATTTCAAAGTAGGATGCAGGCATCAGGAGCTTCCTTAAAATAATTCATCATGCATATTGTTAGAGATCAATGTTTTTAAGTAGTTATTATTTTAGGTAAATTTTTCAAATAACGAAAGGAACACATTTTTTTAATTTAAAAAATCTTTATTGTTCGGATTATTACAATTGTTCCTCTTTTTCCCCCACATAGCTCCCCTCCACCTGGTTTCCAGCCCACCCTCTGCCCTTACCTCCCCCTCACTGTCCTCATCCATTCGTGTACAATTTTTGTCCAGTCTCTTCCCGAACCCCCCACACTCCTTTCTCCCTGAGGATTGTCAGTCCACTCCCTTTCTATGCCCTTGATTCTATTATATTCACCAGTTTACTCTGTTCATCAGATTTTTTATTTACTTGATTTTTTAACATTTATTTATTTTATTTTTTCCCTATTGCCTTCCCCACCCCCCAGTACATGTCCTCATCCATCTACCCCCCCTCCCCCAATTGCCCTGTATCCACTGGCTATGCCTACACTCATGCATACAAGTCCTTCGGTTCATCTCCTACAGGCCCCTCCTCCCCAACCTCCCCTGCCTTCCCACTGTAGCACAACAGTCTATACATTGCTTCTTTGCCTATGCATCTGCATCTCCCCCACCCCCTGATTCTTATCTTTAAAAACATCTTGCCCATATAGGCTAGAAATAAACCCACAAGAGCAAAAGAAAACTGTTTGAGTCCCAATTTCAATGTCTGATAGCTTTGAGTCCCAGTTTCAATGTCAAACAGTTACTTATGTGTACATGTCATCAATGGTATCTGGATAATGGACAAATGGTGGCAATGTTGGTCCAATCCTCTCTGGTTTGGTCCTGGGCATCCTGTAGCGATGCACTGCTGCTGACTGCTTGTAGGGCAAGGCGTCGTCCACGTCTTCCATCTCTGGACTGTTTCTCCTCTTGCCTTCGGGGTTGGCGCAGACCTGTCATTCCTCTCTGTTGCAGAAATCCACTTGGTCTTGGAGTTGTTTTCTGAAAGTATATAAACATATTCTCAACCAAGAGTTAATAAAGGAATCTTTTCTATAAAATAGACTTGGGGTCCTTTTTATTTTTGCCTACCCGCTTTTCCTTTGGCTTATTTTGACACCATGTGTGTTTTTCATGGGTGTCTTGCTGTTAGTATTACAAATGGAAATTAATTTTCTAAAGTGAAAATTTTCTAGATGTAATTTACTTACCAGGTATTTTTCCTTACATGATATAATCCTACTCTCCCCCCTTTTTTTAATTAGTGAAGAATTTGGTAAAAATTTTTAATGCAATCTTGATAACTTTAAATTTTAATTTTTTGCAAACAAATATGCCAGTTTTATATTCATTACATATTAAGCAACTTTACCATGAGATATCAATAGAAATTCTAATTAATATTTTAGAAACAACTTTTTGTCCAGTACACTTAAATTTTCTTGGACGTTCGCTTATTTCAGTTCGCTAATTTAAATTAATCTGAAAGCTTGATAACTCTTTTACGTCAAATTTAATACTCTACCAACAATCTTAGATTACCCTGTATATATTAGTGGAAAGGTTTATTTGCATTGAGTAGGCACTGAGCATTCCTAGTGCTAGGCTGAATTTAGATATAGGGCAGCTGCTGTCTGCATGTTTCTGTCTGTTACCTGGGTCTGTGCTGAGGTATCCATGGAGGCAGGAGACCTCCCTCAGAAGGGGTGAAGGTTCAGACCCCTGCAAGATTGGGGGGAAGTGAGGGTCTGTATCTTACCTCTATTGACCCCCAAGTTCTCTCATGATGGCCCCTCTGCGCCTGTGCCTGTCTTAGGTTGTTCCTTCCCTGAGGAATCTTACCCGTCTCTGGCTAACCAGTCATCTTCCAGGGCCAAGCAGGGTGTTGTGAGGTTCAGTTCTGTCTCCATGGTAGCCTATGCCCCCTTGGCCTCTACGCCAAGCACCTGCCTTGGGGATCCCCTCGCCTGCTAGCAGGGGCCCCGGCACTGATCACTTATCTCGGGGAATTCAGGTTCCTTCTCCAGGGAGGGCACAGCTCACACCATTTGGCAAGAGACAGTTCCATTATACCAGCCACCTCAAGGCTTCAACCTCAATGTGAATAGAGAGCTCAGGCTACAGCTGAGGGCCATTGGGTTGTGAGAAGAGGGTCCCTCTTGGCAAAAGAGGAAAGAGGGGCCAGTGTAGAATGCTCAAGTGCCTTTCCAGTGCCTTAATTCCTTCTGAAAGGGATTAAATCCTTTCATGTCCTCTTTTTAAATTGCTGCTAAACATTCAAAGAATTAGTTTGTAAGTTCGTTTGGGATAGTTGTATAATATGCTGTGAAATATCAAAAATTAAAACATTGTAGAATAATATCATGTAAGGATAGTCTTTGCTCTAGGCCATGGCAATTCAATTTCAAATGGGCTGACAATTTCTTTTTGTAACTATATAAACTTTTTCAGGGATGCAAACACAGATTACTTACCTTAGCTCAAGAGGCCAAATATATTGACTTTCAATTACAATCCTTATGACATTTAAAGGAAACTTCTCTTTATTTCCTTCCAAAATGATTTTCATATTATAGAGTTTCATTTAAAAATCTTTGTCTCATGAAGCAATTTCTCTTAAGGTTATGGTGACCATTGTATGGATTCCCTCTCATGCCCCACCTTCCCCTTGTTTGTGCCCAATGATTATGCTCATACGCATGTACGAAGGTCCCTCTGTTGATCTCCTCCTTATTCCCATCAACCCCCACATTCCCGGAGGTTTGATGTTTTGATTAACGTTTCTCATTCTCTGGATATGATCTTGATCATCAGTCTATGTCATTCATTATATTCCACAGATGGGTGAGATCATGTGATATTTGTCTTTCTCTGTGTGGCTTATTTCACTAAGCATAATGCTTTCCATCTCCATCCATGTTGTTGCAAATGGTAGGAGCTCCTTCTTTTTTTTACCGCAGTGTGGTATTCCAATTGTGTAAATGTACCACTGTTTTTTGTTTTGTTTTGTTTTGTTTTTGCAGGATACAGAAGAGTTTATTCAAAGTCCAGTACAGACTAGCCAAACTGCCTTCTACAATGTGAATAGAAAGCCTGCAGAAAAGGTAAGAGTTGTTATAAAATTGCTTTAATTCAGTTTTCTCAACATTACAAGCTGTAAGGCAGGCAGTGGAATGTGCCACGCTCCACATTACAATACTGAGCCTGTAATTGCTGGTATCAAAATATACATTTGTGTCACCATAAAAAACTGCATTTGCTGCCCCTCATGTCTTACAACAGGTATAAAAAATTATAAATATTTAATCCCTGGTCCAGGCCCCAGGAAGAGGGGCCAGCCAGCACAAGGTTTGTGCACAGGAAAGCCCCTTGGACCCATGAGTATATGACTATACAAGGTAAAGGAGACAGTTAAGACTTGAGGGCTATTGTCCCACCTTAATGGGTCTCAGCGTTAGAGGCAGACAAAGAAAAAACAACAACAAAAAAACACTTTGGTCCATGATTTGCAGGAAAAAAGAAACCCTGAAAGTTTAAGAGAGCCCTTGTCCTCTCAGACAGAGAACAGGCTATGTGTAAGGCATCTGAAGGTCTCAGGCATGGGGCTTTCTAGGAAGAACCCAGGCTCCACAGTGGCCCCCTGCCCCACTGCATCTGCCCTGGAAACTAGATCCTGCCCTGCAACTTAATTACAAGGAATAAAATAAAAAGTGCAGTATACAAGGTCATATAAGGAAGAAATTTAGATTACATTCATACCATTTTTATCATCTTGCTATATAAAAGGTTACTTAAAACTATTCTTTTGCATATAAATGAAGATTAGATTATTTGGTCAACTGGAATATTGCTAGGCACAGATGTCTGCAACTGCATAAAAGCACAATACAAAGACTTATATGATAAAACAAAGCTCCAAGCTGAAGAAGTGCCAGGGATGCACCCTAGCAGGTCTTGGCCCAGGAGGGGCATCTCAAGCCAGGGGCAGCAGGGAGAGGGGAGAATCAAGATACTTGATTAAATGGAGGATTAGGATGCAGTAGACCCTATAGCTGGCAGCCTCCTGCCATGCCAGGCACATGATCCCTGTGGGGAAGCAGTCCCATCTGTCCCCAAACCCTTATGCATTTGCTACTGCAAAAAAAAAAAAAGGCCCTGCCAAAGCAGTGGGTTTTAAGGCACAAGAAAGCTGAGTGGAGGCTTGGGAACACCCACCCTGCAGGCTGCAAAGGGGTAGGCATACTGTCCACTGGTCACCAAGAGCCTGAGGCTGGCACCCTTATCTCCCAAAGGTGAGCAAGGTGAATTAGATTTAATTTTTTAAAAAACAGGTAAACTAATTTTCTCTTAAAAAAATGAAATCGCTGGTCTTTTTAAGGTCACTTCAGCTGCTTTTTAAAGTGGCTATTTTCTGGAATGATGGAAGTTGTTGCTGGGACTACCCAGCAGGCTGGTCCTTGGTGGGAAGCCTAGATAGTAGACTTGGAGAAGGACACCCGTAGGTGGTGGTTCTCTCCCAGGTCGTGGTTGTGCAGGTCGATGAGTGCCTGGATGGCTTCCTCCACTGAACCCATCTGGATCAGCGACATCTTGCGATCCTTCTGGAAGAACTTGAATCCTTTGACAATTCCGCCATTGCTGAAGAAGAGTATCTTGAGGTCGTCCTCAGATATGGATGGCAGGATGTTGGAAAGGTGCAGGGTTGCTGAGGGTGGGAAGATTTTCTGGAAGTTCTTAGAGCCAGGCTTCTTGAAGCGATGCAGAGGTGAGTTCCCGTAGTCTTTGGTGAGGCCCTGGTCCTCCTGGCCCTCATGGAGCAGCTGTACGTTTTGGTGCTTGGAGAGGGTGATGCGCATAGGCTTTCCATGCAGCTTATGTCCATTAAGGTGGCTTATGGCCAGCTGGGACTGGCTCCCAACTACCATCTGTACCAAGGTATTCTCCTTCTTATTGAACAAAATCTTCACCCGTTGCACATCGCCATATACACCGAAAAGAATAAAGAGGCTTTGGGGTGTGACTCTCTCAGGGTTGAGGTTGCTGACCAGCAGAACAGAATTTCCAGTCCCTCCCAGGCCTGGGATGGCAATCCGGCCAGCTGCCGCTGCTGCTGCTGCCGCTGATGGGATGGCCAGAGGGGCCAGGGCCCCGTGTACATTGGGAACAGAGAGACCTGCAGCTTGAGGAATGGCAAAGGTGGGAGGGAAACCAGCTCCTGCATATGGAGAGGCTGACATTATACCAGGTGCACCAAATGCTGCAGCCATGGTCTGGTCCAGAGAGGGTTGGCTATCACCAGAGGGCAGGTCAGGATGGGTGTAGTCTCGGCTCTTGTCATTGTTGTACTTGACATTGAGGCTGGTGAGCTTAGAAAAGTCGATGCGGAGTGTACAGCAAGCATTGTAGATGTTCTGTCCATCCAGCAACAGCTTAGTATGCTGGGCGCTCACGGGTTTGGCATACTGCAGCAGTGCCTGGAACTGGTTGTTCTTGGTGAAAGTGATAATCTTTAGAACTGTGCCAAACTTGGAGAAGATCTGGTGAAGCACATCCAAGGTGACTGGGTAGAAGAGGTTTTCCATGATGATCCTGAGCACTGGACTCTGGCCAGCCATTGCCATCCCAGCATCCACAGCAGCCGCCGAGGCAGCCAGTGACAGGTTCCCCAACTGAACTGAGTTCACTGCCTGCAAGGCCGCCTGGGCCCGTGCCTGGTTGGGTGAGCTGTCAGTCTTAAGTTCCTTATGGTTGGAGAACTGGATATAGATGGGCTGGTCACAAAGCACAGGTGTCACCGAGGTGTAGTAGTTCACCATAGTGTTGGCTGCCTCCTCTGTGTTCATCTCAATGAAGGCCTGGTTTTTCCCTTTCAACATCAAGAGGTTGGTGACCTTCCCAAAAGGCAGTCCCAGGGAAATGACCTCGCCCTTGATGACATCACTGGGAAACTTCCGGATATGGATCACTCTGGAGGGCACACATGTACTTCTGTTGTCACCTTTGAACTTTTTGCTGTCATTTCCATTTGCTCAGAGGCTGAGTTGCTGCTCATGATAAAGGGTCCGTTAGTGACACAGGCAGAGAAGAGCTCGTCCGATCTCCGCTTTGTACCAACTGCTATGTCTGGGACAATGCCATCCATTGCACACAGAAGAGACCCGCAAGGGACGGAGTGGAGGCGCCGGAATCACCACTGTTTTTTAATCCAATCATCTGCTGATGGGCACTTAGGCTGTTTCTAAATCTTAGCTATGGTGAATTGTGCTGCTATGAACATAGGGGTGCATATATCCTTTCTGATTGGAGTTTCTAGTTTCTTGGGGTATATTCCTAAAAGTGGGATCACTGAGTCAAATAGGAGTTCCATTTTTAGTTTTTTGAGGAGACTCCATACTGTTCTCCACAGTGGCTGCATCTGTCTGCATTCCCACCAGCAGTGCACGAGGGTTCCTTTTCCTCCGCATCCTTACCAACACTTGCCATTTGTTGATTTGTTGATGATAGCCATTCTGACAGGTGTGGGATGGTACCGCATTGTTGTTTTGATTTGCAGCTCTCTGATGATTAGTGTCTTTGAGCAGGTTTTCATATGTCTCTTGGCCTTCCTTCTGTCTTCTTTGGAGAAGTGCCTATTTAGATCAGTTGCCCATTTTTTGATTGAGTTGTTTATCTTCTTTTTGTGAAATTGTATGAGTTCCCTGTAAATGTTGGAGATTAAACCCTTATCATTGATATCATTGGCAAATATGTTCTCCCATGTAGTGGGCTTTCTTGTTGTTTTGTTGATGGTTTCCTTTGCTGTGCAAAAGCTTTTTATTTTGAAGTAGTATCATTTGTTTATTTTTTATTTAGTTTCCATTGCCCGAGGAGCTGTGTCAATGAAGAAGTTCCTTCTGCATATGTCGGAGATTTTGCTGCCTGTGGATTCCTCTAGTATTTTTATAGTTCCCCGTCTTATGTCTAAGCCCTTTATCCATTTTGAGTTTATTTTTGTGTATGGTGTAAGTTGATGGTCTAGTTTCATTTTTTTTAAATTAAACATTTATTATTCAGATTATTACAGTTGTTTCTCAATTTTCCCCTCCATAGCTCCCCTCTACCTGGCTCCCACCCCTCCCTCTACCCTTACCTCATCCCCCTTGACATCATCCTTAGGTGTATGATTTTTGTCCAGTCTCTCCCTGCAAAGTCCTCACTCGTTCCCCCTGAGAAATATCAGTCTACTCCCTTTCTGTGCTCCTGATTCTATTATATTCACCAGTTTATTCTGTTGATAAAATTTTTTAAAAATTAAATATTTATTATTCAGATTATTACATTTGTTCCTTTTTTTTCCCCTCCATAGCTCCCCTGCACCCAGATCCCATCCCTCCCTCTACCCTTACGTCCATCCTGTTGACCTCATCCATAAGTGTATGATTTTTGTCCAGTCTCTCCCTGTACACCACTAACCCCTTTCCCCTCAGAGTTATCAGTCCACTCCCTTTCTGTGCTCCTCATTCTGTTATATTCACCAGTTTATTCTGTTGATCAAATTTTTAATTCACTTAATTTTTAGATTCACTTGTTGATAGATATGTATTTGTTGTTCATAATTTTTTTATCTTTTAACTTTTTTTTTCTCTTCTAAAAGAGTACCTTTCAGCCGAGACCGGTTTGGCTCAGTGGATAGAGCGTTGGCTTGAGGACTGAAAGGTCCCAGGTTCGATTCCGGTTGAGGGCATGTACCTTGCTTGCAGGCATATCTCCACTGTGGGGCATGCAGGAGGTGGCTGATCGATGTCTCTCTCCAATCGATGTTTCTGACTTTCTATCTCTCTCCCTTTCTCTCTGTAAAAAAATAAAAAAATATATTTAAAAAAGAGTACCTTTCAGCATTTCATATAATACTGATTTGAAGTTGATGAACTCCTTTACTTTTTCTTATCTGTGAAGCTCTTTATCTGCTCTTCAATTCTGAATGATAGCTTTGCTGGATAGAGTATTCTTGGTTGTAGGTTCTTGCTATTCATCACGTTGAATATTTCTTTTTTTAAAAAATTAAATCTTTATTATTCAGATTATTACATTTCTTTCTCTTTTTTCCCCTCCATAGCTCCCCTCCACCCTAATCCCACCATTCCCTCTGCCCTTACCTCCCTCCTGTTGACCTCATCCATAGGTGTATGATTTTTGTCCAGTCTCTCCCTATACACCCCTAACCACTTTCCCCCTCAGAGTTATCAGTCCACTCCCTTTCTGTGCTCCTCATTCTATTATATTCACCAATTTATTCTATTGATCAAATTTTTAATTCACTTAATTTTTAGATTCACTTGTTGATAGATATGTATTTGTTGTTCATAATATTTTGTCTTTTACCTTTTTCTTCTTACTCTTCTAAAAGAGTACCTTTCCGCATTTCATATAATACTGGTTTGGAGTTGATGAACTCCTTTAGCTTTTTCTTATCTGTGAAGCTCTTTATCTGCCCTTCAATTCTGAATGTTAGCTTTGCTGGATAGATTATTCTTGGTTGTAGGTTCCTGCTGTTCATCACGTTGAATATTTCTTGCCACTCCCATATGGCCTGCAACGTTTACGTTGAGAAATCAGCTGACAGTCATATGGGTGCTCCCTTGTAGGTAATGAACTGTTTTTCTCTTGCTGCTTTTAATATTCTTTGTCTTTTGCTCTTGGTATTTTAATTATGATGTGTCTTGGTGTAGTCCTCTTTGGATTCCTTTTATATGGAGTTCTGTGTGCTTCCTGGACTTGTAAGTCTATTTCTTTTACCAGATGTGGGAAGTTATCAGTCATTATTTCTTTAAATAGGTTTTCAGTATCTTGCACTCTCTCTTCTTCTGGCACTCCCACAATTCTGATGTTGGTCCGTTTGATGCTGCCCCAGAGGCCCCTTACATTATCTTCACATTTTTGGACTCTTTTCACTTCTTGCTTTTCTAGTTGAGGTTTTCTGATTCTTTATATTTCAAATTTTTGACTTGATTCTTGCCTTTCTCTAGTCTGCTGTTAGGACTCTGTATAATATTTTTTATTTCAGTCAGTGTATGTTTAATTTCTAGTTGGTCCTTTTTCATCTCTAGTTGGATCTTTTCCATCTCTAGTTGGTCCTTTTCCATCTCAGGTTGGATCTTCCCCATCTTTAGTTGGTTATTTTTCATCTCCTCTTGGCTCTCGCTAACTTTATCCAACTTTTCTAGGATATTCTTGAAGAACCTTTTAAGCATGGTTTTCAACTCTATATCCAGTTGTTTGTTTTCGTCCCTTTCTTTTGTTTGTGATCCCTTCCCTTGTCTTGGCATTTTCACTATGCTGGGAAAACTTCTGTGTTGGATTCAGCCTTATGATACCAGACCTGAAAAACTGCAAAAGCCTCTCTGTTGAGCTTGGGATGGGTGGAGTCTCAGGGCTTAAGGGACCGCCTTGCGTTTCAGTCGGCCCAGTCCTCCACGGCCCCTGAGTCTCTAGTGACTGGGTAATAGCTGGAGTGGTTCTTGTGCACTTGCGCGCAGTGCATCTAGACTACTGCCTTTCCGGCTCCCCTGCGCTCTGGGACCACAGGAGTCTGGGTCTCCAGGGTTTCACACAAAACTGGGGCTTAGTGGACTCAGAAGTGGTGCAGTTGGGAGGGTCTGTCTCCTGCCCACTCATGAAAGCCAGCAACACAATCAGCAGTCTGTCCTCTGCCTGCAGTGCTGTGCGCACCGCCAGACTTCTGATCTTTTGCGACTCCCCTAAATTTCCGTGTACCTCTCCCTTTTCACAGTCCAAACTTCGCCCGTATAAGTTTCGGCTGGATCTGGGTTTAGTGTCATAGGATAAGGGGTTCAATGCTGGTGGGAGTCTCCCACCAGAGAAAGCCAGCCAGGTCCTCTGGCACACACTCTCTCCACGTGCGCGTCTCTGTACCTCAACTTTTTGCAGCTCTTCTGGGTCCCTGTGAGCCCTTCTCATTCCCTCTAGTTGTAGAATTTCCACCCAGCCAGCTTTCCTGTGGTTCTGGATGATGTCCTTTCTGTCTTTTAGTAATAATTTTGAAATTGTTGTGTGAGGCAGCAGTGCAGGTGTTTTCCTATGCCGCCATCTTGGATTCTCCTCCACATTGAATATTTCTTGCCACTGCCGTCTGGACTGCATTGTTTCTGTTGAGAAATCAGCTGACAGTCGTATGAGTGCTCCCTTGTAGGTAATTAACTGTTTTTCTCTTGATGCTTTTAATATTCTCTCTTTGTCTTTTGCTCTTGGTATCTTAATTATGATGTGTCTTGGTGTAGTCCTCTTTGGATTCCTTTTATATGGGGTTCTGTACACTTCCTGGACTTGTAAGTCTATTTCTTTTACCAGATGTGGGAAGTTTTCAGTTATTATTTCTTTAAGTAGGTTTTCAGTATCTTGCTCTCTCTCTTCTTCTGGCACCCCCACAATTCTGATGTTAGTACGCTTGAAACTGTCCCAGAAGCTCCTTACATTGTCTTCACATTTTTGGATTCTTTTCTCTTCTTGCTTTTCCAGTTGAGTGTTTTCTGATTCTTTATATTTCAAATTTTTGACTTGATTCTTGCCTTCCTCTAGTCTGCTGTTATGTCTCTGTATAATATTTTTTATTTCAGTCAGTGTATGTTTAACTTCTAGTTGGTCCTTTTCCATCTCTAGTTGGTTCTTTTTCATCTCCTCTTGTGTCTTGCTAACTTTATCCAACTTTTCTAGGATATTCTTGAAAAACCTTATAAGCGTGGTTTTGAACTCTATATCCAGTCGTTTGTTTTCCTCCATTTCTTTTGTTTGTGATCCCTTCCCTTGTCTCGGCATTTTCACTATGCCGGGAGAACTTCTGTGTTGGATTCAGCCTTATGATACCAGACTTGCAAAACTGCATAAGCCTCTCTGTTGAGCTTGGGATGGGTGGAGTCTCAGGGCTTGCCTTCCAGTCGGCCCCTCCCTCCACGGCCGCCGAGTCTCACGTGACTGGGTAATTCCTTGAGAAGTCCCTGTGTGCATGCACACACTCTCGCAGTTCCTCTAGAGTGCTGCCTTTCCGGCTCCCCTGAGCTCCGGGACCATATGAATCTGGGTTCCCACAGTTTCACCCGAATCTGGGATTTAGTGGAGTTAGAAGATGTGCAGTTGGGATGCTTTGTCTTCCTCCCTCTTGTGTAAACCAGCGGCACAATCAGCAGTCGGTCTTCTGTGCGCAGTGCTGTGCATGCCACCCGACATCTGCCCTCATGTGACTCCCCCAAATTTCTGTGCACTTCTCTCTTTTCACAGTCCCCACTCCCCCCATATGAGTTTTGGCTGGAACTGGGGTTTAGTGTCATAGGATAAGGGGTTCAATGCCATTGGGAGTCTCCCGCCAGAGAAAGCCAGCCAGGTACTCCGGCACCCGCTCTCTCCATGCGCTCATTCCCGTACCTCAACTTTTTGCAGCTCCTCTGGGTCTATGTGAGCCCCTCTCTTTCATTCTAGTTGTAGAATTTCCACTCAGCCAGCCTTCCTGTGATTCTGGATGCTGTCCATTCTGTCTTTGAGTTGTAGTTTTGAAATTGTTGTGCGAGGCAGCAGTGTAGGTGTTTACCTATGCCACCATCTTGGATTCTCTGAGTTTCATTTTTTGCATGTTTCTGTCCAATTTTCCCAACACTATTTGTTGAAGAGACTGTCTTGATTCCATTGTATGTTCATGCCTCCTTTGTCAAATATTAATTGAGCATAGTGGTTGGATCAATTTCTGGGTTCCATATCCTATTCTATTGATCTATGTGTCTGTTCTTGTGCCAGTACCATGCAGTTTTGAAAACAGTGGCTGTGTAATACAGCTTGAAATCTGGTATTGATACCCCACCTACTTTGTACTTCTTTCTAAGGATTGTTGCAGCTATTTGGTGTCTTTTTTTTTCCAGATGAATTTTTGGAAAGTTCGTTCTAGGTCTGTGAAGTATGCTTTTGGTATTTTCATGGGGATTGCATTGAATTTGTAAATTGGTTTGGGTACAATGGACATTTTGATGATATTGATTCTCCCAATCCATGAACATGGTATGTTCTTCCATCTGTTCATGTCTTTCTCTATCTTTTTTCTTTAGTGTTGTATAGTTTTCTGTGTATAGGTCTTTTACCTCCTTAGTTAAGATTATTCCTAGGTATCTTCATTTTTTTTTTTGTGCAATGGTAAATGGGATTGCTGTTTTAATCTCTCTTTCAATAAATTCATTATTGGTATATAGAAATGCCTTAGATTTCTTGGTGGTAATTTTGTATCCTGCTACATTGCTGAGTTCATTTATCACGTCTAATAATTTTTTGATGGAGTCTTTAGGGTTTTCTATGTACAGTATATCATCTGGAAATGACAGTTTTACTTCTTCTTTTCCTATTTGGATGCCATTCATTTCTTTTTCTTGTCTGATAGCAAAGGCTAATACTTCCAGCACTATGTTAAATAGGAGTGGTGAGAGTGGGCATCCCTGTCTTGTTCCTGTTTTTAGAGGAAATGGTTTTACTTTTTGCCCATTGAGTATGATGATGGCTGTGGGTTTGTCATATATGGCTTTTATTATTTTAAGGTATGATCCTTCTATTCCCACCTTGCTGAGAATTTTTATTAGGAAAGGGTGTTGGATTTTGTCAAATGCTTTTTCTGCATCAATTGATATGACTATGTGATTTTGCTCTCTCAATTTGTTTATGTGATGTATCACGTTTATTGATTTGCGGATATTGTACCATCCTTGCATTCCTGGGATAAATCTTACTTGGTCATGATGTATGATCTTTCTAACGTACTGCTGAATTCGATTTGCAAGTATTTTGTTGAGGATTTTGGCATGTATGTTCATGAGGGATATTGTTCTGTAATTCTCTTTCACTGTGTTATCTTAATCAGGTTTTGGTATTAGGGTGATGCTGACTTCATAGAAGGAGTTTGGAAGTGTTCCTCCCTCTTGAATTTTCTGGAATAGTCTGAGAAGGATGGATTTTAGTTCTTCTATGAATGTTTGATAAAATTTCCCTGTGAAGCTGTCTGGCTCTTGGCTTTTGTTTGCTGGAAGCTTTTTGATAACTGCTTCAATTTCTTCCATAGTAATCAGTGTGTTGAGATTTTTAGAATCTTCCTGTGTGAGTTTGGAAAGGTTGTGTTTTTCTAGGAATCTGTCCATTTCCTCTAGGTTGTGAAATTTGTTAGAATAGAGTTTTTAATAATATTTTTAACAATCCTTTGTATTTATGTGTGGGGTCTGTTGTTATTTCCCCTCTCTCATTTCTGATTTTGTTTATTTGGGTCCTCTCTCTTTGCTTCTTGGTGAGCCTAGCTAGAGGTTCATCAATCTTGTTTAATCTTTTGAAGAACCAGCTCTTTGTTTTGTTGATTTTTGGTATTGTTTTTTTTATCTCTATGTCATTCATTTCTGCTCTGATCTTTATTATTTCCTTCCTTCTGCTCAGAGTGGGCTTTTCTTGTAGCTCTATTTCTAATTCTTTGAGTTGTTGAGTTAGGTGATTCATTACCATTTTTTCTTGTTTTTTGAGGTAGGCCTGTAGAGCTATAAACTTCCCTCTCAGCACTGCTTTCATTGTGTCCCATAGCATTTGCATTGTTGTGTTTTTATTGTCATTAGTCTCCAGAATATTTTTCATTTCTTCTTTGACCTCATTTGTAACCCAATCATTTTTTAGTAACATGCTATTCAACTTCCAAGTGTTTGAATTTTTTGGAATGTTTTTTATTGTAATTTATTTCTAATCTTATGCCATAGTGGTCTGAGAAAACGCTTGATATGATTTCAATCTTTTTGAATTTGGGGAGACTTTGCTTGTGACCCAATATGTGGTCTATTTTTGAGAATGTTCCATGTGCACTTCAGAAGAATGCATATTCTGTAGCTTTGGGGTGAAATGCTCTAAAGATGTCAATTAAGTCCATCTGTTCTAGTGACTTATTTAGAATTATTGTTTCCTTGCTGATTTTCTGACTAGAGGATTTGTCCATAGATGTCAGTGGTTTATTAAAATCCCCTTGATGTCCTCCAGGAGTTTTTTTTTTTATGTAATTAGGGGCTCCTGTATTAGGTGCATATATGTTCACCAGAGTTATATCTTCTTGATGAATTGCTCCTTTTACTATTATGTAATGGCCTTCCTTATCTCTTGTTATAGCCTTTACTTTGAGGTCTATTTTATCAGATATAAGTGTTGCTATCCCAGCTTTTTCTCATTTCTATTTGCCTGAAAAATGTTTTTCCATCCCTTCACTCTCAGACTGTGTGAATGCTTTTCTCTGAGGTGGGTCTCTTGTAGACAGCAAATGTATGGGTAATGTTTTCTTAAGCATTTAGCTACCCTAGATCTTTTCATTGTTGTATTTACCTCATTTACATTTAATGATATTATTGACAAGTTCATGTTTGTTGTCATATTTTAACTTTTTTTCTTTGCCTTTCTCTTTCTTCCTTTTACAGCAGTCCCTTTAGTATTTCTTGCATTATTGGCTTGATAGTGATAAACTCTCTAAGCCCTTTCTTGTCTGTAAAGCCCCGGATTCCACCTTCAATTTTGAATGATAGACTTGCTGGGTATAGTATTCTTGGGTTCAGACCCTTGTTTTGCATCACTTTATATATTTCATTCAATTCCCTTATGGCCTGGTATGTTTCTGTTGAGAAGTCAGTTGATATTCTAATAGGAGATCCCTTGTAGGTAACTTTCTGTCTCTCTCTGGCAGCCGTTAAGATTCTTACTTTGTCGTTAGTGTTCGCCAATGTAATTATGATGTGTCTTGTCGGTTTTTTGGGGTTCAGCTTGTTTGGGACTCTGTGTACTTCTTGGACTTTCATATTTTTTTCCTTGCCAATATCAGGGAAATTTTCTTTTCTTTTTTTAAAAAATTAAATCTTTACTATTCAGATCATTACATATGTTTCTCTTTTTTCCTTTCCATAGCTCCCCTCCACCCAGCTCCTACCCTTCGCTCAACCCTTACCTCCCTCCCATTGACCTCATCCATAGGTGTATGATTTTTGTCCAGTCTCTCTCTGTACACCACTCACCTCTTTCCTCCTGAGAATTATCAGTCCACTCCCTTTTTGTGCTCCTGATTCTGTTCTATTCACCAGTTTATTCTGTTGATCAAATTTTTAATTCACTTAATTTTTAGATTCACTTGTTGCTATATAGATATGTATTTGTTGCTCATAATTTTTTATGTTTTACCTTTTTCTTCTTCCTCTTCTACAAGAGCACCTTTCAGCATTTCATATAATAGTGGTTTGGAGTTGATGAACTCCTTTAGCTTTTTCTTATCTGTGAAGCTCTTTATCTGCTCTTCAATTCTGAATGATAGCTTTGCTGGATAGAGTATTCCTGGTTGTAGGTTCTTGCTATTCATCACGTTGAATATTTCTTGCCACTCCCATCTGGCCTGCATCGTTTCTGTTGAGAAATCAGCTGACAATCATATGGGTGCTCCCTTGTAGGTAATGAACTGTTTTTGTCTTGCTGCTTTTAATATTCTCTCTTTGTCTTTTGCTTTTGGTATTTTAATTATGATGTGTCTTGATGTAGTCCTCTTTGTATTCCTTTTATATGGGGTTCTGTGCACTTCCTGGACTTGTAAGTCTATTTCTTTTACCAGATGTGGAAGTTTTCAGTCATTATCTCTTTAAATAGGTTTTCAGTATCTTGCTCTCTCTCTTCTTCTGGTACCCCCATAATTCTGATGTTGGAACACTTGAAGCTGTCCCAGATGCTCCTTACATTATGTTCACATTTTTGGATTCTTTTCTCTTCTTGCTTTTCCAGTTGAGTGTTTTCTGCTTCTTTATATTTCAGATTTTTGACTTGATTCTTGCCTTTCTCTAGTCTGCTGTTAGGACTCTATATACTATTTTTTTTTATGTCAGTCAGTGTATGTTTAATTTCTTGTTGGTCCTTTTTTCATCTCTAGTTGGTCCTTTTTCATCTCTAGTTGGTCCATTTCCATCTCTAATTGGTTCTTTTTAATCTCCAGTTGGTTCTTTTTCATCTCCTCTTGGGTCTCACTAACTTTATCCAACTTTTCTAGGATATTCTTGAAAAACCTTATAAGCGTGTTTCTGAACTCTATATCAATCATTTGTTTTCCTCCATTTCTTTAGTTTGTGATTCCTTCCCTTGTCTCAGCATTTTAACTATGCCAGGAGAACTTCTGTGTTGGGTTCAGCCTCATGATACAAGAGTTGCAAAACTTCTAAAGCCTCACTGTTGAACTTGGGATGGGTGGAGTCTCAGGGCTTAATGGACCGCTTTGCCTTCCTGTTGGCCCCGCCCTCCATCACTGACAAGTCTCACGTGACAGGGTAATCGCTGGAGTGGTTTCTGTGTGTGCATGCGCATTTCCTCTCTTGCAGTGCCTCTAGACTGCTGTCCCTCCGGCTCCCCTGTGCTCCAGGACCATATGAATCTGGGTCCCTGGGGTTTCACCCGAAACTGGGGTTTCACCCGAAACTGGGGTTTCACCCGAAACTGGGGTTTAGTGGTCTTAGAAGTGGCACAGTTGGGAGGGTCTGTCTCCTGTCCACTCGGTAAAGCCAGTGTCTCAATCAGCAGTCAGTCATCTGTGCACAGTGCCGTGCGCACCATCAGACTTCTGATGTTTTGCAACTCCCCTAAATTTCTGTACACTTCTACCTTTTCACAGTCGAAACTCCCCTAGTGTGAGTTTCAGCTGGACCTGGGGTTTAGTGTCATAGGATAAGGGATTCAATGCTGTTTGGAGTCTCCCGCCAGAGAAAGCCAGCCAGGTACTCTGGCACCCGCTTCCTCCATGCGCTCGTCTCTGAACCTCAGCTTTTTGCAGCTCCTCTGGGTCTCTGTGAGCCCCTCTCTTTCCTTCTAGTTGTAGAATTTCCACTCAGCCAGCTTTCCTGTAGTTCTGGATGATGTCTGTTATGTCTTTTAGTTGTAGTTTTGAAATTGTTGTGCGAGGCAGCAGTGTAGGTGTTTACCTATGCCACCATCTTCTGTTTGCACTTCAATTTCAGGGAAATTTTTTGTCATTATTTCTTTAAGTAGGTTTTCTATTCCTTGCTTTTCTTCCACTCCTTCTGGTATCCCAATTCAGCGTATGTTGTTTTGTTTTGTGTTGTCCCAAAGCTCCCTTCGGTTCTCTTCTTGTTTTTTAAGTCATTTTTCCAGTTGTTGCTGGGTTTGTGTGTTTTTTTCCTACCTTGTCTTCTAATTCACTGATGCAGTCCTCAGCCTCTTGTAGTCTATGTTTAGGCCTTCCATTGTGTTCCTTATTGCAGCTATGTCATTATTCATATCCTCTTGGTTTCTTTTCATGTTGGTGACATTCTCATTCAGCTCCTTATACTTCTCATGGAGTTTTGTAATATTGTCGTTGAGTTGTGTGTATTTGTCTTCCATGAGTTTAAACATCCTTAAACACATTACTCTGAATTTTTTCTCTGAAAGGCTGCTCACTTCAATTTAATATAACTCCTTTTCTGTTGATTCCTCTTTTCCTTTCATTTGGGGATTGCTTTTACATCTTTCCACGTTTTCCTGTAATGTTTTAATTGGAGATCCAATTGCTTTACTACCCAATATTTTTGGGGGGAGGATGGCACTACTGGTGTATTCTCTCAGTTCTCCTGTGTTTGTTAATTTATTGTAGTTTCCTACTTGAGCTATTAGGGTTCTCTTGATGTAGATCTGTGAGCTTGAGCAGCACAACTGTGGTGGCTAGAAATCGGCAGTCATGGAGTGGAGTGTCCCTATTTTTGCTGTTTTGCTACCTTGATTGAGATCACGTGTGCCCAGCGGGGTACACAGTGGCACCAAGGACCCATCTGTTGGGGTGATGTGTTTTAGGGAGCCTACATCCTGAAGAGGCATGACTGTGGTGTCCAGAGTTAAAAAATCATACCCACATGGGCTCCCAGTGGCTCCCAGGCACTATTTAGGGGGTGGACCACCAGAAAAGTGCTGCTGAAAACCAACCTTGGGTGTTGGCCTTGAGGTGCACCACAAATGCAGGTGACCAGAGAGGTCCACAAACCAGATAGGAGGGCACACCAAAGTCAGGGTGACCAGAACACACAAACACAGGGAGTAGGGCGCCAAAAATGGCGTGACCCTGACACGCAAACACAGGGAGTAGGATGCTTTCCAAACTGGCATAAAGGCATGCTGCAGACTGGGGTACCGTGGTGTACGGAAATGAGTTGACCCGGGAGTTCTGCTAGCAGGGACTAGTGTGTGGCCGCAGCTGAAACCATGGCACAGTCGAAACCGTCGTGCATGCACACGTGGTGCCCCAGGAGTTCTGCAAGCCTGGACCAGTATATGGCCACAGCCACAGCCGAGCTGATATCGCTGTGTAGGGAGATGCTGCCCTCACTGCTTTGGAGGCGGAGGTCCCAGGGTCCATGGGTTTGCAAGGTCCGCGGGTCTGCAGGGTCCATGGGTCTGCGGGATTCTGGATGGAGTGGCTATTGGGTTGCAGGGCAGCTCCAACACCTGTCTGGCTGGTGGTGGTGATCATTTCCCAAAGAAAGGCCATTTCCCCTTCAAGGTAGCATAGGCTTTGTGCTCGAGTCCCACAGTCTAGGGAGTGAAAGCCTCAATGGCAGTTTCTCCTTGTCCAAGAGAGCCTGGACTGTCAGCCCCCACTGCTTCCGTGAGATTTAACTGTCCCTCACTCAATCACACACCCACCACACACACCCATATACTTTCCTTTTGTCCCCTCACTCACTTCCTCTCCCTCACCTCTGTTCTGCCAACCACCATCTTTTCATGAATCTCTACTTGATTTTTTTATTCACTTGGTGGTAGACATGTATTGTTGTTCATAATTTTTATCTTTACCTTTTTGTTCTTCTTCCTCTTCTTTTTTAAAAAATATTTTTATTGACTTTTCACAGAGAGTAAGGGAGAGGGATAGAGAATTAGAAACATCAATGAGAGAGAAACATCTATCAGCTGCCTCCTGCATACACCCTACTGTGGATGTGCCCACAACCAAGGTACATGCCCTTGAGCAGTATCAAACCTGGGACCTTTTGGTCCTCAAGCCAATGTTCTATCCATCGAGCCAAAATGGTCAGGGCTTCTTCCTCTTCTTAGTGAATACCTTTCAGCATTTCATATAATACTGGTTTGTTGGTGATGAATTCCTTTAGCTTTTTCTTATCTGTGAAGCTCTTTATCTGACCTTCAGTTTTGAATGATAGCTTTGCTGGGTAGAGTACTCTTCGTTGTAGGTTCTTGCTATTCATCACTTTGAATATCTCTTGCCACTCCCCTCTAGCCTGCATAGTTTCATGTTGAGAAATCAGCTGACAATTGTATGGGTGCTCCCTTGTAGGTAACTAACTTTTTCTCTTGCTGCTTTTAAGATTCTCTCTTTGTCTTTTGCTCTTGGCATTTTAATTATGATGTGTCTTGGTGTGGTCTTCTTTGGATTCCTTTTGTTTGGGTTTCTGGACTTGTAAGCCTATTTCTTTCACCAGGTGGGAAGTTTTCAGTCATTATTTTTTCAAGTAGGTTTTCAGTATCTAGCTCTCTCTCTTTTTCTGGCACCCCAATGATTCAGATGTTGATACTCTTGAGGTTGTCACAGAGGCTCCTTACACTATCTTCACATTTTTTGGATTCTTTTTTCTTTTCCAGTTGAGTGTTTTTTGCTTCTTTGTATTTCAAATCTTTGACTTGATTCTTGCATTTCTCTAGTCCAGTGGTTCTCAACCTTCCTAATGCTGTGAACCTTTAAGACAGCTCCTCATATGGTGGTGACCCCCAGCCATAAAATTATTTCTGTTGCTACTTCATAACTGTAATTTTGCTACTGTTTTGAACTGTAATGTAAATATCTGATATTCAGGACGTATTTTCGTTGTTACAAATTGAACATAATTAAAGCATAGTGATTAATCACAAAAACAATATGTAATTATATATTGTGAAATATTTATTTCTAATTACAAATAAATGAAAGTTTTTGTCTTGAATCATGGTGTAGCATGGGTAACAGTCTTCATATAACAACAGTAAACTACATTGCTACACTGAGGAGCGGTCTGTTGGTTCCTAAGACCATGGGAAATATGTGTTTTCTGATGTTCTTAGGCGACCCCTGTGAAAGGGTCGTTTGAACCCCAAAGGGGTCGCGACCCACAGGTTGAGAACCACTGCTCTAGTCTGCTGTTAGGTCTCTGTACAATATTTTTTATTTCAGTCAGTGTGTGTTTAATTTCTAGATGATCCTTTTTCATATTCTTGAAGGTCTCACTAAATTTATCGACCTTTTCTAGGAAATTCTTGAAAAACCTTATAACTGTGGTTTTGAACTCTATATGCAGTCATTTGCTTTTCTCCATTTCTTTCATTTATGATCTGTTTCTTTTTCTCCACATCTTCACTTCTTCCCTGAGTTGGTAGAGTATCTTTGTGTGGTAGGTGTCCTCTAAGGCCCAGTGGCTCAGCCTCCCCCAGTTACCTGAGGTGGAAACTTTTGGAGCACCCCTTTGTGGACTGTGTGCACAGCCTTGTTGTAGTTAATTGTTGATTGTTGTTGGTATCACTGGGAGAAATTGACCTCCAGGCCAATTGGCTGTGAGGATCAGCTGTGTCTATGCTAGGAGAACTTCTGTGCTGGAGACACTCTTATGAGACAAGACTTGCAAAATTGCAAAGGCCTCTGTTTTCAGCTTGAATGGAGTGTATTCTCAGGGTGGAGCAGACAACTTTGGCTTCCTGTCAGCCTTGTCTTATGAGGCTCCTGGGTCTCAGTGTCCTTCGGTAATCACTGCAAGCACCTCTAAGAAAAGCCACCCTCAAGTTTTGGCCACTGTCAGACTGTCCAGTTTCTCCCTGAATGAGTCTGAGTTCTCAGAAACTCACCCTGAACTGGAATTTAGCGCAGTTGGGAGTTTCTGTCTCCCCCGCCACTTTAGAAAACCAGCTGCACTCAGCCACCAGCGCACTCCGCAGTCATTCCTCTCTGTGCACGTATACCTTTGGACCTCTGCCTTCCGAAGCTCCCCTGAGTCTCAGTTTGCTTTCTTTTTTCCTAACAGTCCAGATTTCCCCGAATGGGTCTGGGTTCCTAGAGTCTTGCTCGGGACTGGAGTTCAGTGTAGTTGGGAGCTTCTGTCTCCCTCCTGCTTGAGGAAACCAGCCATGCACTCAGCCATCCGTGCACTTAGCTGCCCAACCTCTCTGTGTTTGCGCATCTCAGTACCTCAGCCTTTTGTAGCTCCTCTAAGTCTCAATGTGCTTTCCTCTTTTCTTCTAGTTGTAGAATTTCCACTCAGCCAGCTTTGCTGTGGTTCTAGATGGTGTCCGTTTTGCCTTTTAGTTGTAGTTTTGATATTGTTGTATGAGGTAGCAGTTTAGGTATTTACCTATGTTGCCATCTTGGTTTCTCCAAAATTAAAAAGTTTTAAGAGTATCATTTGATGATTTTGACAAATGCATATAACCCATGTATCATGCTATTTAAGTAGCTCCATCTCCAAAACAAAAATATACACACCTGATCTAGCCCCACCTTTGTGAGCTAACAAGCTATGCACCCAGTACTTTGTGCATAGGTACCTTCTTCCTTCTGAACCCCATGTACCCAGGGAACATACCTCTTTGATGCACAGTTGAAGACTGACCTGGTGTACAGTTGGTACTAAGAGCACTCAGAGGAGAGTCAGCTTTTGGTGAGCTAAGAGCATACTCCTGCCTAGTCTGGAGCTCACGCTCCACCCACAGGTTCCCCAATTCTCATCTCTCTAGGTAGCTGGAGCTTCCTGAGATGATCTGGGATTCTTGTCAGGCAGCAACCAGGAGGTGGAGGGCTTCCCAGGGGCACAGTGAGAAAACTGAAATCATGGAGCACACATGCTCTATGCTGACCCAGGTGTCAATCCTTGGCAGGTCTACTCAAGCCCCTAATAAGACCATAGGAACAGAAAGAAGGAGGAAATCCATTTAGCCAATGAAGCCCAGAAGGGAGTGTAGCTTTCCTTAGGAAGGCCTTTTATGTTTGGCATTGAGCTAGAGATAAGTTGGGTAAAAATAGTGAGCTGATTGCAGGCCAGTTTGAGGTGCTGAGAAGGAGGCTTATTCAACACTTTGTTTTTTCCATCTCCTTCAGACTGGCAGGTACATGGGTGAGCACTGACTCTTCTCTCAGCAAGCACTTTATGGAGCCATCACTCTGGCTGGGAAGTCCTTTAGTTGTCCATGTGAACCTGGACCTTGGGCCAGAGCCCCTGATATACCTTCTGAGCTCCTCCCACAGAAATCCCTCCCATCCCTGGTCTCCTATCCAGCCTTAAGCCAGATCGCCTGTTCCCCAGTTTCCTACTTCCCCAATGAGATCTCCATAGCTTAATTATGCTTCCTGCATTCCCGTTTCCCTTGCTGTAAAGTTGTCTGGATAATTTAGCTATCTAGATCTATTTAGACCTATAATTGAGCTGCCAGTTGGAAAGTATATGTCCCCAACCTATGCTCTTTATTTATTTTCTGAAATATGTTTGACTTCCCCAAGTCTTCACAACTGGAAATAAAATCAGAGCTGTAGAACACACCATGTCAATGGCTGTAATGAAACTAAATCTCTGCTCAAATGCTTATTCATATTGTATTCCAAACATTCTGTTTTTTTGTTTAAGCTTTTACCAGTAGCAACAAGCCATTGGAGAAATAAGTACCAAATCTAAATCAAGTTAGACCAATCACGGGTCCTATTTAAAGTGGCAGGTAGGAACAGATAATCCAAAGAGTTAAGTGGAATGGAGTTTCTTCAAATTAGGAAACAGGGCTTCATATGTCTTCTCCATCAATATGTTTTATGTCTTCCTTTTTATCTTTTCCATGGTAAGGAAAAAGTAGCCAGAGAATGAGGAGGCTGGGAAAACAAATTAAATTAAACTAGTTCATAAAGTCTAGGCCAGTGATTCTTAAACTTGAACTGGACTCAAAATCACTTACAGGTCTGGGTTGGGGCCTGAGAATTCTAATTTCTAACATGTGGCTCTGATGCTATTGGTCTGGGGGCTACACTTTGAAAACCGCTGCTTTAGGGACTATGCTGAGTAGGCTTGAAGATTAGGAGTCTGGTCCTGGGAGGACTTGCCTAGAGGCAGGGAATTCACCATGTGATATGGAGGAGGTTCTGGCTTCATGAGACTGGTCCTTGGGCAGAGCCCAGCAATCCACTCCTGGGGCTCTTACTTTGGCCAGTGAGATAACTTAGACCCTAGACCTCCTGTTAAAGGCCCACTGTTTACTGGAATCATCAAACCCCTGCTGTCATGCCTCCTTCTTTCTGGGTCATGGAGGGAATGAAGGCACCAATAAACACCAGGGTAGGTGGCCCAAGTGCTATAACCCTGTGCTTTAGAGCAGAGGTAGTTCTTAAACTGAGCTTTCATCAGAATCATCTGAGGCACGGATGCTTCCAGATTTCTGGGCCCACCCCCAAAGCTTCTGGTCAGTAGGTCTGGGATGGTGATGTTTCCAACAAGTTCCCAGGTGATGCTGACTGATGATTCTTGATCAAGGGAATAAAAATGTTTCTGTGTTCTTAAGTTCTTAGGACTGAAGCAGAGATGCCTTGGCTGCTGAGAGGGGCAGAGACCAGGGAGAAGCCTGAACAAAGACTGGGAATTTATTTGGCACTAGTCTAAAATTTCTGAGTGACTTGATATTTTTGTTGTTGTTAAATATTAGTAAGAAAAGTACCAAATTATGTACAGCACTTATTTATTCTAAATGTTACTTAAATGGATGTATCAGTTGGTGTTATTTAGGTTCAGTTATTTCAACAAATGAAAGAGGGAAGACAACCAACATTTATTGAGCTCTGTTAAGCTTCACTCTAGACCCTTGACATATATTTCCTTATTTGCTTCCCACAACCATATACAAATTTCTTAGCAGCCAGCACACTTTTAAAATTTTTAGACTGTCCTTTTGTGTCCAGATCAAAATGGGTTGCTTTTTAGAGTTCCCTTCTGTTAGCAGCTCTGAGGACCGCCTTCCACATTCACGGATCACACCAGTCCAAAGGGCCGTGGATTTCTCTAGCCACAGACTTCCCCAGGTTTTCCATCTCCTGTGGTACATGCGTTTCTCTCTCCCACTGAGACCACAAACCTCACCTTATCCCAGGTGAAATTTGACCTTTCCATGGTGGAGTGTAGAGCTCCTCTGAATCCGCATGCTTGTGCCAATTGGGGACTGGTGTTCTCGGGTTCGCAGCTGTTCAGTGGGTGCTATAGTTATAGATTGCCCAGGCTTTTCAGGCATCCAATAACATCCCCTTTCCCCTTCAAGATGGTACAATCTCCGCATCTGAGCAGGTCACTCTGGGAGGGAACCCAGCAGCAGTGGGGGCTGACCATTCAGGGGAGCCCTGTCCAGCAGTCCCCCACAGTCTCCTGGAGTATGGCTGTCCCTCAACTCACCAACAAACACTCCCCATGGGACCACACACTCTCCCTTTGTTTTCTCACTCACACACTATCTTGCAGTCTGCTTTCCTGTAGGCAGCCATCTTCTCCCACCTCTCCATATACAAATTTCTTAAAGACATCACCATTTTTTCATATGAGGAAACTGAACCTCAGGAACTTAAATGACCTACTTAAGGTAATAAAGCTGATAGGAGATGAACCTGGGATTTCATCCTAAATGTAGGTTCGAAACCCTTTCCATTGTACCCTGCTCTTAAATGCCTGAAGGACACATCTTTATTGACAGGAAAGAAGGGAAAGTATTTTCAGGGAAAACATGTCAAAACCAAATGTTGGCCATAAAGAGTAAGTAATGAGGAAAGAAATTGAAGGGATAGGACAGAACTCCATTGTGCAGGACCCTGTAAGTCACTTAAGGAATTTATATTTTATCAATCAATGAGAAGTCACTACAAAACATTAAGAAGGGGTGGGAGGTCAAATTAAGTGTAGTCAGTCAAAACCGGTTTGGTTCAGTAGATAGAGCATCGGCCTGAGGACTGAGAGATCCCAGGTTCGATTCTGATCAAGGGCATGTACCTTGATTGCGGGCACATCCCCAGTGGGAAGTGTGCAGGAAACAGCCAATCGATGTTTCTCTCTTGTCAATGTTTCTAACTCTCTATCTCTCTCCCTTCCTCTCTGTAAAAAAAACCAACAAAATATATTTTAAAAAATTTAGTCTAAGAGAAAGGGAGGTGATACTAAGAGCAGAGGGGTGGGCTGGTGGAAGCTAGAAAGGATCCTAGAGCTCATCCTCATCACTCACCTGAAAGATGAGAAAACTGGGGCCAGGAGAGGACAAGAAGCTTGCCCTCTGAAAGGATGCTGTGGAGCACTGACCAGATCTCCCTCCTCTTTAGTGCTGAAGCCCTGGTTTCTCCATTAGGGAGCGTTGGTGATGGACAGTGTACTGAGTCCCTTGCCAGGAATGGCCTTTGGCTGAAGAAAGCTACCATGCCCAAGGTTGTGCACACATCCCAGAGGACTGGTCAATGCAGGGGAGTAAAGTTCTGATCCCTTCACCTAAGACAACTCTGAGGAGCCACACTGGCACCACAGCTCCCTGTGGGAGCCTTTGTTGTGGCTGCATTATAGTTCAACTTCCTTCTCTGACGTGTCCTGCTTTCTTCACCACTCCTCCCCCACAGCAGGTGTTGATCCTAGGTGTGCTTCCAAGAATCCTCCTGTTCACTTAGCTCTGTCTCACACTGTTTCCCTGGGAACATGGCTTGTGACACTTCCCTAAGGTCACAGGCCAATTCAATTGAGACAGGACCCCGTGTCTTATGACCCTCAACCTCTGTCACATCCATTTGAGAACTTGGAACAAATGGCCTTAGAGACTGAAGCACAAGGTACTAGGAGACCACTCCCGCCCCCGCCTGCAGGGAGCACCCTGCTTGGTAATGAGTGTATGTGTGTTGAAAAATTCCAGCTCCCTGTTATAGAAGGAGATGTCAGGTTCCTCTGTGGCTCATCCCAGCTCCTCCATTTGCCTTTGACAGTGGTTAGAGTAGCTCAGCCTGAACCAGCTGAAGTGAAAAAGATCATACAGATGGCTCAAGGCTTGGGACCCAAGGACATGCTCCAAGATAGAGAGAGGATTCCTAGGGCGTCTAAGAGACACCCCTTCCCCACCACACACACACACACACACACACACTGAAGCACCTCCCTACTTCTCTTGCAGTAAGACCCAGGTTTCAAAACTGGCATCCATGCTGTGCCCACTGAAAGACTCTGTTCCCTGGAGTCCTCCCTCACAACATGCCAGCTGCTGCTGCCCTGTTTGGTGATGAAGTACAGAGAACCTTGTGTTACTTTTTTATAGCCCTGTGAAGCCACTGTGATGGGATTTGTATGCAGTCGTTTGCTGCTTTTGTTTATTGGTGCACAGTGGCTGCAAGGCCTGAAGGAGGCAAAACCCTAGACTTCGAGCAGCTTCCTAAGGATTGCCTCTCTAACTTGGAGAGCTGGAGAGGTACTGAGAGGAGGCCTCTGACCCTAGATTCCAATCAGGAGGCCAAATTCTTGGGATGTAACAAAGCTTTTGTTTATTCACCAAGTCCCTCAAGTAGCAAACACGCCAATACTGAGTAAAGCATTCCAGTTCCCCAAAGCACATGAGACTTAGACCACACACCTTAGAAGAAGGCAGTAAATGGGAAGTTTTAGAACTTCCCAGTCTTGAGGCAAATAAGAGCAAAGCCAAACAAAGCTCTCAAAATATGTTGTACTGAGAGGAAGACATGGCTATGGGTCACTCTGCTAGGAAGACTATGAATGCTTATTTCAGACATAAGAGTTCTGGTTAAAACATCACCAGAATGGACATTTATTTTCCTTACACATCTATTTGTCCCCATAGGAATGCCTGTTTCTACTTATCATGTCCATAATTGCAATTCTGGCTCCTCTAGCTTCTCCTCAAGCTTATCACTCCTTATGGTAATTGTACCCACCTGACTTTCGATGATCATACTCAGCCAGAGAATCTCTATATTTTCAGAATCCTACAATCCCCATTGCTATCATGAGCCTAGTTCTGTAATGGCCATTTTCACTGTCAGGCTAACCTACAGAGGGGAGCTATTGTTGTATTTCTTACTGGTGCTGGTGTCCCTCTTAAGAGCTTGTTTCTCATCCTTAGTAAATGGTGTATTCTGTGCTTTTTTTGTTTTGGTTTTCCAGTTTTGTCAGTATATCAACTTTAGTATGCTCAGTTCAAAATCTTTTAATTCCTTTTTCCACAACTGCCACAGCAACGCTGGCATTTCCACCTCACTTAGCATGCAGCATCACTTTTTCTATACTTCTAGGAACTATCTGAGTAATGAGTTTGCCCTATCTCTTGTGGTCCTTGCCAGGTTGTTAAATCTTATATTTCAGGAGAGTGTTCTCACATTGATAAGCACCCCTTTATCCAAGCTTATAGTCCAGTTTTCTTGATCAAGCACTTTCAGAATCCAATTTCAAATGAATCCTTGAAGCTCTTGCCAATATATGCTGGCTCAGTCTTGCAACTCCTTGGGGTATAGTAATTTTCCTCTCTTATCAGGCCTAGAATGTTCACGCTGTGCTTTAACCCTTGTTATGGGCATAGTGACCGGGTGGGGGGGAGTGAGTGCACATATTATCTTGTGGATAATGCAGATGATGCATTGCCTCACTCAAGGTCACAACGTTTCCTGGAGAAGTCCAATACAGGGATTAAGCTCTGCATCGTCTCCAAGCAAGAAGTGTGCATGGGGGGTGTTCTATCAATAAGGAAGTCAGGACAATTCTTCAGGATCAGAAGATTCAGGTAAATCTGAATAATCAAGAGTTAGGTAGCATCAATCTAGATATCCCCAAACCATTTGTCCACATACTATGCTTTTCCAGGAAGCTCCCTGGTTTTGGCATAGCAAACCTGTCTCCACTGGGAGTTTAATCTTTGTGGGAGTTCAATAAACACCAAATGATATAGGCTTATAGATAATATCTTCCCCATATTTCTCAAACACTTGATATACCAACCAATTCCCTGCCCCCTACCAGTATATCATCCTAATACACCACCTGGTGAACATCTTAACAATATTAGGACTACCACTTTGTGGCAGGGGGCTATCTATGCTCCACCTACCTTCTGTAATATGGTCTTCTTTGCAAATTGTACAGTGAGTGATTGAATTCTCAAATCCCATCTAAGTGATGGGTTTCTTGACTAACTCTCAAGTTTTAAGTGTCATAATTTGAATTCCCCAGAAAGCTGACTACAATACAGAATGTAGTGTTCAGGAAACTTATTAAGAGGAGTCTTTTAGATTAACACTTGTGGAAGAAAGCAGACATAGTCAGAGGGAGGAGTCAAGCTGTATCGCAGATACAACAGTAGCTTCTGCCAATGCCACTGAGATATTTGGAGTGACCGTTCAGAATTATTCTAAGTTGGGCTGAGATAGAAAGGCCTGTCTTTGCTAGTCCCTGTGTTGGGTTTCCCCAGGGAACTTTGTGGCCTTGAGTGAGACAATGCCCTGTTCCTGAAGCAATCCCTAAAGTGCTAAGAACTAAAGGAAGCTTGCCAATATAGTTCTCACAGAAGCTCAGCCAAAAACTTATTTATTGAAATGGGAGATGGGCTGGCACATCATAGTATTCACTACATGCACCAACTCTTTTAAAATTTTTTATTAAAAGTAAAGAATTAAACATTTATCCTATCATTCCTATATAAATTGTATTTCAGAGTAATAAAATAGCCATGGTTGATAAGGCTAAGTTCTATACAGAAGGATCTAGTTAATAAATTACAAGAAATGATGGGGAGAAAAAACAAGATGGCAGTGTAGTTAAACATGGTGCTGGCTGCCTCCCACAACTGCATCCAAGTTACAACTAAAATACAGGACAACCATCATTCAGAATCACCTGAAATCTGGCTGAATGAAAGTCCTACAACTAGAGAAGTAAAGGAGAAAACACATTGAGACTGGTAGGAGGGGCAGAGGTGTAGAATGGGCTGGTCCAACACCCATGTGGTGCATCTTTTTGTTAAATTGGGAGGGATATCTAAGCTGTGGAAGTCTCCCCTGAGGAACAAGGGGCCCTAGCCCCACACCAGACCCCTCATCACAGGTTTTCAGTGCTGGGAAGAGAAATCCCTGTAACTTTGAGCTATTAAAACTAGTAGGGATTTTACTAAGTGACATAGAGGCTTCTGGAGTCCCAGGCAGTTCCTTTTAAAGGGCCGGCATATTGACTTACTTGGACTCGCTCCCTCTGAGCTACAGGACAGGGACAGCAGCATGGGGGGATACAGGGACATACCAGGAGGAACTGGATTGTCTGGCATTGGGGCAAGAACTCAGGGGCAACTTTCTCCCAGAGAAAAGCGCTGGCAGAAGTCATATTCCCATGCTGAGACCTCCCCTGTCACAAAGCTAACTGGCAGGAGCCATATCTGAGTCTCCATTAACATGGCTCACACTGTTCACTCTGCCCTGGTGATTCCCTGTGACCTCACCCCATCCAAGTTGCAGCTCCACCAAAGATGTTTACAGCAGCTTTCCCATATGAATGGCCTGTCCTGGCTCAGGATTCAGGCTTTCCTAAAATCTCTCAAACAAACAGCAGCTGGTGTCACTATGACCCATTCCTCTCAATCAGTGGTCCCAGGCCTGGCACTAGCACCAGTCTGCCTTGTTTCAGAGCTTTACCTCTTCTGGGCACTTTTAAGCCCAAAAACAAGTAGTAGACATCTGCAGATCATTCTGTAGCTCCTGGCAGGTGGCCCCCAGCAGGGCACAGGCAGTGGGTGACTTTGCACCTCCAGGGGGCCCCAGAGCCAGTGCACTCAGCAGACACCTTCCAACCACACCAGATTACAACTCTATACATCCATGAGCAACACACCCAAGAGACAGATTCAGTGAGCACCAAAGCCCCACTGAAGCAAGTCCTGCTCCATAGGGATGTCTCTTGCACAGCAGCTCTTTCACTGTCATTGCAGCTCGTCCTCACAGCCAATTGGACTGATGGTCAATTACTCCCAGTGATGGCAACTTCAGCAATCAAGGCTCAACTACAACAAGATTGTGCACATAATCCTCACAGGGGCACACCTAGAATACCCAGCTCAGGTGACTGGGAAGACTGAGCCACTGAGCCCTATAGGACACCTATTACACAAGACCACTCTACCAATTCCAGGAGACACAGAAACTCTATCTAATACATAGAAACAAAGAGGGGAGCAGCCAAAATGCAGAGACAAAGAAACATGTTACAAATGAGAGAAATGGAAGCAAACAAGCTACTGGACACAGAGTTCAAAACCATGGTTATAAGGTTATTCAAGGATTTCAATGAGAGCTTCGAGGAACTTAATGAGAACTTAAAGGAACTTAGTGAGACCTTTAAGGATTTTAGTGAGAATGACAAGTATATAATAAAAGATCAGTCAGAAATTAAGAATTTACTAACTAAAATAAGAATAATTTACAGGGATTCAACAGTAGAGTAGAAGATTTTGAGAATCAAATAAAATATTTGGAATACAAGAAAGCAAGAAAAAAGAATCCAAAAATATGAAGATAGTTTTAGGAGCCTCTGGGACAACTTCAAGTGTACCAGTATTTACATTATGGGGGTACAGAAGGAGAAGAGAGAGAGAGCAAGACACTGAAACTCTATTTGAAGAAACAACAGAAAATTCTCCCTACCTGGTGAAAGAAATAGACTTACAAGTCCAATAAGCACAGAGAGTCCCAAAAAAGAGTAACCCAAAGAGGCCCACACCAAAACACATCATAATTAAAATGCCAAGAATTAAAGACAAAGAAAGAATCTTAAAAGCAAAGGAAAAGCCATTATCTACAAGGGAACACCATATGATTGTCAGCCGATTTCTCAACAGAAACTTTGCAGGTCAGAAGGGAGTGGAAAGATATATTCAAAGTGATGAAAAGCAAGAACCTACAACCAAGATTACCCACCAAAGCTGTCATTTAGAATTGAAGGTCAGATAAAGAGTTGCACAGACAAGAAAAAGCTGAAGGAGTTTATCACCACCAAACCAGTATTACATGTAATGTTGAAGGGTATTCTTTAAGACAAGGAAGAGGAACAAGGGAGGAGGAGGAGGAGGAGGAGGAGGAGGAGGAGGAGGAGGAGGAGGAGACAAAGAAGAGGAAGAAGAAAAAATGAACAATAAAATGGCAAATACATAGCTATCAACAATTGAATCTAAAAATCAAAATAAGCAAACAAGAAACCTAATGAACAAAATAAACTGATAAAATAAACTGAATAAAGTAGAACCAGAGTATGGAAACATGGAACAAACAGACCAATCTCAGAGGGAAGGGTAGAGGTGGGGGTTGGAAGAGATTAACCAAAGGAAATATGCATATATGCATTGCCTATGGACACAAACAATAGGGTGGTGAAGGCCTGGAGCAGGGTGGGAACTGGGTTCGGTGGGGGGGGGGTAAACGAGGAGAAAAATGGGGCACATCTATAATGCTCTCAACAATAAAGATTTAAAAAATTAAAGTAAAAGAAAGAAAAAAATTATGGGTTTAGACTATCATCATTTGCAATCTCAACAAATATTTTTCAGACAATGACCATCAACTGATGAAAACATAAAGCAAAACGTTGATGGGGAACTTTATGTAGGTACACCTTGTTTTATTGTGCTTCACTTTAACTACAGATATTGCATTTTTTATAGTTTGAAGACTGTGGTAACCCTGCCTCAAGCAAGTCTATTGCTGCCATTTTCCAACAGTATTTGTTCACAATATCTCTGTGTCATATTTTAGTAATTCTCACAATATTTAAAACTTTTAAATTATAATTATACTTGTTATAGTGATCTGTGGTCAGTTGTATTTAATGTTACTATTGTAATACTTCTAAGGCACCACAAACCACACCCTTTTAAAATGGAGAACTTAATTGAGAAATGTTGTGTGTGTTCTGACTGCTCCACCAAATGCCCATTCTCTTTCTCTTCACCAGCTTCACTATTCCCTGAGACACAACAATATTAAAATTAGGCCAATTCATACCCTACAGTGGCCTCTAAGCATTCAAGTAAAATAAACAATTACACATCCCTTACTCTAAATCAAAAGTTATACATGATTAAGCTTAGTGAGGAAGACATGTTGAAAGTCAAGGTAGGTCAGTAGTTCTCAACCTGTGGGTTGCAACCCCTTTGGGGGTCGAACGACCCTTTCACAGGGGTCGCCTAAGACATCCTGCATATCAGATATTTACATTACGATTCATTAACAGTAGCAAGATGACAGTTATGAAGTAGCAACAAAAATAATTTTATGGTTGGGGGTCACTACAACATGAGGAGCTGTGTTAAAGGGTCGAGGCAGTAGGAAGGTTGAGAACCACTGAGGTAGGTCAAAATCTAGGCCTCTTGCACTAAACATTTAGCCCACTTGTAAATGCAAAGAAAATTTTCTTTGAAGGAAATTAAAAGTGCTATTCCTGTGAACACATGAATGATTAGTGAAATAACCTTATCCTATCTAATAAAAGAGTAATATGCAAATTGACAGTACCTCTGCTACACCCACAAGCCATGCCCACCAGCCAATCAGATTGAGTATGCAAATTAACCCAACCAAGATGGCTACGGCTGCAGAGAGAGCAGGAGGGAGGCTTGGGTTGCCCTTGGTGATTGAGGAAGCCAAGCTTTCCACAAACCCTGGCTGGCGCTTAAGGCAACAAAGTTTTAATGGCTGTGCGAGCAGAAGGCTTGGCTACAGTCCAGGCTATACAGTTTCAATTGTAGAAGATAAATAAATCCCAAATACAAGGGCTTCCACTTGGGTTGCCGGGGGGTCATGGCCAGCCTTCAAAACACCACAAGCCCCTTGCTAGGCCACTTCATGCCCCAAGGGAACACCCACCCTGATCCAGGACACCCTTCAGTACAAACCAGCTGGCCACACCCATGCACCAGGCCTCTATCCTATCTAATAAAACAGTAAGATGGAGATTGCCCATCACTCCAACACACAAGATAATTGTCCCCATGTGATCAAAAGATCCTGCCCCCATGAGGACACAAAATGGCCACCACAAGAAGGCCAGCAGAGGAGGGCAGTTGGGAGGGACCAGGCCTGCAGGGAAGGGAAGTTAAGGGTGACTGGGCCCACAGGAAGGGCAGTTAGGGGAAAACAGGCTGGCAGGGGAGCAGTTAGGCATCAATCAGGCTGGCCAAGGAGTGGTTAGGGGTATCAGGCTGGCAGGCAGAAGTGGTTAGGGGCAATCACGAAGGCAGGCAGATGAGCAATTGGGAGCCTGGATTGTGAGAGGGATATCCTAAATAGGCAGTCAAACATCCCTCAGACGGTCTCAGATTGGGAGGAAGCAGGCTGGGCTGAATGACACCCCCCTGTGCACAAATTTCGTGCACTGGGTCTGTAGTCCTATATAATAAAAGGCTAATATACAAATTGTCCTCTTAATTGGGAGTTTGACTGGGAGTTCAACTGGGAGTTTGGCCAGGCAGTGAGGCTGGCTGGCAAACTGCCCGTGCCCTTCCCCCAGCCATCTCGGCCCAGTCAGCCCTGATGGGGCTGGCAAGCCATACAGACCCCACCTGTGTAAGAATTTGTGCACCAGGGAAGAAACTAAGATGGCAGCATAGGTGAGCACCTAAATTGCTGTCTTGCACAACAATTTCAAAACTACAGCTAAAAGACAGAACAGACATCATCCAGAACCACAGGAAAGCTGGCCGAGTGGAAATTCTACAACGAGAAGGAAAGAGAGAGGATCACGCTCATGGAGACTCAGAGGAGCTGTAAAAAGTTGAGGTATGGAGATGCACGTGGAGAGGAGGAGCAGCAGAGGGCCTGGCTGGCTTCCTCTAGCGGAAAGGAGACAGAAACTTCCGACTGCACTGAATCCCAGTTCTTACTGCACTAAAGCCCAGTTCTGGATGAGATTAATACAGGGGGAGTCTGAACGGTTGTGAAAAGGGAGGAGTGCACAGAAACTTAGGACAGCCATGAAAGGCAGAGGTCTGGAGGTGTGCACACACGAATGCACACACGAATGCACACAGAGAGGATTGACTGCTGATTGTGCTGCTGGCTTTCTCTAGCGGGAGGAAGACTGAACCTCTGAACTGTGCTGAACTCCAGTTCCGACTTCACTGAACCCCAGTTTCAGGCAAAATCTTGGGGACCCAAACTCATACGAGTGCCCAAAATGCATGGAAACTCAGGGGAGCCGCGAAAGGCTGAGGATTGGAAGCGCAAGCGCAAGTGTGCATAGAGAGGGCTGCAGCGATTACTGAGGGACATAGACCCAGGGGCCTCATAGGGCAGGGCTGACAGGAAGCCAAGTCTGTCTGCTCAGTGCTGAGACTCCACCCCATCCAAGCCAAGCACAGTGGCTTTTGCAATTTTGCAAGTCTTGTCTCATAAGAGTGTCTCCAGCATAGAAGTTCTCCTAGCATAGACACAGCTGATCCTCACAGCCAATTGGCCTGGAGGTCAATTCCTCCCAGTGATACCAACAGCAATCAAGACTTAACTACAACAAGGCTGTGCACACACTCCACAAAGGGGTGCACCAAGAGTGTCCACCTCAGGTAACTGAGGAGGCAGAGCTACTGGGCCATATAGGACAACTAGCACACAAAGCTACTCTACCAACTCAGGAAAGAAGGAAAAATGTGGAGAAAAAGGAACAGATCACAAATGAAATAAATGGAGGAAAACAAACAACTGGATATAGAGTTCAAAACCACTGTTATGGGAGAGGAGAAAATGGCGGCGGAGTAGACGGACGCGTCTGGAGGTTTGTCTCTGGGCAGAGGGAAAGAGAGCGGCTGAGAGTTGCATTGGGAGTGTTTGTTGGCAAGCTAGGAGTCAGTTGTCTTCCAGGGGAAGGCGGGGAACTGCTGGAGGGGGCTCTCCCGGCCAGACAGCCCCACTGACACGGGGTTTTTGTCCGCAGGAGCCACCAGCGCGAACGCGGAGCCCGAGCCATCTTGCAGTGGGAGGTGGATGTCTGCAGTGGTCTGAAGCCTTCGGCTGGGCACCCATCGAGCATCCAGGGACCCGGGGACCCAGAACTCTGCTCTCCAATCGGCGCAGACACGTGGCGGAACCAGAGATCCACAGAGCACACGGAAAGTGCCTTGTGTGCTGTACCTGGTCATGTTGTAGTTTGTGCCTTTCAATCAACGTAGGAGAGAGAACTACATAACCAGACACCCAGAGAAAAAAGACCATGGGCAGAAAAAGAAACAGCCCACAAAAGACAGAAAGGCAGGTTTCACCAGAAAAGGAAGTAAACGAATAGAACCACAAATAAGCCTACCACAGAAAGAATTCAGAGAAATTATCATAATATGGTTAAAAAGAATGGAAGACAAATTTGACAATATGAGTAAGCGCCAAGAGGAAATGCAGAAGAACCTAGAGGAGGTGCAGAATAAACAAGAAGAAATGAATAATGACATCACTGCTATAAAGAACTCAATAGAAAGCATCAAAAGTAGACTAGAAGAAGCAGAGGACCGCATCAGTGAGCTAGAAGACACGGTAGGAAAAAATACCCAAGTACAGCAGCTTCTAGAAAAAAAAGTTAAAAAGCAAGAGGAGAGTCTAAGGGAACTATGGGATAACATGAAACAAAATAACATCCGCATAATTGGGGTTCCAGAAAGAGTGGAAACTGAACAAGGATTAGAGAACGTGTTTGAAGAAATAATGACAGAAAATTTCCCCAATATAGGAAAGAAAAAACCCACACAAATCCAAGAAGCTCACAGATTCCCAAGCAAAATGAAACCCAACAAACCGACACCGAGACACATTATAATTAAATTGGCAAACAAAGACGACAAAGTAAGAATCTTAAAAGCAGCCAGAGAGAAACAGAAAGTTACCTACAAAGGAACCCCCATAAGACTATCTACTGACTTCTCAACAGAAACTCGTCAGGCCAGAAGGGAATGGAATGAAATATCCAAAATCATGCAAAGGAAGGGTCTGAATCCAAGAATACCGTACCCTGCAAGACTCTCAATCAAAATTGAAGGTGAAATCAAAAGCTTCACAGACAAAAAAAGGACTAAGGGAATATATTACCACAAAACCAGCAATGCAAGAAATGTTAAAAGGTCTGCTGTAATAAAAAGAAAGAGGAAGCGAAGAAGGAACTCGGGGGTAAGAACTAAAAATGGCAACAGATTGGTACTTACCAATAATAACTTTAAATGTAAACGGATTAAATGCTCCAATCAAAAGACACAGGGTAACCCATTTGATAAGAAACCATAATCCATATATCTGCTGTCTGCAAGAAACCCACCTTAGGAAAAGAGATGCACACAAATTGAGGGTGAAGGGATGGAACATGGTATTTCAGGCAAATGGAAATGAAAAAAAAAAGCTGGGGTTGCAATACTTATATCTGACAAATTAGATCTCAAAGTGAAGGACAAAATAAGAGATAAAGAAGGCCACTTCCTAATACTAAAGGGAACAATCCAACAAGAAGAAATAACTCTGGTAAACATATATGCACCCAATATAGGAGCACCTAAATACATAAAAAAAACTCTTGGAGGATATTAAGGGAGAGATTGACAACAATACAATCATAGTAGGAGACTTTAATACCCCACTGTCACCATTGGACAAATCCTCTAAACAAAAAATCAACAAAGAAACATCAATCCTAAATGACTCACCAGACCAGATGAAATTAAATGACATCTTCAGAACATTTCACCCCAAAGCCACAGAATATACATTCTTCACCAGTGCACATGGGTCATTTTCAAAGATAGATCATATGTTGGGTCATAAGAAAAGTCTCTTCAAATTCAAGAAGATAGAAATCATATCATTTTCTCAGACCACAGTGGCATAAAACTGGAAATCAACTATAATAAAAACAATAGAAAGAAATCAAACACATGGAGACTAAACAGCATGCTATTAAACAACGACTGGGTAACCAGAGAGATCAAGGAAGAAATAAAAAACATCATGGCAACAAATGACAATGACAACACAACAATACAAAATTTATGGGACACAGTGAAAGCAGTCTTGAGAGGGAAGTTCATAGCCCTACAAGCCTACTGCAAAAAACATAAAACAATGGTAATAAATTACCTAAACCTACAACTCAAAGAGCTAGAACGAGAGCAAGAAGAAAGGCCCAGTGTACTGAGAAGGAAGGAAATAGTGAAGATCAGAGCGGAGATAAACAACTTGGAGACCAAAGAAAGAATTCAAAAGATCAACAAAACAAAGAGCTGGTTCTTTGAAAGGATAAACAAGATTGATGGACCCCTAGCCAGGCTCACCAGGAAGCAAAGAGAGAAGACCCAAATAAACAAAATCAGAAATGAAAGAGGAGAAATAACAACAGACCCTGTGGAAATACAAAGGATTGTTAAACAATACTATGAACAACTCTATTCCCACGAATTGGACAACCTGCAAGAAATCGACATTTTCCTAGAAAAATATAACCTCCCAACACTCAATGAGGAGGAAGCCAAACATCTCAATAGTCCAATAACTATGGAATAAATTGAAGCGGTCATCAAAATGCTTCCAGCAAATAAAAGCCTGGGTCCAGATGGCTACACAGGAGAGTTTTACCAAACATTCTATGAAGAATTAAAACCTATCCTCCTCAGACTATTCAAAAACATTCAAGAAGAAAGAATACTACCAAACACCTTCTATGAAGCCAGCATCACCCTATTACCAAAACCAGATAAAGACAACACAATGAAAGAGAATTATAGGCCAATATCTCTCATGAACATAGATGCCAAAATCCTCAACAAAATTCTAGCAAACCAGATCCAGCAGTACATCAGAAAGATCATACACCATGACCAAGCAGGATTCCTCCCAGGAATGCAGGGATGGTTCAATATCCCCAAATCAATAAATGTGATACATCACATAAACAAATTGAGAGATAAAAATCACATAGTCATATCAATTGATGCAGAAAAAGTATTTGACAAAATCCAACATCCTTTCTTGATAAAAACTCTCAGCAAAGTGGGAATAGAGGGATCATACCTCAAGATCATAAAAGCCATATATGATAAACCCACAGCTAACATCATACTCAATAGGCAAAAACTAAAACCATTTCCCCTAAGAACAGGAACAAGACAGGGATGCCCACTCTCATCTCTCCTGTTCGAGATAGCACTGGAAGTATTAGCCATCGCAATTAGACAACAAGAAGAAATAAAAGGCATCCAAATTGGAAAAGAAGAAGTAAAGCTGTCCTTATTTGCAGATGACATGATATTGTACATAAAAAACCCAAAGGACTCCATTCCAAAACTAATTGACTTAATTAATGAATTCAGCAATGTAGCAGGATACAAAATTAATGCTAAGAAGTCTGTGGCATTTCTATACACGAACAGTGAAATTATAGAAAGAGAAACTAAAAAAACAATCCCATTTACCATCGCACCAAAAAAATTAAGATACCTAGGAATAAACCTAACTAAAGAGAAAAAAACTTTATGCAGAAAACTACAGGACACTGAAAAAAGAGATAGAGGAGGATGTTAACAGATGGAAGAGCATACCATGCTCATGGATTGGGAGAATCAACATCATTAAAATGTCCATACTACCCAAAACAATCTACAGATTCAACGCACTACCCATTAAAATACCAATGACATATTTCACAGATCTACAAAGAATTCTTCATAGATTCATCTGGAACAAAAAAAAGACCACAAATAGCTATAGCAATTCTGAGAAAGAAGAATAAAGTAGGTGGGATCTCAATACCAGACTTCAAGCTATACTACAAAGCAACTGTTCTCAAAACAGCCTGCTACTGGCACAAGAACAGACATATAGATCAATGAAATAGAATAGAGAACCCAGACATCCACCCAAACCACTATGCTCAATTAATATTTGACAAAGGAGGCATGAACATTCAGTGGAGCCAAGATAGCCTCTTCAATAAATGGTGTTGGGAAAATTGGACAGATACATGCAAAAAATTGAAACTGGACCACCAACTTACACCAAATACAAAAATAAACTCAAAATGGATACAGGACTTAAACATTAGAAGGGAAACCATAAAAATACTAGAGGAATCCACAGGCAGCACAATCTCAGATATATGCCGAAAGAACTGCTTCACTGATACTGCTCCAAAGGCAATGGAAGCTAAAGAAAAAATAAACAAATGGGAGTACATCAAAATGAAAAGCTTTTGCACAGCAAAAGAAACCATCAACAAAACAACAAGAAAGATCAATGCATGGGAGAACATATTTGCAAATGCTATCACTGATAAAGGTTTAATCTACAAAATCTACAGCCAACTTATACAACTTCATGAAAGGAAGATAAAGGATCCAAGAAAAAATGGGCAACGGACCTAAATAGAACCTTTTCAAAAGACGACAGAAGGAAGGTCAAGAGACACATGAAAACATGTTCAAAGTCATTAATCATCCGAGAGATGCAAATCAAAATGACAATGCGATACCATCTTACACCTGTCAGAATGGCAATCATCAACAAATCAACAAACGACAAGTGTTGGCGAGGATGCGGAGAAAAAGGGACCCTTGTGCACTGTTGGTGGGAATGCAGACTGGTGCAGCCACTGTGGAGAACAGTATGGAGTTTCCTCAAAAAACTAAAAATGGATCTCCCATTTGACCCTGTAATACCACTCTTAGGAATTTATCCTAAGAAATTACAAACACCAATCAGAAAGGATTTATGCACCCCTATGTTCATAGCAGCACAATTTGCAATAGCCACAATTTGGAAACAAGCTAGGTGCCCGTCAGCAGATGAGTGGATCAGAAAACTGTGGTACATCTACACAATGGAATTCTATGCTGCCATTAAAAAGAAGGAATTCTTACCATTTGCAGCAACCTGGTTGGAACTGGAGAGCCTTATGCTTAGTGAAATAAGCCAGTCAATGAAGGAGAAGCATCACATGATTGCACTCATTGGGGGATAATAAAGAACATTATAAACTGATGAACAAAAGGGTAGATACAGAGACAGTAAAGCTTCAAACAGACTGTAAAATTACAGCAGGAAGATTAAAGTTAGGTGAGGTAGATAAGAGATCAATCAAAGGACTTGTATGCATGCATATAAGTATAACCAATGAACATAGACACTGGGGGGTTGAGGTATGCCTGGGAGGAAGGGGGGCAATAGGGAGATATGTATAAAAATTAATAAAAATAAAAAAAAGAAAAGGCAATAATAATTTTAAAAACCCACTGTTATAAGGTTTTTCAAGAATGCCTTAGAAAAGGTTGATAAATTTAGTGAGACCCTCAAGAATATGAAAAGGGATCAACTAGAAATTAAACATAAAGTGACTGAAATAAAAAAAATATTATACAGAGACCTAACAGCAGACTAGAGGAATGCAAGAATCAAGTCAAAGATTGGAAATACAGAGAAGCAGAAAACACTCAACTGAAAAAGAAAAAAGAAAAAAGAATCCAAAAATGTGAAGATAGTGCAAGGATCCTCTGGGACAACTTCAAGCATATCAACATCAGAATTATGGGAGTGCCAGAAGAAGAGAGAGAGAAAGATACTGAAAACCTCTTTGAAGAAATAATGACCGAAAACTTACCACACCTGGTGAAAGAAATAGACTTGTAAGTCCAGCAAGCACACAGAATCACAAACAAAAGGACCCAAAGAGGACTACACAAAGACACACATAATTAAAATGCCAAGAGCAAAAGACAAAGAGAGAATCTTAAAAGCAGCAAGAGGAAAAGCGTTAGTTACCTAGAAGGGAGCACCCATAAAATTGTCAACTGATTTCTCAAACAGAAACTATGCAGGCTAGAGGGGAGTGGCAAGAAATATTCAAAATGATGAATAGCAAGAACTTACAACTAAGAGTATTCTACCCAGCAAAGCTATCATTCAGAATTTAAGGACAGATAAAGAGCTTCACAGATAAGAAAAAGCTAAAGGAATTCATCACCACCAAACCAGTATTATATGAAATGCTGAAAGGTATTCTTTAAGGACAGGAAGAAGAAAAAAAGGTAAAGATAAAAATTATGAACAACAAATACTTATCTGTCAATAAAAAATCAAGTGAATTGAAAACTTGATGAACAGAATAAACTGGTGAATATAATACAATCAGGAGCATAGAAAGGGAGTGGACTGATCATTCTCAGGGAGAAAGGGTTGAGAGTGGTGCAGGAAGAGACTGGACAAAAGTCGTATATCTATGGATGAGGAAAATGTGAGGGTGGTTAGGGCAGAGGGTGGGGTTGAAACCGGGTGGAGAGGAGCTCTGGGTGGGGGAGCGGAACAATTGTAATAATCTGAATAATATTTATTAAAATAAATAAATAAAAAGTTAAATTATCAATATAATTATTTTAAAAATTTGTGCACCAGGCCTCTAGTTACTGATATTCCTTTAAACCAAAGCTATACTCAGAGCAAAGCCTAAGAAAGGTGAGGAAGCTGCAGAACTTTGAAGGTAGCACATGAAGTTTAAGGAAAGAAGCCTTGTCCATAATATGAAAGTGCAGGGTGAAGTAGCAAGTTCTGATGTAGAATCTCCAGCAAATTGTCTAGAAGATCTAGATAAGGAAATGAAAGTGGCTGCACTGAGCAGATTTTCAATGTAGACCAAACAAACTTAGATTAAAAGAAGATGCCAACTAGGACTTTCCTAACTAGAGAGAGGTCAATAACTGGCTTTAAGGTTTCAAAAGCCAGCCTCATTTAACTTTGTTAAGGGCTAGTGAAGTTGGTGACTTTAAGTTGAAGCCAGTGCTCATTTTACCATTCCAAAAAATCCAAGGGCCCTTAAGAATGAAGCTAAATCTACTGTCTAGACTCTATAAATGACACAACAAAGCCTGAATGACAGCACATTTGTTTACAACATGGTTTACTGAATATTTTAAGCTCACTGTTAAGACCTATTGTTCAGGAAAAAAAAGATGCCTTTCAAAATATTATTGCTCATTGACAATGCACCTCATCACCCAAGAGCTCTGATGGAAATGTACAATGAGAATAATGTTGTTTTCATGCTTGCTAACACAACATCCATCTTGAAGCTCATGAATCAAGGAGTAAATTCGACTTTCAAGTTTAATTGTTTAAGAAATACATTTTATAAGGTTATAGCTACCATAAATTATTATTCCTCTGATGGATCTGGGCAAAGTAAAATGGGAACCTTCTGTAGGGTATTCACCATTCTAGATGCCAGTAAGAACATGGTGATGATTCATGGGAGAAGAATCAACATTAACAGGAGTTCACAGATTATTTTTAGGGGTTCAAGACTTCAATGGACAAATTAACTACAGATGTGGTAGAAATATCAGGATAACTAGAATTAGAAGTGGAGTCTGAAGCTATGGCTGTATTGCTACAACCTCAGGATAAACTTTCAACAAATGACAAGTTGCTTCTTATGGAAGAGCAAAGAAAATAGTTTATTGAGATGGAATCTATTCCTAGTGAAGATTCTGTGAAGACTGTATAAATAAGGTCATAGGACTTAGAATATTACATAAACTTAGTTGACAAAGCAGTGGCAGGGTTTGAGAGGACTGACTCTAAATTTGAAAGAAGTTTTACTCTGGGTAGAAAGCTATCAAAGAGTATCTCTAATGCTACAGAGAAATTATTCCTGAAAGGAAGTCAATTAATGCAGCAAAGTTCATTGTTGTTTTACTTTAAGAAATTGCCACAGCAATCGCAATCTTCAGCAACTACTACCCTAATCAGTCAGCAGTCATCAACGTTGAGACCAGACCCTACACCAGCAAAAGGATTATGATTTGAAGGCCTGGGATGCGGAGGTGGGGTGCGGGGGCGGGGTAGAGGTTAGAAGGAGTTAATGAGAGGAAAGAGAGGACATGTAATACTTTCAATAATAAAGATTTTTTATTAATAAAAAAAAGATTATGACAGATTATTAAGGCTCAGATAATGGTTAGCATATTTTAGCAGTAAAGCATTTTTAAATGAAAATATGTATATTGTGGTTTTGGACATAATGTTATTGCATACTTAATAGACTACAATATAGTGTAAATATAACTTTTATATACACTGGGAAACCAATAAATTTATGTGACTCATTTTATGGAAATACTTATTTTATTGAGGCTGTCTGGAGCTGAACCCACAATATTTGAGGTAACCCTGTGGTGGAACATTCAGACTACCTCCACCTGAATTGAGGATCAACCTGAACATCACTAAGTGTTCAACAGTATGTACCTCCTAATGTGATGCAATAGGAAGCATACAGCACCACCTCTGAGCATTCCTGCTTTTAAAAAATTGTACTGGAATCTAATAAAGCCTTTAGAGCCAACTTATGATTTATAGTTAATTTTCACTGATTTCTCTAACAAGAAGAGCAAGCTAAGTGACAACACAAAGATGTAAACAGAAATGAGAGTGTAGGCATTCAACAGCACAAGTGACTTGGTTTCTTCAACAACTCAATAGTGTGAATAAAAGGAGACTGGCTTAGATTAAAGTAGATTGCAGACATAACCAAGTGCATAACCTTGTTTGGATGATGATATAAGCAAACTAAATGTAAAAAATATTTTTGAGATACTTGAGGAAATCTGAATATGGACTGGATATTAGAGGACATCAAATAATTGGTATGAATTTTGTTTAGTGTGAAAGTGGCCATGTGGTTATGTTTCTAAGAAAATTGCATATTTTCAGAGGACACTGAAGTGTATAGAGTAAAATGACACGATATTTGAGATTTGCTCTAAACTATTTTCAGAAATAAAAAAGAAAAGAATATATAAAGCAGGTATGGTAAACTCCTGATAATATTTGAATCTCAGTAATAAGTTTTTGAGGATTTGCTATATCATTCTCTGTACTTTTGTGTATTTAAATTTTTTTAAAAATATATATTTTATTGATTTTTTACGGAGAGGAAGGGAGAGGGATAGAGAGTTAGAAACATCGATGAGAGAGAGAGATCGAACAGCTGCCTCCTGCATGCCCCACACTGGAGATGTGCCTGCAACCAAGGTACATACATGCCCTTGACCAGAATCGAACCTGGGACCCCTCAGTCCGCAGGCCGATGCTCTATCCACTGAGCCAAACCGGTTTCGGCTAAATTTTTTTTAAGAGATATAAAAAAAAGACAAATGCAAAGGATTCAAGGTGGGGGGAGATGATGTTCAAAGGATATAAACAGATACAGAAGAGATACAAATATACAATCAACATCTGAAAAGATATTCAGCTTTATTGGTAGTTGGGGAAATGCAAATTAAAGCAATATGGAGACACAAGTTTTTATTCAAAACATTGGCAAAAAAGGGAGGGGCCGGAGGGTTGGTCAGATCAGCTTAGGGCCATCTAGTTCTGGCCATTTCTGGGAGGGCAAATCGCCTCCCAGTATAGTATTAAATATTCAGTAAGAGTAAACATGATATTAGCAATATTCTGTAGAAATAACAGTGCCAGAAATTAATAATTTGTACATGAGGGTGTCTGAAGCAGCACTTTTTGTATTATAAAAAAAAGTTGGGCCGAAACCTGTTTGGCTCAGTGGCTAGAGCGTCAGCTTGCAGACTGAAAGGTCCCATGTTCGATTCTGGTCAATGGCATGTACCTTGGTTGCGGGCACATCCCCAGTAGGGGGTGTGCAGGAGGCAGTTGATCAATGTTTCTCTATCATTGATGTTTCTAACTCTGTATCCCTCTCCCTTCCTTTCTGTAAAAAATCAATAAAATATATTTTTAAAAAGTTGAAAACAACCTAAATTATCATAGAGGAACGATCAAATTATGGTCATCCATACTAGGGAACTTTATATTGTTTTAAAAAGTAAAAAACAAAACAAAAAAACCTTTTTTTTCTATAATTAAATAGTATACATTTAATAGTATAAAATTTAGAAAGTACAAATGAGAAAAAAGGAAAAAAAATCATAATTCCAGATGTGGAGAAATCATCATTTCATGTGTTCCTCAGGGTGTGTGTGTGTGTGTGTGTGTGTGTGTGCATGTGTACGCATGCATATGTATGTATACTTGTTTTTCAAATACTTGTTTTTCAAGTAAAAAGATATCACATTGCACAGTATGCTGTAACCTCTTGTTTCCTTCATTCCCTCATGAATATTCTCCACATCAATATTCACTCTGTAACTTAACCAATCACTATGTTGGGGTATTTAAGTGCATTCCAAATTCTTTTTTTATAAACAGCTTACCTCCAGGCCTGCAAAGATTTGAAGACGATTTGCCAATTGCCTTCTGAAAAGTTCTGGGTGATTTGGGAGACATTTGAACCAGAATGCTTTCCCATCTCCCAAGACTGCTATCTCCCCAGATAGCACAACTGTGGTTTTTAGAACTTCTAAAACTTGTCTTATCCTGCCCCTTAGTCATGCAGCCTAACTGGGACTTGGTTTCAGAAAACCCTACACCCTCTCCCTTTCCTTGCCTCATTCCAGTCCCTCGCCACGCACCCGCCCCCTTCCCGCCCTCCGCGCTTTCCCGCTCAGCGATCTGGCCTATGGCAAATGCCAAGAATTAATTAGGGGCGGGGATCAAGGAGAGGCTGTCAGGAGGTCGCCATATTTCTGTACGGCCAGGAGGAAGCCCAGGCAGTCGGTGGGTCGCGAGAGGTGCTAACAGGGCGGGGCCACCGCTCAGCTCTGCCGGCCTCACCCCTCCCGCCCCGGACAGGTGGCTGGAGCGCGCCCCGCCCCCGCCAGCTGCGGGTGGAAGCGAGGGAGGGCCGGCCCAGGACAGCCGCCGCCAGCTGCAAGTGCGAGTGAGTGAGCTCCAGCCTGGACAGCCGAGCGAGTAGTCAAGAAGCAACAACCTAGTATCCTGGCGGCCAAAAAAATGCTCTTGTACCGTGGGGCTCTCGCGGGTCCCGGCGCGCCGGGCAGCGGGCTGGCCCGGCCTGGGGGCAGCCCGCAGGCATTTGGGATCCGCCTGAGCACGGTAGGTCTGGAATCCCTGGGGGCGGACGCGCGCGCGGGCCCAGGGGCTACGGGGGGCGCGCGTGAAGGGCCCGGCGGGCCGAGGCCTCACGCGGGACGGGACCTTCTTTCGCCTCCAGATGAGCCCACGCTATCTACAGAGCAACTCCAGCAGCCACACGCGACCCTTCAGTGCCATCGCTGAGCTGCTAGGTGAGTGGTGAGGGCGGACCTGGCCGCGATCGCCCAAGGCAGTGGTGCCAACGTGGTGCCGCGGCCGCGAGAGGAATGTGTGGAGTCGTGCGCTGGGCGGGCCGGGGCTGGGGTGGGTGCGTCTGGACTGGCCCTCGCTCCGCAGGCAGAGGAGCAGGAGGATGGCTCTCTAAATAGGAATGGTGTTTCTCGAATAAAGCCGAGGAAACATGGTGTTTCCGAAGAGTTAGACTCCTATATGGTTTTTTTCTCTGGCTCATGATGTTTCAGGCACTTTAGGATAGCTTAGTTAATAATCAAAGGGAGATGGGGCCCCCAAACAGCTGGGCGTCACAGGGACTGTCTACAGAGGAAAGGCCCCAAGCTGGCATAAGGCCATTGTAGTGTACCCAGTAGGGTCATGAAGAAAGGTCTGGAAAACGGAATTCTTTAACTTTGGGGACCAAAGATTCTGGGAATGATGGGACATTTCTTAAAGAGATGACACGAGTGCATTTGGCTCCCTACTACTTTAGAGGGCTGATTCCGTAGTCCAAGAGCGCCCTCACACTGCTGGAATGAATACTGAGTACTTAACCTCTTGTTCCACCGATATTTGCTTTTATAGCATTTTCAGTTGATTTCCTTGAAGCCAAGTACACCAGCTTTTGGCAGTAGTGTGCTAAATATTGTGTGGAAAGCAAAGAAGAAAAAAACCATTCCTGGACAAAATGCAGCAGCATACAGAGCACATTGTTTCAAAAACTTAAAGAGATGAGAGATGTTTATGGGGCCAGGTAGCACAAAAAATCTTGAAAATGTTTCAGAGCTCCTCAAATGAGCCCCAGTCCCTACTTAAGCAATCGCTGTGGCCATGCAATGTAAATTGTCTTGGACAAGAAGTCAGTGGGGAGCAGGAGAGTTATTTGGAAAGGTGACAGGAAACTTTGATGATTAGTTTGACCATAAAACAGAATGCTTACAATATGTATGAGAAAAAAAGTGACATTGACATATTTTGAATCCTAGAGAACGGGGACTGTATTTTTAAAGTCTTACACCATGCCTTGAGTGAAACTCGGCCCAATAGAATGAGATCTATGTACATGTAACTTAGTAAAAGAAAAAAAAAGAGAGGGAAAACTAACAATTTACTTAGTAGGGAATGGGAGACAAATGTGTTTTTTTTGCTCAGCTAATTCATAGTGACACTGTGCAAAACTATATGTATCTACTGTGTACTGAACTTTATGGGTGATTTACAATTCTGTGTAGATATGATTTTTGTCTTAAGCACTAACTTAACCTAAGCCTGGCCTAAGCTGTCCCATAGGAGTACCAGTTTTTATGAGTATTTTATCTATATACATACATGCACATGTATATATGCAAGCATAAATGTGGGTATACAGATAAATGCTCATAAAAACTAACACATATTTTATATTTTATTGATTTTTTACAGAGAGGAAGGGAGAGGGATAGAGAGTCGGAAACATCGATTAGAGAGAAACATCGATCAGCTGCCTCCTGCACACCTCCCACTGGGGATGTGTCCGCAACCAAGGAACATGCCCCTGACTGGAATTGAACCTGGGACCGCTCTATCCACTGAGCCAAACCGGTTTCGGCCTAACACATATTTTAAATCCAAGTCACAACTATTTGTGGTCATATTAATAATAAGGAAAAGGGAGAGCAAAGTGTTAACTGGTAATCCAAAACTTTCATAGTAGGTTTTCCTTCAACAGTTTTCTTCTCCACTTGTGCATTAATTTTCTAGTGAATCATTTATTTGATAAATATTTATTGAGTACTCACTGTGGGCAAGACCTCCATGTCACTACAAAAATTCACTCTTATAGTAAGAGAGATAAACTATGTATAGAAGTTTTATTCTTTGTATAACAATAAAAAAGTTATATATCAGTAAAGATATACACATCAAGTGCTGTGGGAGTTCAGAGGAGGGAGGGATGACTTCCAGCTTACCAGGAAGAGGAATGTTAGGGGAAGCTTTGTAGACATGACATTTGAGCTGAGATTTGAAGGATTGGGACATGTGGATATGGGTGTGGGGAGGGGAGGGCATTCCAGGCAAAAGTAACAACTGCTTGAACAAAGGCATGAAGAATACTGAGTAGCTGAGTTTGATTGGAGCATGAAGTTCACAAATAGTCAAAACTCTATGTCCTTAGAGAGTTTATAAAGAGCTTTCACAAATACATTTTTAACTTTATCCTTTGATATAAATGGTATTATCATTATCATCATCATCATCCTGCAGATAAGGATACAGAAGCTCAGAGCATTTAATTGACTTTTCCAAGGTTACATGTTTAGTAGGTGTCAAATCCGGGACTCAAACACAGGTGTTTTTTGTTGTTGTTGTTGTTGTTGTTTTTTTTTTACTGCAAGTACCAAATAAAGAATGAAGTTAAAAAGGCCCACTGGGCCCTAGCTGGTTTGGCTCAGTGGATAGCATGTTGGCCTGTGTACTGTAGAGTGTCGGGTGTGATTCAGTCAAGGGCACATGCCCGGGTTGTGGGCTAGATCCCTGGTGGGGGGGGGTGTGTGTGCAGGAGGCAGCCAATCAATGATTCTCTCTCATCATTGATGTTACTCTCCCTTTCCCTCTCCCTTCCTCTCTACAATCAATAAAAAAATATTTTTAAAAAAAGGCCCACTGGGACCAGGATGTGACTGGGAGGCTTGATATTTTAGTCTGACATTTTTTGTTTTTAAATAGGTTTTTATTTACTTTAGAGAGAGAGGGAAAGAGATAGAGAAACATCAATAAGAGAGAATCATGGATCAGCTTCCTCCTGCAAGCCCCTACTGGGGATTGAGCCAGCCACCTGGATATATGCCCTGACTAGGAATCAAACCATGACCTCCTGGTTCATAGATCCATGCTCAACCACTGAGACACACCAGCTGGGCTAGTCTGAAATTTACAGAGCAGGGCAATGTCAGGATCAGAGCTGTGCTTCAGGAAAGTTAATCTTGCAACAATGTATAAAGACTTGGCTTTAAAAGTCTGGTGAGAAGGTTATCATAATAATCCAGATGAGTGGGAATAAAAATGACTTGAATATAAAACTTGTGGTCATTTGAATGCTGACACTGTGTGTGTGTGTGTGTGTGTGTGTGTGTGTGTGTGTGTGTGTATGAAACAGGAAGAAGAATAGCTTGTGTCAGAAGAGGGTAACCTTAATTTTAGACGCAAATACATTAGATACTTGCAGGATGTCTGTAGGGTAACTGCAAACTTTCAGGAATCCACATAGGCCATCCTTCTGGGACAGGAGAGGATTGGAGATACATGAAGCAATTCCTCAAAGACATCTCCCCAGGAGGGATAAATGGTGATGAAAGAAGTGTTGACTTGGGGTGATGAACACACAGTACAATCCTATCTAATAAAGAGGGAACATGCTTATTACTACCACTCCCTCAAAGATGGTGGTGCCCACAGTGAATAAGGAGGGAATATGCTAATTGACTACCATGACCTCATAGATGGTGGTGCTCACAGCCACAAGATGGTTAGCACCTAGTCCCCTCATCCCTGCCTGCCTCTGGAGTCCCCCAGTCCCCTCAGCCTCCCAGCCACCCAGGGCCTGCCCAATGAGCAGGCAAGCCTTGGATGGCAGCTGCCCAGCTGCTCAGGGCCACCCGAGGTTCAGGTAACTAGGGTCACCTGAGGCTTGCGTTGCTGGCAGTGGCAGCGACAGAGGTGTGGTGGGGACGTTGCCTTCCCCTGATCGCCGGGTCACCTCATACACCTGAGGGTTCACAGACTCTGAGAGGGGGAAGGCCGGGCTGAGGGACCCCCTTCCCCTCCAGTGCATGAATTTTCATGCACCGGGCCTCTAGTATGCAGATGATGTATTATAGGATTATAAGCCTAAATCTATGTAATTTTATTAACCAATGTCACTCCAATAAATTCAATTAAATAAAAAAGTCATCGCCCCACTCTCCAGCCTGTTTCTCCAGGGAGGCTGTCATGGGACAATTGCCTTCCAGGTTCTGATGAGGAATGAGGCTTTAGTGACAATGTTTTGTTGTTGTTTTTGTTTTTTTGGTTTTTTTTTTAGAAGATCAGGGATCAGATGGACCAGGTTAGGGGATGAAATAGATTGCCTGCAATCTGGTTTTTTATGTCCTTGACTAAGTAGTAGATGAGAAGAGGTAGAGTGCTATCCACTAAGGGTAGCACTGGCCAGGTTAGAAGAGATAAGACCATTTGGGATCTGGTAGTACATGTGATTGTGTGGGCCAGGTTAAGGGATAAAGACATCTCAGGATCTGCTAGTGTAACCCTTCCCTAAGTAGTGGGTAAGGGCAGAGGAGTAGAAATTCTCTTATTGTCCTACCTGTTGATAAGACTGGGTGGGTTGGGCTATGGGAGAAAGTGCATCGGGCAGCATATACTTTTAGGTTAAGTAGCAAGCGGTAGGATTGAAATCAGTCAACATATTGGTGGTTTATTATTGTAAGTTCATTTGTTGAGGCTGATCTTGTTATTATTATAATTTCATTTGTTAAGACTAAATGAAAAGCCACTTAAAACCGAAAGTAAATGTAAAGCTGAATTTATTGCTGTGACTGCCTCACTGATTTCTGCCCTGTTGCTCCAGCTGACCCTGGATTTTGCATGCCCCCTCCCCCCTGTACTCTACCAGCTTTCAGCCAAGGAGATAAAATATCTAGCTGCTCCTGGCAACTACCTTGTAACTCCTGAAGTGCCTGTATTAAAACTCTTTGGTGTGTTCCTGTAAAGAAGCACCAGCTAAAGTTTGGGCAAAATTTACACTAAAGAGGAAAAAAGTAAAAGTGATTTTATGAGAGGCTTGCAAGCTGATTCAGTGAATGCACTGCTATATGAACACAGAATTGGAATTGATATGTGTTACATCTTTGAGCTGTGAATGTTTGTCTATGAAGTGTTAGAAAAAAATTTCTTCACGTGCTAAGTTTTCAAAGTAGACATGATGTCCTATTGGTTGACAAGTTAAAGGTATCATTTTCAATGGCCCTGGCTTTCTGCCAGCAGGAGTGACTGATAGGTCTTAAAACAATTCAAGGCCTGTTTGCCAAATAGTTCCTTGAAACAATGTAGGCAGCTTTAAAATGCTGGATCCTTCTGTCAATTAAAGAAAAAAAATCAGTTCCCTCTGTTACTTAGCAAAACTTGTATTTCTGATAAAGCCACTCTTGCCTGTCAAACTTATAATTCCTGCCAAAGTTGGCCCAATTGATCTGCATGCAACATGACACAGAGTTTGGAGCCCACCTAGTCCTTAAAGATTGACTCCATCAGACCTACCCTTCTAGGACTATTGGTTATGACTTTTTCAGGTTACAATCAGTGACAGTTTTATCACTGGTTCTGGCAACATCATTTGTGGCACTTGAAATTAATCTGTGTCTTGTTTTATATGATGGACATTCCAAACATCAAAGTGGTTATATTGTAAATTGTATTGTAAAAATTAATATTTTAATATGTGTAATACTTCTCTTGCTTTTAAGGGATGTTCACAGTGGAAAAATGCCACAATTTGAACAGTGGTAATGGGACTGCTATATAGAAACAGCCTCCCAGTGGGTCTCTCAGTCCAGCATGTACTATTAGTAAAGCAGTATAGGATGCCAGGGAAAGGGGAAATGGTGGAAGGGAAGGTCTCAGTCTTGATTAAAGAGCTAGTAGAAACAGGAATGCTTAAGAAACCTATCCAACAGATTGCACAAACTGCCCTCCCACTCAGGCCAGTAAATTTTGAGACAGTTGCACCACATGTGTCTGTGACTGGCAATTATGTAGACTGGCATATGTGGCAAAAAAGATGTGGCCACTAGACAAAGGCACCTCCTGGTATTGTGAACATGATGCAGATATAAGATTGTGGCTATAGTTGACGTCTTTGGACTTTTATTTATTTATTTTTAAATATATTTTATTGATTTTTTACAGAGAGGAAGGGGGAAGGATAGATAGTTAGAAACATCAGTGAGAGAGAGACATCGATCAGCCGCCTCCTGCACGCCCCCCATGGGGGATGTGCCCCCAACCAAGGTACATGCTCTTGACCAGAATCGAACCTGGGACCTTTCAGTCCTCAGGCCGACGCTTTATCCACTGAGCCAAACTGGTCTCGGCTCTTTGGACTTTTAAATAATTAACCTGTTATGAAAACCTAACTCAGGAGGAATTATGAAACATTCTCTATTTTTTTCTACTTTAATTCTATGTTCTCTATTTAATGAGGATTGGGCAGTCTCACCTTTAAGACTATTACAGAGTATTTAAGCAGAATCACTGTTTCTCCCCAGGCAAGCTTGTTTCTATCACTGGGATCTAGGTAGGCAATTAAATGTTTTGATTTTAACATCTAACTCTTTCAATGACTCTTAGCTATAAACATGGATGATGATTATATCTGAGTTCTTTAGCAGAGGAATTTATGTAAAAAAAGTAGATAATAAGATTTTCACAATAAATTGTAACGTATATAATACACATCTATTAGTACCAAAATTGTGATTTAGCTCTTCTCTATAACTACTACTCTTTCCTGTTGTGTTCTTGAGCAGCAAAGTGGCTAAAAGACAAGAAATAATAAGATGAAAACAGAACAAAATGCTTTATATATAAGAAGTTATTTTTCCCACAGATTCTGAAGATTAAAGGGAGAACATCAGATCACAGATCAGACATTATATGAAATAAAAAATCAGCTTATAATTCCATCTGCTATCATATCTATTGTTTCCTATAACCTAGTATGTGCACTACCATTACTACTTCCTGCTCACCTTCTGGGACATCCACATGAAAGGAATAAAGAACATGTTCTATGTCTTAGGGGCATTGAGCTAAAGATTTTATTAGAATATTAGAAAAAGTGATCTAATACTGTATCACAGATTTCTACCTTTTACAGATAATGCTGTAGATCCAGATGTATCTGCCAGAACAGTCTTTATAGATGTTGAGGAGGTCAAGAATAAATCTTGTTTGACCTTTACTGATGATGGATGTGGAATGACACCTCATAAATTACACCGAATGCTCAGGTAAAAATGTCTCATTCTTTGCCTTTTATCTTAATAATTTTCTTTAATATTTTACTTTCCCTTTATTCATTCAACAAATATTTATTGAGCATTTATTATGTGTCCGGGCACTGGTTATGAAATAGATGCCCTCACAGAACATACAGTCTAACTGGTAATTCAAACAATTAAGCAATTCTATATAATAAAACACTAATATACAAATTAATCAAATGGCAGAATGACCAGTCACTATGACGTGAATTGACCACCAAGGGGCAGACGCTAAACGCAGGAGCTACCTCCTGGTGGTTAGTGCTTTCCCACAGTGGTAGGACTGCTCATCCAGAAGCCAGACTCAAGGCTGGAGAGCACAGCGGTGGTGGCGGGAGCCTCTCCTGCCTCTGCAGCAGTGCTTAAGGATCTCTCGAGGAATGTCCACCTGCCCCCAAGGTGGCCTGGACTGTGAGAGGACACAGGATGGGCTGAGGACACCCCCCAGCCTCCAGTTCACAAATGTTGTGCACTGGGCCTCTATTAATCATAATTAAAATGATAAGAAAGATAGGATGCCATGGGACAAGCAACCAGGGGAACACAATCTGATCTAAGAGGTCAGGAAAAGTGCCATAGATGAAGTGTTAGTTAAGATCTAAGTGTGAGTAGTTAAGTTTAACAAGGTAAAGGAACAGGGTATGAAGGTATAGATTTCTGGTGAAGAGATGAGCAAGTGCAAAGTTGTGGAGGCAATCACTTGTCTGGGAACTTCTATAATTTATATTAACCTAAATTACTCTTAGATCAAAGTATTGGAATTGTGATGATCTTTGGATTAAAACTATGAATGTAGCTGGGTATAATCAAGCCCCATGAAAGATAAATACAAGGCATTTGTATACATAATCTTTGAAGATTTTTGCAGTAGAAATTCAAAATTAGGAAATTCTCTTTTATAACTGCTGAAGCTGGTGATACAGATTTCTATTTCCACTCTCAGTTCAGCTAATTACTTGAAAAGGTTTGTGGTTGAGAATGTACTTTATGATCTTCATATATCACTCAGTGAAAGATGAGTATTTTCTCAGTTCCTTCCTTCTTTCTTCATTTTATTTCGTAGATAAGGTTGATTACTCTCCATCTCGCTTCCTGAACTAGTATGTGAAGCATGAGTAACAATGGAGGGATTCTATAGAGGGGAAAGGGTTTCAGACTATAGAATTGGAAAACATTCATTTCGTTGTAATTGTCTTTGAAGGTATTCAAATTCTGTAACCCTATTTGTAGGGAAATCCAGTTGATCCATCAAAGAAAATAAATGAAATTTGGGCATAACTAATTATAAATTTGGTTATGATTTACTACTCAGCAGTTTGTGTACTTTGTGTTTCAGACCCTGATAATTAGAAGAGTGTTTGAGGAAAGCATCTAGAAGTAAGATAAAAAAGCATTCAGTATGTTGGTGAAGTTATAGAGCTGGCCATCACTTTTATCTGCTAAAGTTAATATTTTTTATTAAAATAAATACAATTTTAGATGGGATGGAACAACAATATTTATGTCTAATTCTGTATGTTCTAGTTTATTTTCTAAATCACTTATCTTTTGCCCTAGCCAGTTTGGCTCAGTGGATAGAGCATTGGCATGTGGACTGAAGGTTCCTGTGTTTGATTCTGGTCAAAGGCACAGAATTGTGGGCTTGATCCCCACTAGGGAACATGCAGGAGGCAGCCAATCAATGATTCTCTCTCATCATTGATGTTTCTATCTCTCTCTCTCTCTCTTCCTCTCTGAACTTAATAAAAATATATTTAACACGTTAAGCGGCCAGCCTGTTTTGTCTTCCGGACGGAAAGTATAGTGTCAGTCACTGATGACTGACGGGTGCTTAACGTATTAAGTAAATAAATCACTTATCTTTTTACAAACTCCTTCCCACCACACCTTATTCCAGTGATGTTGGTGTCAAAAAGTGGGCCCAGCAGATCTTACCACTTTCCACTTCATCTGTGGAAACTATGTCTGTGAAAATTGGTGCTTATAGTTACAAAGCAGGAGAAAAAAGGAGGATGGTTTTTAAAATAATTGCAACAATTTTTGTTCCAGATTCATTCAACTAATTTTTACTGGACATCTATGTGAAAGTCACTGGAGATAAAGTGGTGAACCAGTCAGACATGATCTTTGCTTTTAAGGGACTGACAGTTTAAAGAGAAATATAGAAAAGGATTGACTAGAAGTAATACTACTAAATAAGCTATCCCACCTAGTAATAACTGCTATGAAAAAAAGTAGTTTCTATGAGAACATATAATGGAGGGATCTGCTCTAATCTATGGAATACAAAAAAGGCTACCCTGAAGAAATGACATTTGAGTTGAAATATGAAGAATGTGTATCATTCATTTAAAATTTCATTTATTTCTAGTGAACAAAACAGACCTAAACACGCAGAAACCTCTTTCACCATAGTGTTTTCTGGCATTATCATGCCAAATATATTTCCCACCAATATGAGCTGGGAAATGGTTCCTCATATTTAAATATTAATTTAAAAGAATTTTTAATGAGTCCTAGATTATGTATGGCATATGTGCTGGATTTTATTTCTGATTATATCTTAAAACAAACTTGAATCTGTTATTCGGTTCTATGTATTTAGAAGAGATCATTTAATCCAATCCTAACTTCTAGCCAAGGATTCCATTTACCACAATTTCTTTTTTAAATAAATGAACTTTAGAGGTAGCTTTGAAAATTATTATTAAGTATATTAATTTTTATTATATGGGTTGGGGGAATACTACCTTTATATTTGGAAAAAATAATAGAGGTAGATGTGAAAAATTATTAAGCCTAAAGAAATTCTGTTTGATTTATAATGTTTCTTATAATCCTATCCACATTCTCTAGCTCTTCATGATAACCTTCTACTTTTCAGGCAAATAAAATAGTTATGTAACTGCAGCAACATTTTCCCCATAAATACAGAATCCCATGAAAATCAAATAAAAAGGAAAAGCCTATCATTAAATTTATTTAAGGTCCATAATTAATTATCTTTAGCTTCTGTGATTAGTATGTGAACCAGCTGGTCTATATATTCAGCTGCCTTGTTCAGCAAGGTGGAAAACCTTCTTTGAGAGGACAAGAATAAACAGCAGCCACAGATCCATGGATCGAAGGTATTTGCTTGCTAACTCTGCTCAGAAGTGCATTTCCGAGTAGGTCATTTTTAAAAACAACAGCAAGAGAATAGCAATGTGCTTAGTCTTTCATTCTTTGATATTGCATATTATACTCCAATGTATCTGGGAAACAGCACCCACCCTTGTATGTTCATGGATTTGGTAAGGTTTGTTTCATTGGTCATAGTCCTAATCTAAATTCACCTCTCTAGATTCTAGAATATTGAAATTTTAATAAAGTTAGGAGCAAGCTGCTGTCTTCCTGAATTCCACTCAAAGAGCTAGTATACAAGCCCCCTTGGTGTATAAACACTGTTGTCTCTTACATGAAAGGATAGAACAGGACTTAGTGAAGTGAAATCACCTATCTAAGCCAAGCTATCTTTGTGGAAAACGAGTAAGCTATACCAAACTATACAAAATTCATTCCTCCAATTCTATTATTTATTGTGAGGGCTTTTGTATTAGGTAGTTATTTGATTGGTATCTGGCATCCATTCTACAATTTTCAGTTAAATAAAATACCTAACATGGGACTGTAAAGTGGAATAAAAGAACGACACGGGAAGAATTAAATGGAACATAACAACAATATCCAGAATTCCAGATTTTCTTTTCTCATTATTCATAAGCTTTTTCATTTCTTGTTTTGGACCTACCCTGCTACTTACTTTCTCAACCTTGTACAGTCATTGGGCTTCTCAAACTAAGTAACACAATCAGGGTTTATACTCACAAGGGGAAAAGAAATGATAGATGGCAGAAAGGACAGGAATGGCTAGGAAATTAAGAGAGTATTATAGAATTTTGTTTTCACTACTTTCTCTTGACCACCTAATTGAAGTTTTTGTAACATTAGAGAAAGTGTAAGTTCAGATAGCCATATAGGTTCATTTCACAAGGTAGGTTACTGCTTATGAAGAGCCTTCCTTGAGTTTTATGTATGATATTAGGTCTGAAGTGGAGCTAGAGGATAGCACACAACAATTCTCAGAGTGACTTCTAGAGTTGGTTTAAAATTCAAGTTTGTATATTACCTATATATATAAAACCCTAATATGCAAATAGACCGAACTGCGGAACAACTGAAGAACCAGTTACTATGATGTGCGCTGACCACCAGGGGGCGCGCCCAGAACATGGCGGGCATCGACCGCAGTGGGATGGTGGAGCAGGTGAGCGGGTTCACCAGAACAAGGTGGGGTGCTGGTGGTTACTGAACACTCTTTGCTCCCACGCACCATGGTCCCTCCTGGCGCTTACACTTGCTGCCAGAGCTGGGCCTGCTCGCACATGCTGCTGGTGCTGGAGCCACCATTCACACCTGCTGCCAGCGCTCGGTGCTGGTCCCAATCACTTGGTGCCATCAGTGGGTGCAAGTGGTGGCTGCTAGCCCCAACCACCCTTGAGGGCTTCTCTACCTCCCCCTGCTCCTGAGAGATGATCAGGGCAGCAGTCTCTGCTTGCACCACTGCTGCCGCTGGCTGAAATTACTCCATGCCATCAGTGGGTGCAAGCGGGACCAATGCTGTTAGTGCATGGGAGCATTGGCAGCAGAAGCAGGGCTGCCGGCAGAGAGGGGACTGAGGGTAGCAGCAGGAAGGGTTGGGCGGGGGCACAGAGGATGGGCCGAGACCCACCCCTGTGCCTACCACAGCCTTGCTTTCAAGGTGCATGAATTCATGTACTGGGCCCCTAGTTTTTTAATATATTGTGCATATAGTATATAATTTATTTCTCATAATAACCAAATCTTTTATATCCAATTTTTTTTTCACTAGAGGAATAGGAATGCCCATAGATAGCAGAATCACAACAGTCTTTGGGATTTTTAAAGGAACTACTGCCCTAGAAATTACTTTTCCTTGTGTTATATTTATTTGTAGGGTGCACAAAGCTCTTGTAAATTGTTTACTCTAGAAGGACATAACACTTTGAAAAAGAAAGTTGAAAGATGGTACTTTTTCTTAGGGAATAAAACAAACCACAACCTTCAGAAAGTGGAAACCAGGCAACTCAATCCTGCTCAAAAGTATAACAACCATGGCCATGCTGCTCAGACATAGCATATAGAGTATCTATTTTATTTATATTGGAGAAGCATCTAATCTGTAATATATGAAATCTTTCCTTACACTGTAAATCACAAGGACAAGAATCCTATCTCTTTTATTAACAGTTATGTCTCCAGTATTTAGCACAATGCTTGGCACATAATAGTACTTAGTAAATATTTATTGAATGAATGGTAGTATATAACACTGTAAACATAGTCAATCTGGAGAGAAATAATCCTTAAAATTAGTTTTATTTATGGTGAGGGAAGATATATAAGGAAGGTAATAATCATTTTCTAGGTTTCATATCTTTTTTTTTTTTGGTTCTGTTATTTTGTTTCATGTTTGAATGGAGAATGTATGAAAGGGAAAAGATCTGACCACCAGATTAAACTGATCATAAGGAGATACAGAGATTGTTGAGGTGACTCAGTGAAATGCCCTTAATAGAACAAGAGAGACTTTATACTGCAGCTGTTTGCTGATATTCAGAGGCAGGACTACCTATTTTTATCCCTTGGCCACATTCCAACAAACTGTCCCAGCAGATGAAGCAGAGGGTAAGAATTGGAAGGGTTATCTTTTGGGTGGAGAGTTGAAATTGTTTAGATATATAACCTTTGACTTTCAGATTTCTAGAAGGTGATTTAACCAGGTTAGGGGATGCCTAGTCTGGCACCTCCAACCAGTGCCACTATCTGGTACTTTTGTTACCCTCCATACAGTGTACTCTGAGATAACCATCCTTTTTACCCTACCTTATTAGCAATCAGAGTCATTTTCTCTAGACCCATGGCCTTCTCCAGTTATCTTTGTTAGTAAAAAGAGGCTGCCTTTACATTTATAGAATGTGACACTAATGTACTGGAAGTATTTATGTATACACAAACCACACAGGAAAATCAGTCCCATTACCCAATAGTAATTTCTTATGCTTTTAACTTAATAATTTTGCCCAGAATAGCAACAGAAAAAAAGGAATGACTTTTTACAAGTGTTATTCATTTGTAAGCTAAACATTCTGCTTGTCACCTATCGTAGGATGCTTTTTATCTTTCTGCTTTCTTTTTTTCTGATTTATTTTTTCTTGTGTAATTACAGCTTTGGCTTTACAGATAAAGTAATAAAGAAGAGCCAGTGTCCCATCGGGGTCTTTGGTAATGGTTTCAAGTCAGGCTCCATGCGGCTAGGAAAGGATGCTCTTGTCTTCACCAAGAATGGGGGTACTCTCACTGTTGGACTCCTATCACAGACCTACCTGGAATATGTCCAGGCCCAGGCAGTTATTGTACCAATTGTTCCATTCAACCAGCAAAACAATATCCTTTCTGGAAATGTTGGTTAAAAATTAGTCTAGCCTAATATTTTGATAGAAACCTCTTTCTTCACGACAAATCCAACTATCAATTCAACTGTCCTAAATTAAACTTGAATTCCCACCTATTAAATGTTTCTTAAAAATAAGTAGACCATTGACAGAAGCCTAGAAATGTTTTTGTTGTATGGAAAATTTCACTGTTATGTGACTTGATCTCTATCACTCCCATACCACCACTCCCTTAGTAAAGTTCCCCCTCTCTTTATTTTTTCCCCTAAGGGCAGCTATATTTGTATCATACTGTATCTATTAATCAGCTTATCTGATGGCAGAATCGCTCATTTCCCCATTCCTGGACAAGCTGTTATTTCTATTAGATACCAGGTGGTCTTGACCCAAGAGCAGTAAAGTTTGAGTTCATTGCTTCCAAAGAGTCTGAAAATTCAGCCTTTGTTCTATTTTGTAAATATAGGACAGTCTTTACATTATATTTTTGAAGCTATATTCTGCAGGGGTAACTGATTCTTATGTTTGTCTCTACAACCTTTATTCATTTTGCCTTTTCTGTTCTTCTGTAACAGTGATGCTCATGCTTTATGTCTATATTTTGTCTAAACATGCAACTCAAAAGGCAGATCTTCCTAATTATAGCATCTTCTTAAAATATTAATTTTTCTTTGACTGTATTTGGTTTTACAAAAAATGATTATTACTGAGGATTCCTTGCCCAGCCTAGAAGCCATCCTCAACTATTCAATTTTCAACAGTGAAAATGACCTGCTGTCCCAGTTTGATGCCATCCCAGGCAAAAAAGGCACTCGTGTTCTCATTTGGAACATCCGCAGGTATAGTATACCAAGGGTGATAGATTTCAATAAGCAAAGGTAGTATGATGAAGTACATTTTAATAAATTTCTAGAGAAGCAAAGTAGATAAATTTTGATAGATATTTGCATTTCATTGCATACTTTTTCTTTCGTACAACCACAGTTCTGTGAGAGATAGTGGTTCTTAGTAAAATGTGGAGCCTGATAATGAAGAGACGTGCATATCCTGAAGCTATTGCCACAAATAATCAAGACAGTTCAATGTTATTCTAAAATATTTAGAATCCATTATAAATATCTATTTTATATTCATCCTCACTGTTTTGAGATAGGTACGTGATAGTTCTTTAACTTATTTGATAATGAAAATAAAATATGAAAACTAGACATTAACAAGAATTTTCCTTAAGATTGGGAACAAGACAAGGATGTTTGCCTTCACCACTCTTATTCAAAATATTCCTGAAAGTCCAAGCCACAGCAATCAGACAAGAAGAAGAAATAAAAGGCATCCCAGTTGGAAAGGAAGAAGTAAAATTGTCATTATTTTTAGATGACATGATAATGAATATAGAGAACCCTAATGATTCCACAAAAAAATAGAACTGATAAATGAATTAAATAAAGTAGCAGGATACAAAATAAATATCCAGAAATCAGTTCCATTTTTATACACCAATAATGAACTGTCAGGGAAACTAAGAAAACAGTCCCACTCACAATTATTCAAAAAGAATAAAAATACCCAGGGATAAATTTAAGCAAGGATGTAAACGACATGTACTAGAAAAGTATAAGATACTGAAGAAAGAAATTAAAGAAGATACAAATAAGTGTGTTCATGGATTGGAAGAATTAACATAATTAAAATGTCCATAATACCTAAAGCATTTTTAGATTTAATTAAATTCTTATTAAAATACCAATGACATATATCACAGATCCTGAATAGCCACAGCAATCTTGAGAAAGAAGAACAAATTTGGAGAAATCATACTACCTGATATCAAACTATATTACAAGGCCATAATAATAAAAACAGTATGGTACAGCATAAAAAACATATATAGAAGTCAAGGGAACAGAGTAGAGAGTCCAGAAATAAACCCATGCCATTATAGTCAATTAATATTTGACAAAGGAAGCAAAACATACAATGACATAAAGATAGTCTATTCAGTAAATGGTGTTGGGAAAATTGGACAGATATAAAACTAGACCACCTTTTTACAACATATACAAGAATAAACTCAAAGTGAATAAAAAGACTTAAATGTAAGTTGTGAAACCATAAAACTCCTCGGGGGAAAAAACATGGCAGTAAAACCTCGGATATTTCTTGTAACAATATTTTTTTCTGATACATCTCTTCAGGTCAGGGGTACAAAAAAATAAATAAACAAATGGGACTATATCAAACTGAAAAGTTTTGCACAGCAAAGGAAACAGTCAACAAAATGAAAAGAGAACCCACTGAATGGGAGAACATTCTTCCTGAATACATCTGATAAGGGGTTAATATCTAAATTTATACAGAACTCATAAAACTTGACACCTAAAGAATAAACTATCCAATTTAAAAATGGGCACTGTATGTGCTCTCCCTCTCTTTTCCCCAGGCACACTCTTTGGAGCATGCCTTTCCCCCTCTTCCCTCAGGCATGTTTATTTTGCTTTCTTTCTCCTAAGCTCCAAGGGCCCTTCTTTTGCTTCTATAACGTGTTTTCTAAGTCATACAGCCCAGCGGGTTCACTTCTTCTACCTTTGTGACTTTCTAAATAAACTTTTGCTTGTATTTGAGTTCTTGACTCTGAATTCTTTATTAGCCAAACTCAAGGGCTGGGGTGTGATTCTGCCATTAACATCGAGAGGGACTAGTTTTCATTTGTGGGGTAGCAGTAGACTCCCTACAGAATAGAGACCTCTGATTTGTCTCCTGATGACTGTTTTTGCTTCTTGATTGTGCTTGACCTCTCCAAGACAGGACTTCATCTTTCCTTTCCTAGTCTCAAAAAAAAGGGGGGGGGCAAAGAACCTGAATAGACACTTTTTCCAAAGAAGACATTCAAATGATCAATAGGCTTATGAAAAGATGCTCAAAATCACTAATCATCAACAAATGCAAATTAAAACTACAAAGAGATGTCACCACACACCTATCATCAATAAATCAACAAACCACAAGTGCTGTGGAAGATGTGGAGAAAAGGGAACCCTCATGCCCTGTTGGTGGGAATGCAGATTGGTACAGCCACAATGGAAAGCAGTATGGAATTACCTTGGAACATTAAAAATGTAACTGCCTCATGATGCAGCGATTCCACTTTGGGGAATTTATCTGAAGAAACCCAAAATATTAATTCAAAAGAATATATGCACCCCTATGTTCATTGCAGCGTATTTATAATAGCCAACATTTAGAAGCAACCTAAGTGTCCATCAGTAGATGAGTGGACAAAGCAGCTATGGTACATTTACTAGTACACAGTGGAATACTACTCAGCTGTTAAAAGAAGGAAATCTTACCCTTAGTGACAGCATAGATAGACCTGGAGAGCATTATGCTAAGTGAAATAAGCCAGTAAGATAAGCACCATATGATTTTACTCATGTGGAATCTAATGAACAAAATGAACTATTAAGCAAAATAGAGACAGATTCATAAATAGAGAGCAGATTGACAGCTGTCAGAAGGGAGGTTGGGAAGCTAGATTGGGGTTGGAGGGATTGAGCAAAAAAGAAAAAACTCATGGTCATGGACAACCATGTGGTGACTATGGCGGTGGGTGGGGAGCTGGAGAAGGGTATATCGGGGATAAATGGTGATGAAGACTTGATGAGGCAGTGAACAAACAATACAGGGTATAGATGATGTGAAATGGAATTGTATACCTGAAACCTGTATCATTTTGTTAACCAGTGTCACCCCAATAAATTCAGTAAAAAGGGAATAAGAGAAAAAGAGACATAAGGTTAACAAAGCACAACACAGTATTTAAAAATAAAGACCTCTGTATTAGTGGTTTAGAGCAGCTGAATTAGAAGTAGAAAAATCTTTGAAGCATATAAATTTGAACTCTAATGAGGCTGGCTTCTGGTTATGTGTTGAGAGTTAATAAGACAATCTAGAAATATGCTAGATTATGTCATTTGTTTAGTCATGTCAAATTTAATATAGTTGTGTCCACTAAAAACTAAAAAAATATATTACAAATAGAGGTGTTATTTTATGTTTAATAGAAGAAGATATCAGGTATATTTATTTTTCTCCTTAAGTATTGCATCTCTCTTCATAGCTGGGCTATATTTATATAAAAACATACTTGCCCTGGCCAGGTAGCTCAATTCGTTTAGAGCATCGTCCACATACACTAAGGTTGCAAGTTCTATCCCAAGTCAGGGCACAAACAAGAAGCAATCAACTTAATAAGTGGAACAACAAATTGATATTTTCCTCTCTCCAATTCCCTCCCCCCTCTTTAAAATTAATCAATAAATTAAAAAAACAAAACACTATGTTGGTTTGTATAGAGTACTTTCAACTAAAAAAAAAAAAGTAAAGAGGTTTTTCACATTGGTAATTTAGATTTTCTTTTAGTCCTACTGGGAAAATGTTAAATAATATAATTTGTATTATAAAGGATCATTTTCCTGAGGTATTTCCAGTGATTTAAATACATTAAGCATACTTTTTTTGTTGTATATTGTTTCTCAACTATATAGTAGTAGGTGTCATATAAATAGAGGATTCTATGGACATATAACTTTAGGAAAAGCTGGCTTAAAGTTTACCTATGACTTCTCAGAGGCTAATGTTATTGGAATATGCATTGGAAATATATAAGAGCAATATAGTATGCAGCATTACCCAATTTCAAAAAATATTTCTCCAGACCTTTTTTCCTTGGATGGTGAATGGTGAGGGGCAAGGATAGGGAACCTCCTCAGAGTATGTGTTAGAGTGCAATGGGGTAACAAGAATCAGGATTATCTGGGAAAATCCAGAATAAACTATTATAATGACATGGGATTTATAAAAGCTACATGCCATAATGGCTATTGTCCAGCCTAGAAGCAGGAACTACATTTTCACCACAGCAGCTCTGAGCTTGCAAAGCCTGAATGAAGTATGGAGGTATCACAAGAGCTTTGAGGTAGCTCTGAGAATCAGGAATAGTTTTTAATTTTATTTGTTCAGTCATGCAACCAACCTATCTTTCCTTACCATGCCTCTTCTTCACTATCTCTTTATTTAAGAGTATTTGAGGATGCTACTGTTGCACAGAACAAATTTTGTTCTGATTTATATATTTTCTCCATAACCCATCAGGAAAAAAATGGGTTTTAGCTTTTTTTCCCTGTCAGTTGTTAGTAATATAACTCAGAGTCTTGGAATGAACCACAGCTAAGTGACTCAAAATGATTATGAGCAAAAGTAATTATGAAAGGAATATGAGTACTATTATATTTAAATGTTAATTCCATAAGTGATATTCTAGAGAACTAGCAAATAACCGTTTTCCCTTAGAAATAAGATAAGATCTGTGAAAAATCTCAGTATCTCATTAGTCCTTACATAATTGTTAAAATGAGAAAAAGTAGGTTTGGTTCATCTATTTATTCAGTTAGGAAATATGTTGAATGACCTACACAACAATACCCACAAGGTTGGGATCTATTATAAGATCCTTCTTTGAGGATAACTGACATCCAATTGCTTGATCAGATCACATACATACGCACTTTTCTTTTTTTTTTTCCTTCTGTACTTGGCATTACCACCTCTTAATGCATATTAAATTTGTTCACAATGGAAATAGCCTAAATATTATGTGGTCTTCAAACTGAGTAATGTGTAGTTCAATACTGATAGTCAGGGAAAGAAATAGGTATCTGAGTTTGGGCTCATATTGTTTCTTCTCTCTTGGGTTCTTAGTGCATTTTTGTCCTTTGGAACCAGATTTTGTTAGATTGGTACTTGTCTCTTTTACCCAGAAATAAAGATGGAAAGTCTGAATTGGACTTTGATACAGATCAGTATGACATCCTGGTATCAGACTTTGGCACAGAAGAAAAAGAGACTGGTGGTGTTACTTCTGAACTGCCAGAAACAGAGTATTCTTTACGGGTGAGTAAGAATGGTTTTTCTTCAACAATGAAAGGTAAGATTTCCTGTAACATGAAAATCTATATAAAAATATTTCTTTAGTTATATAAAGATGACAGTCTGTTAGCCCCATATTAGGATTCCTTTTCACTGGCTCCACCAAAAGAGTTTAGTGAATAGATTCAACACCACCTTAGTAGTAGAATTGGTTATATCATATAATAACTTTCCCTTCACTGTTCCATAGGCATTTTGTGGTATTCTGTATATGAAGCCAAGAATGAAAATTTTTCTGCGTCAAAAGAAGGTGACTACCCAGATGATTGCCAAGAGCTTGGCGAATGTAGCATATGATATATATAAACCTACCTTCACAGTATCCTTACAACTACATGAAATTTATCTCTTCATTTCAGGCTTAGATTTTAAAGTTGGCACAGAAAAACAAAAAAAAAACTTTACTTTTCTAATTAAAAAATATATGTTATAATATAAATCCTATTACAATATACTCTGTTTATTTTTTTAAAAAATCCTCACCAAAAGTTATTTTCCCATTGATTTTTTTTTTAGAGAGAGTGGATGGGAGGGAGGAGAAAGAGAGAGAAACATCTCACATTGATTAGTTGCTTCCCCCACATGCCTGACCTGGGGGATGGAGTCTGCAAATAAGGTATGTGACCTTGACTGGGAATCGAACTTGAGACCCTTTGGTTTCAAGACCAATATTCTAACCATTGAGAAAAACTGGCAAGGACTACTCTGTTTCTTAGTTGCCAATCTATCCACTTTTTTGTTGTTATTGTTAGAAATCACCTGGAAATGGTTACAATACAGAATCTGAGACTTTGGAGCTTCTGATTAAATAGATTCTGAAATCTTTTTTTAATAATCAGTATTTTTTATTTTAAAATTCTAAGCTGATTCTGGTGAATAGCCAGGTTTGATACTCTGCTTTAAGGTCCACACAATTTGGTTTATATTGGGATTTTATTATAATATTAGAGGCCTGGTGCACAAATTTCATGCATGGGTAGGGTCCCTATACCTGGCTGGTGATCAGGGCCTATTGGGACCTTCTGGCTGCTGACCAAGGCCTTCCTTTATTCTGTGCCTCCTCCTGGTGGTCATCACATGTCAGAGTGAGAAATAGGTCTCCTGGTCAAACTGCCATGGGGACAATTTGCATATTAGGCATATATGTGTATTGATTGAAAAAAGCAAAATATTGACTAGAACTTATTCATGTTTTGGACAGCATGAACTTTTTAAAAAATATTTTTATTGATTTCAGACAGGAAGGGAGAGGGAGATAGAAATATCAATGGTCAGCTTCTGGACCACCTACTCTCCCCAGGTTGCACAAATCCACACCTTCTCCCGCACCTCAGCCATGGGGAGAAACCAAGATGGCAACATAGGTGAACACCTAAGCTACTGCCTCACACAACAATTTCAAAACTACAACTAAAAGACAGAACGGACATCATCCAGAACCACAGGAAAGCTCGCTGAGTGAAAATTCTACAACTAGAAGCAAAGAGAGGGACTCATGAAGGCTCAGAGGAGCTGTAAAAAGCTGAGGTATGGAGACATGCTCATGGAGAGGATGGGCGGAGGAGGGTCTGGCTGGCTTCCTCTAGAGGGGGGGAGATGGAAAATCCCAACTACACTGAACCTCAGCCCCAGGTGAGACCCAGAGGGGGAGTCTGGATTGTTGTGAAAAGGAAGGAGTGCACAGAAACCTAGGGGAGCCACGAAAGACAGAAGTCTGGGGGCTCATGACAGTGCATGCAAAAGTGCACACACAGAGCACTGACTGCTGATTGTGCTTGGCTTCCTCTAGCCAGAGGAAAACAGAACCTCACAACTGCACTGAAATCCAGGTCCAACTGCACTTGGGCGAGACCCTGGGGACTCAGACTCATACGGGTCTCTAGAGTGCACGGAAACTCAGGGGAACCGAAAGGCAGAGTTCTGGAAGTTCTCTCTCTCTCTCTCTCTCTCTCTCTCTCTCTCTCTCTCTCTCTCTC
>JAAGEH010000031.1:12881115-12898303 GCA_011751065.1 Lasiurus cinereus
CTCTCTCTCTCTCTCTCTCTCTCTCTCTCTCTCTCTCTCTCTCTCTCACGAGAGTGTGAAAGGCAGAGGTCTGGAGGCAAGCCCGCATGTGGAGACTTGGAGATCAATCCCCTCCCGCCCCCACAGTGATACCAACAACAATCAAGAATTAACTACAACAAGACTGTACACACAGTTCACAAAGGGATGCACCAAGAGTGTCCACCTCAGGTAACTGGGGAGGCAGAGCTACTGGGCCACATAGGACAGATAACATACAAAACTACTCTATCAACTCAGGGAAGCAGCAAAATATGTGGAGGCTAAAGAACAAATCACAAATGAAAAAAATGGAGGAAAACAAATGACTGGATATAGAGTTCAAAATCACGGTTATAAGGTTTTTAAAGAATTTCTTAGAAAAGATGGATAAAATTTAGCGAGACCCAAGAGGAGATGCAAAAGAACCAACTAGAAATTAAACATACACTGACTGAAATAAAAAATATTATACAGAAACCTAACAGCAGACTAGAGGATCGCAAGAATCAAATCAAAGAGTTGAAATACAAAGAGGCAAAAAACACTCTACTGGAAAAGAAAAAAAAAGAATAAAAAAATGTGAAGATAGTATAAGATGCCTCTGGGACAACTTCAAGCATATCAACATCAGAATTATGGATGTGCCAGAAGAAGAGAGAAAGCAAGATACTGAAAACCTATTTGAAGAAATAATGACTGAAAACTTCCCCCACCTGGTGAAAAAAATAGACTTACGGAGGAATCCAAGATGGCGGCATAGGTAAACACCTACACTGCTGCCTCGCACAACAATTTCAAAACTACAACTAAAAGACAGAACGGACATCATCCAGAACCACAGGAAAGCTGGCTGAGTGGAAGTTCTACAGCTAGAAGGAAAGAGAGGGGCTCATGGAGACCCAGAGGAGCTGCAAAAAGCCGAGGTATGGAGACGCGCGCGCTGAGAGAGCGGGTGCTTGAGTACCTGGCTGGCTTTCTCTGGCGGGAGGGAAACGGAGACTCCAAACTGCATTGAACCCTTATTTTACGACACTAAACCCCAGATCCAGCGAAACTCATACGGGGGTAGTTTGGACTGTGAAAAGGGAGAGGTGCATGGAAATTTAGGGGAGTTGCAGAAGATCAGGTCTGGTCTCGCACGCGGACGGTGCTGCGCGCAGGAAAGATTGCTGATTGTGCCGCTGACTTTCACGAGTGGGCGGGAGACAGACCCTTCAAACTGTGCCACTTCTGAGTCCACTGGGCCCCTGTTTTGGGCGAAACCCTGGGGACCTAGACTCCTGTGTTCCTGACGCGAAGGGGAGCTGGAAAGGCAGCTGTTACAGGCACTGCGGGTGCACCGCACAAGGACCGCTCCAGGGATTACCCAGTCACGTGAGACTCAGGGGCCGTGGAGGGCGGGGCCGACTGGAAGGCAAGGCGGTCCCTTAAGCCCTGAGACTCCACCCCTCCCAAGCTCAACAGAGGCTTCTGCAGCTTTGCCTCTGGCATCATAAAGCTGAATCCAACACAGAAGTTTCCCCGGCATAGTGAAAATGCCGAAACAAGGGAAGGGATCACAAACAAAAGAAATGGAGAAAAAAAACGACTGGATATAGAGTTCAAAACCACGCTTGTAAGGTTTTTCAAGAATATGCTAGAAAAATTCGATAAATTTAGTGAGACCCAAGAGGAGATGAAAAAGGACCAACTAGCGATACAAAAGAGCCAATTAGAGATGGAAAAGGTCCTACTAAAGATGATAAAGGACCAAATAGAAATTAAACATACACTGACTGAAATAAAAAATATTATACAGAGTCCTAACAGCAGACCAGAGAAAGGCAAGAATCAAGTAAAAAATTTGAAATATAAAGAAGCAGACAACATTCAACTGGAAAAGCAAGAAGAGAAAAGAATCCAAAAATGTGAACATAATGTAAGGAGACTCTGGGACAGCTTTCAGCGTACCAACATCAGAATTGTGGGGGTGCCAGAAGAAGAGAGAGAGCAAGATACTGAAAACCTGTTTAAAGAAATAATGACTGAAAACTTCCCACATCTGGTAAAAGAAATAGACTTACAAGTCCAGGAAGCACACAGAACCCCAAAGAAAAGGAATCCAAAGAGGACTACACCAAGACACATCATAATTAAAATGCCAAGAGCAAAAGACAAAGAGAGAATATTAAAAGCAGCAAGAGAAAAACAGTTTATTACCTACAAGGGAGCACCCATACGACTCTCAGCTGATTTTTCAACAGAAACGATGCAGGCCAGATGGGAGTGGCAAGAAATATTCAACGTGATGAGTAGCAAGAACCTACAACCAAGAATAATCTATCCAGCAAAGCTAACATTGAGAATTGAAGGGCAGATAAAGAGCTTCACAGATAAGAAAAAGCTAAAGGAGTTCATCAACTCCAAACCAGTATTATATGAAATGCTGAAAGGTACTCTTTTAGAAGAGGAAGAAGAAAAAGGTAAAAGCCAAAAAATTATGAACAACAAATACATATCTATCAACAAGTGAATCTAAAAATTAAGTGAATTAAAAATTTGATCAACAGAATAAACTGGTGAATATAATAGAATCAGGAGCACAGAAAGGGAGTGGACTGATAATTCTCAGGGGGGAAAGGGTGAGGGGTGTACAGGGAGAGACAGGACAAAAATCATACACCTATGGATGAGATCAATGGGAGGGAGCTAAGGGCCGAGGGAGGGGTGGGAGCTGGGTGGAGGGGTGCTATGGAGGGGAAAAAAGAGAAACAAATGTAATAATCTGAATAATAAAGATTTAATTTAAAAAAATAGACTTACAAGTCCAGAAAGCCCACAGAACCCCAAACAAAAGGAATCCAAAGAGTACCACACCAAGACACATCATAATTAAAATAGCAAGAGCAAAAGACAAAGAGAGAATATTAAAATCAGCAAGAGAAAAACAGTTAATTACCTACAGGGGAGCACCCATTTGACTATCAGCTGATTTCTCAACAGAAACTATGCAGGCCAGACAGGACTGGCAAGAACTATTCAAAGTGATGAATAGCAAGAACCTACAACCAAGATTACTCTATCCAGCAAAGCTATCATTCAGAATTGATGGGCAGATAAAGAGCTTCACAGATAAGAAAAAACTACAGGAGTTCATCAACTCTAAACCAGTATTATATGAAATGCTGAAAGGTATTCTTTAAGAAGAGGAAGAAGAAAATGGTAAAGGTAAAAATTATGAACAACAAATAGATATCTATCAACAAGTATATCTAAAAATCAAGTGAATTGAAATCTGATGAACAGAATAAACTGGTGAATATGATAGAATTAGGGGTATAAAAAGGGAGTGGACTGATAATTTTCAGGGGGAAAGGAGTGAGGGGGGTGCAGGGAGAGACTGGGCAAAAATCATACACCTGTGGATGAGGAAAATTGGAGGGGAAGGTAAGGGCAGAAGGTGGGGTGGGATCCAGGTGGAGGGGAGATATGGGGGGGAAAAGAGGGACAATTGTAATAATCTGAACAATAAAGATTTATTAAAATAAAAAAAGAAATACCAATGGTCAAAGGGAATCATTGATTGGCTGACTCTTGCATACCCCCTACTGGGGATCAAGCCTGCAACCTGGGCATGTGCCCTTGACTGGAATCAAACCTGGGACCCTGCAGTCCACAGGCCAATGCTATATCCACAGAGCCAAAACTGGCTAGGACTCATAGCATGAACTTTTGTCATGACAACTCCATACTTATATAGATGGAAGTTAGGAGAGTGGAAATTTAAGGTTGATTTTCTGGGGTGAGGATTTCCTTCTACTATTCATAATGACAGCCACTCAGAGAAATAATTACTCATTTTCATATCTAACCCCCCTTCCACTGCACTAGGAATGGATTTCAGACACTTGAAAAAATTAGGTCTAACTTTGTTGATGGCTTTTTGGGAAAAAATATTTGAAAGGTTGAGAAATTATAAGAAATTATGAATAATTACTCTTGTAATTTACGACATTTTCTAGTAGCTAAACACAGCTCTTGGACAAAGAAACACACTCTGTTTACTTTATCAAAGGTGTTATTTATTTTTTGTCTTTCTTCTCCTGACCAAAAATTAGAAATTGTTGTTTCTTTTTAAAAAGCTATATAGTTGTAACTTTAAGCTGATTGATTTTCTCTTTTTTTGGAAATACATTGTATATTGAGGAAGTTATTTTTACAGCCCTGAACAAACACAATTTAACAAAGTCAGAGGTAGCACTGTTAGCATCTATAGGTAAATTAGTCATATCCCTATATGTAAGCTAGGATATTGGTGTCATAAGCTTAACAGAGTGAGTCTAAAAAATTGTTTTCTAGCTACTCTTTAAAGATGTGTCACATTTCTGTGCTAACTTCTGTCTTTTATGGGTTTTTACCAGAGTGACTCCTATGCATTCTATTTGTACCTTAACTCTTTTTACTCTCCTTCTCATAAAAATAGTTACTCTCTCTAATAGAATGTGGGATAAACAAATTCACAATAGAGCCTGGCTGGCATGGTTCAGTGGTTGAGTGTCCACCTATGAAATAGGAGGTGATGGTTTGATTCTCAGTCAAGGCACATGTCCAGGTTTCAGGCTCAGTCTCAAGTGGAGCATGTGAAGGAAGCAGCTGATCAATGATTCTGTCTCATCATTGATGTTTCTATCTCCCTCTCCCTTCCTCTCTGAAATCAATAAAAATGTATTTTAAAAAAGCAACAAAAAAGATTCAAATAAAATTTACTATAGAGATGAATAAAATTAAACTACTAATGACATTTCCCCCAATGTGACTGAGAAACAAGATCACTGATACTGGTTTATTTATTCCTCAGTTAATGCAGGCCTCTTTTCCCTTCTTGTCTTCTCCTTATACTAATTTGGAGAACCCCTTACTCCAGTATACTCCCTTCTCATTATTTAGAATTTTAAAAGTGTACCACAGAAGGAAAGTATTTGACAATCTTTGTCTTAAAAAATGTTAATTTTTTGGTGTAGAGTTTTAGTATGTTTGAGTGAGTTTTGTCCTGTTTTGTTTTTGCATTTGTATAGGTTCTTACTTGTGATTTGATTTGAGCTTCTAGAGTCCAGAACATTTTATGTTCTGAGCCAGACATTACTGTGTTTTCTCATACCTGGCTCATTTGTCACTTGGGTTTATGCAATAGCTTGTTATTTAGAGGGGGGATATTGATAACATTTTAAAACGTAGTAAGAAAGGATTTTAAAATGGCTGTCAAATAGGCAGAAATGTCTCACACCTTCTCCTGGGGAAGGCTGGGAAAACAACTAAATTGGAGAACATCCACCCGGAATTAACAAGTTAGACACAGCTAAAGAGACAATTTTCAATAAAGAAGGGCAGATGACACCTAAAGAATGCCACTTGTTAGCCATAACCCACATGGAACCATCACTAGTGCCCTGGCAGTGAGTGGCACAGTACCTCCCAGCAGGCTCCCAGATGTCTGCAGTGAGTACTTGCCAGAATGACCTCCCACACCAGGCCTCCTCACCAGCCCGCCAAGACCCAGCGACCCAGGATCTGGCTCCAGGACCTTGCAGTGAGTGCAAGCCAGGGGTATCCATGTGTCCCACCCTCACCCTGGGTCTCAGAACCATGATGCCAGTCTGACTGGAGCCACCTGGCACCCACTCCACCTTGAGCCCTGGCACCTGCTGCTGGGAGACCAGAGCAGCCCAGTGCACACCCCACAACAGGCCACAGGAGAACTCTGATTGTGCAAATCAGAGAAACCCACACCCACTCCACCCCAGCCCCAGGAACAGTCCTGCCAGGGCTAACCAGAGCAACCCAGAACATGCCCCACTCAGGCCATAAGATAGTGCTGCCAGGAGACACAGAGCAATTTGGTGTGCTCAGCCAGAGGCCACAGGATGGCACTGCTAGTGCACTGCCAGAGGGACCTAGGGTACCACCCTGCCACAGGTGCCAAGGCCACAAGGCGAATTGCATGCCAAAGGGCTCTGGGTCCACATAGCAACTCACACACCAAAGGAATTGTGCATGTGTTCCCACCACTCCAAGCATCTGAAGCAGACAACTGAGGGACGAGATCCATGGGAAAAAGGATACAACTCAGAGCAGAGGAAATAAAGGTGTGAGACTCAAGCCAGACCCAGCCTCTGGACTAATGATTTTCAAGATCATTGCCCTGATAGCATCTTTGACCTCTCAAACACCAAGCAGGGAGCCCAGGGCCAGAAAGAGACTGCAAAGATGGGGAGACAAAGAAGCAATCCCCCAAGGAAATGAAAGGAGGAACCACTGGAAAAGGAACTAAATGAAATGGAGGCAAGCAATATGTCAGTGAATTCAGAGTAAGGCTCATAAAGTTCCTAAACAGACTGGATAAGAAAATCAACAACATATGTAAGAACCAAGAGGAAATGAAGAATGATATGGCTATAATAAAACACACACACACACACACACACACACACACACACACACACAGTGGGAGGTTTCAACAGTAGACTAGAAGTGGAGGACTGAATATGTGAGTTAGAAGACAGGGTACAAAAACACACCCAATCTGAACATCAATTGGAGAAAAAAATTAGATAGCAGGAGGAGAGCTTAAGGGAGCTTTGGGACAACATGAAACGAAGAAACATCTGTATAATAAAGATGCCAGAAGGAAAGAGGAGGAGCAAGGATTAGAAAACCTATTTGAGGAAATAATGACAGAAAACGTCCTGGACTTGGGGAAGAAAAAAGTCACACAAGCACAGAGAGTCCCAAACAAGATGAACCCCAAAAGACCCACACCAAGACATAGCATAATTACAATGGCAAATGTTAACAACAAAGAGATAACCTTTTTTAAAAAAAAATGTATTTTTATTGATTTCAGAGAGAAGGAGAGAGGGAGCGAGATAGAAACATCCATGATGAGAGAGAACCATGGATCGTTTGCCTCCTGCAAGACTTGTACTGGTGATTGAGCCCACATCCCAGGCGTGTGCCCTGACTGGGAATTGAACCTATGGCCTCCTAGTTCATAGGTCGATGCTCAACCACTGAGCCACACTGTCCAGGCATGAGAGAATCTTAAGGGCTGCAAGAGACAGTTACTGCTGACCTGGTCACCTCCAACTGCCCTCCCCTGCAGGTGTGGTCCTCCCAAACTGCCCTTCCCTGCAGACATGATCCCCTCCAAATGCCCTCCTCTGCAAACCTAGTTGCCCCCAACTGCCCTCCCCTGCAGGCCTGGTCGCCCCCAACTGCCCTCCCTTGCTGGCCTAATCATCCATAACTGCCCCCCCCCCCTGCTAGCCATCTTGTGGCAGCGAATTTGTGACCACATGGGGCAGCCATCTTGTGCAAGGGTGTGATGGTCAATTTGCATATTACCTCTTTATTATATAGGACATTGGGCCCATTGCACAAATTCATGTCCTTTGAAAGGAACTGTGGGCTGCAAGGCTGTAGTGGGCATAGGGGCGGGTCTTGGCCCATCCTTTGTCTCCCTTCCCAGCACCTCCTGATATGGCCCCAGGTCCTGTCTGCTGGCAGCTTTGTTCCCAACACCAGTCCCACTTGCTGATGGTGCTGGCTCCATTTGCACCCTCTAACAGTGCAGAGCAATTGGGGCCGGCACCAGCAGTGGATGCAAGCAGGGCTGGTGCTGTGAGTGGGTGTGAGCAGTGGCTGCTGCCACAATTGCCCCTAAGGAGCAGCGGGAGCTAGAGAAGCCCTCAGGGACGATCAGGGCCAACAGCCACCGCTTGTACCTACTGATGGTGCTGAGTGATGGAGGCCAGCACTGGGTGCCAGCAACACATGCAAGTGGCAGCTCTGGCACTGGCAGTAGGTTCAAGTGGGGCCAATTTGGGCAGCAGGTGGGACTATGGTGTGTGGGAGAAAAGAATTTTCAGTAACCACCAGAGGCTTGCTCTGATTTGTCTGGTGCCCCCCGCTCACCTGCTCCACCATCCTGCTGCTGCTGATGTCCACCATGTTCCACTGTCGCCCCCTGCTTATCAATGCATGTCATAGTGACCTATTTTTCAGTTGTTCCACCAGTCTATTTACACATTAGGGTTTTACATATATAGATGATTGGGTTACCAAAGGGATAAAAGAAGAAATTAAAAACATACTGGAAACAAATGACAATGAAAACACAACAATCCAAAATCTATGGGACACAGTGAAAGCAGTCTTGAGAAGAAAGTTCATAGCTCTACAGGCTACCTGAAAAAAAAAAAAAAAACACAAGAAAAGCTGGTAATAAATTATCTAAACCTACAACTTATGGAATTAGAAATAGAGCAATAACAAAAGCCCAGAGTAAGTAGAAGGAAGGAAATAATAAATATCAGAGTGGAAATAAATGACATAGAGACCAAAGGATCAATAAAACTAAGAGCTGGTTCTTTGAAAGGATAAACAAGATTGATGAACCTCTAGCCAAGTTCACCAAGAAACAAATAGAAAGAACCCAAATAAACAAAATCAGAAATGAAAGAGGTGAAGTAACAAACAACCTCATGGACATACAAAGGATTGTAAAAAAAAAAATACTGCAAACAACTCTGCTCCAACAAACTGGACAACCTTGATGAAATGGACATATTCCTAGAAAAATACAAGCTTTCAAAACTCAATCAGGAAAAATAAAAAATCTGAATAGACTGGTAACTACCAATGAAATTGCAGCAGTAATGGGAAAAAAAAAAAAAAACTTCAAGCAAACAAAAGCCCTAGTCTGGACCACTTCACCAGGGAGTTTTACCAAATATTCAAAGAAAAACTAAAACTTTACCTTCCTCAGACTATTCCAAAAAATTCAAGAGGAAGGAACACTTCCAAGCTCTTTCTTTGAAGCCAGCCTTACCCTAATCCCCAAACCAGAAAAATACACTACAAAGAAAGAGAATTATAGGCTAATAATAGAGGCTAAAATCCTCAGCAAAATTCTAGCAAGTTGGACCCAGCATTACACTAGAAATATCTTACACCATGACCAAGTTGGACTTATTCTGAGGATGTAAGGATGGTACAATATCCACAAATCAATAAACGTAATACACCACATAAACAAATTCAGAGACAAAAAACACATAATCATATCAATTGATGCAGAAAAAGCATCTGACAAAATCCAACACCCTTTCTTAATAAAAACTCTCAGCAAAGTGGAAATAGAGGGATCATCCCTCAGCATAATAAAAGCCTTAAATGACAAACCTACAGGCAACATCATGCTCACTGGGCAAAAACTAAAATCATTTCCCCTGAGAATGGGAACAAGACAGAGATGCACACTTTCATCACTCTTATTCAACATAATATTGGAAGTGTTAGCCATAGCGATCAGATAAGAAGAAGAAATAAAAGGTATCCAAATTGGAAAAAAAGATGTAAGTAAAGCTGCCATTATTCACAGATGACATGATATTGTACATAAAAAGCCCTTAGGAATCCATAAAAACTAGACTTAATAAATGAATTTGGAAATGTAGCAGGACACAAAATGTATACCCAGAAATCTATGGCTTTTTTATACACCAATAATAAACTCACAGAAAGAGAAACTAATAAAACCATCCAATTTACTACTGCAACAGAAAAAAAATTAAGATACCCAGGAATAAACTTAACTAAGGAGGTAAAAGACCTGTATTCGGAAAACTATAGGATGTTGAAAAAAAAAAGATGAAGACATAAACAAATGGAAGAATATATCGTGTTAATGGATTGGTAGACTCAACATTATTAAAATGTCCATACTACCCAAAGCAATCTATGTATTCAATGCAATCCTCATTAAAATTCCAAGAGCATATTCCACAGATTTAGAACAAACTTTGTGGGAACTTCTTTCCACGTCCCGCGTGGTTCAGGGTTCCCCGGTCAAGGTTCAGTTTCTGAAGGAGGCCGCACGCAAACGAAATGAGAGACTAGAAAGCATTAATTTGGCGATATTGGGGGGCCAGGTGGGAGCCTTCCTCTAGTGGAAAGGACTGCCATTTGCTCTGGCCTTTTCCTCCCTTTTATTAAGGCTTTGGGACACACCTCTAGCCTTTAGGCAGGAGATAACAGAAATTAACATGATACAAACAGATAGTTTCAACTAAACAATGAGTAATCAGCTCTGACTTTTCAGAGCAATTAAGGTTGGCCAGCCTTCTGGCTTTCCATTTACATCCATTTAGTGAGAACAATATTTGGTTTCCGACATCTCCCCCGTTTTCTTTTCCTCTAAAAAATCTTAAACCTACAGACTAGAAATAAATATTAAGAACAAAAAATAAGACAAGCAACAATGGCTATGCTAAGAGGTAAATGAATAAGTCTATAGTATCTTTCTGGACCAACAGTCCTTTGAGTCCCAGTTTCAATGTCCAACAGTTTTTTGAAAGTACGTATTAGCAATGATATTTCAGTTCTGGATGGTGGACAAATGGTGGCAATGCAGGTCCGACTCTCTCTGGTTTGGTCCAGGGCAATCTGCATCGATGCACAGCTGCTGACTGTTAGGATGGCAAGGTGTCCTCAGCATCTTCTATCTCTGGACTGTTTCTCCTCTTGTCTTCATAGCTGGAACATTCTCTGTTGTAGGAATTCACATGGTCTTGGAGCTGTTTTTCTGAAAATACATAAACATTCTCGACCAAAAGTTAGTAAAGGATTTTTTTTTCTATAAATTTGACTTTAGATCCTTTTTATTTTTGCCCAAATTATTTTCCTTTGACTTATTTTAATACTATGTATGTTTTTCATGGGTGTCTTGCTGTTAAGTAAAAAAAAATTTTAGATGTAATTTGCTTACAGGATGCTTTTTCCTTACATAATATCACTGTACTATTCCCCTTTTTTATGTAATTATGATGCTTTTGGAAAATTTTTTATAATGCAAATATGACTGCTTTATGTTTATTGCATGTTGAGTAATTTTACCATGCAATAAACTGCCAATAGAAATTTAAGTTAATACTTTAGGAACAACTGTTTTCCAGTACAATTAAATTTTCTTGAATATTCACCTATTTCAATTAACCAATTAAATTAATTTGAAAATTTAACTACTATTTTATTATTAAATTTAATATTCTAACAACAATCTTAGTTTTATCCTGTAAATATTAGTGGAAAGGATTTATTTGCATTCTTGAGTAGGCCCTGAGCATTCCTGGTGTTAAGTTGGATTTAGAATATAGGGCAGCTGTCAGCCAAGTCTGTCTGTTGCTGGGTCCCGATCTGAGCTGCACCAAATCTTTGTCTGTCATTTGTGTCCCGAACGGAGCTGGGCCAAGTCTCTGTCTTGTCACCTGGGTCCCGATTGGAACTGGGCGTGGGAAGTGAAGCAGCCATGGGGCAGGAGACTTCCCTCAGAAGGGGCAAAGTTTCAAGCCCCTGCAATGTTGGGGGTGAGGATCAACCTCTGTTGATCCCCAAGTTTTTTCCTGATGGCCCCTCTGCAACTGTGCCTGTCTTAGGTCAGGAACTACCATACGGTACCAACCCACCTTACCCGTCATTGGAAAGCAGGGCAGCATAAGGCCCAGTTCCTGGCTTAGGCGGTGGTCGGTGTAACATATAAGTTCCAGTTGCCCGTCTCTGGCTAACCAGCCATCCTCCGGGGCCAAGCAGGTTGATGTGAGGTTCAGTTCCATCTCCTTGGTAGCCGATGCCCTTGTGGTCTCCACGCCCAGTACCTGCCTTGGGATCCCCTCGCCTGCTGGCAGGGTCCCAGCACTGATCACATATCTTGGGGAACCCAGGTTTCTTCTCCAGGAAGGGCCCAGCTCACACCACTGAGTGAAAGACAGATTCATGGTACCAGCCAACACGAGGCTTCAACCTCAGCATGAACAGAAAGCTCAGGCAACAGCTGTGGGAGGGTCCTTCTTGGCAAAAAGAGCAAGAAAAGCCAATATACAATGCTCAAGTGCCTTCTCACTGTCTTTATGTTATTTATTTATTATTATTATTTTTTATTGCTACCAAATATTCAGAGAATTAGATTGTAAGTTTGTTTGGGATATTTGTCAAAAAAAATTATAATGACATTGTAGAATAATATTATGTAAGGAAATTCTTTTGTTCTAGGCCATGGCAATTCAATTTTAAACTGGCTATCAATTTCTTTTTTGTATAGACAAGGTCTTAGTTACTTTATTAGAATATTTAATCAAATTGCTTACAAAAATATTGGCTCTTTATTTAGCTGAAAACTTTGATTTTTATTTAAAAAGCTAATTTATTAATTAAAGTAGGTATCTCAATTTAAAAAGCAAAGCAAATTTAGTAAATGGTTATGTCTGATTCACAAGCCACAAATGTTGCCCCGCCTCTAGCTTAAGAATGCAGGTGGCTTTGGGCTTTTTGTCATTTTAAATTCTAATGTTGGAATTTTAAGAAATATTTACTTAATTTTGCCCTTCTTAGAGACTACAAGAAACAGGGGAATCAGTACACCTAAAGGTTCTTACCCATGAAGGGTCAGGAATATAAGACAAAAATACTTCCCCATGTGCCCCAGGTAATATTACCGTACAGCTGGTAACTGTTGGTATTGCAAGAAATACGTTCTTAGGTGTCTGTACCGTCCTCTTTACCATGCTCCAGGTGACATAGGACCCCAAATTCCTGTAGGAATAGCTTTGACTCCTTATGAGGAGTCAAAGTGACTGCTATAGTGCTGTTAAGATCCAGGTCTGCGCTTCCTGGAGTTGCCCGGATGAGGGAATCCACTGTGGGCCTTGTAGGACAGGTTTCTCCTATTAATAACGGGGCTGGGGGGCACCCCTCTGGCCATTTCCCGACGGTTGACCTACCCTGTATCTTGATTTAGAGGCTGCCCATTTCTATGAAATTTTGATTTACACTGTCTGGCCCAATGGTTACCTCTCTGACATCTAGGACACCGAGTGTTTATGCCTCTCCCTAGAGTGCTACCTTGTGTCCTTCTTAGAGGCCAAAACCTTCACAACATTTAAAATATAGTTATTAATTCTTATTTGATAAAGCTTTCCATGAAATTTCAAGTATATTAGATCGGTTAAATTTAAGAAGATGTCCTTTAAAAAGAGAGAACAAATTTCTTGTATTACTCTGGGCCCAAGGAGCTTTACAAGAATCATCTCTGTTAAAGCCTTGACATTTTAACATGGAAAAAAACCATCAAATATATATATTCATATATGGTTTAAAGATTATAATATTTTTTATAATTATCTTAAGATATCAATTATATTTTTAAACTGTCAGTTGGGAATCACAGAATTAATCCTTTTTTATTAGACCAATCAACAATGTATTTTGAATTCCTAATTATTAGAGAAATATTATTTTATTTTCTCCCAATTTAATTTGCATTTAGCTGAAAATCTTGATTAATAACACAAAATCTTCTCCTTTTGGTTCCTTTATGCCATTTTTCTTAAAAAATAAAGACCGGTTCTGGGTTTTTCTTTTTCTGCAGCCTTTGCGGAGAGATTCCAGCTTAAAACCCTATCTAATATGTCCAAAAAAGTGGACAATTGTGCGCATTTCTTTTTAAGCCGGGCTTCTCTCCTCACTAGTACAGAAATTCCAGACACATCTCTAAACTTTTTAAACTTTTTCATGGGGAGAAAGGAGACTTTAGATTAGTATACTGGGAGAGTGGACTTTCATACTGGATTGCCACAGTGTCTCTCTTCCTCCACATCCTGCTTACTTCAGGGAGGAAAGCATCAGTAACAAATCTGGCCGAATTTCTTTTCATGCTTAAAAGATAGACAGATCTTAAATTTTTTCTTTCTTTTTCGCTTTCCGAAGTAATAACTAGCACCTAATTTGGCCAAGATTAGCATTTCCCTACGATTTCTCATAATTTTTAAATGAAACCTTCAGTAATCTCATTGCAGAAGAGCAGGGAGCCTTGCCCTCTCCTGCCACCTTTGAATTTCTCCACACCAGAGGCGGTTTCAGCAGTGGAGTTTCACTTATTATAGATTTCAGATTCTAAATGCAAACTAAGATTTTAATTTGAACAAGAAACCACATTATTTAAGCATGCAAACCAAAAGTCTATAATAAAGTTTACTTTATATTTATAACCGAATTCTTCCCCATTAGCCTGGCTGCAAAAGACGTTCCCACCCTACTTACAGATCCAGACTCTGTAGTTAATCCGTGGGCTTTACGTACGTTGAATTCCCCTCACCTTTTCCTAGGTGAATCTTCCCTCATCATTTTCCTTGGTGAATTTTCCTTCCTTCGCTCTTAGGTGAATAATACCTTCTCCTCCAGACATCCCTGGGTCAGGCGCCAGATGTGGGCACCTTTTTCCGCAGTCCCTGATGGGCGCCAGATGTGGGAACCTCTTTCCACGTCCCATGTGGTTCAGGGTTCCCGGGTCAGGGTTCAGGTTCTGAAGGAGGCCGCACACAAACGAAATGAGAGACTAGAAAGCATTAATTTGGCGATATTGGGGGGCCAGGTGGGAGCCTTCCTCTAGTGGAAAGGACTGCCATTTGCTCTGGCCTTTTTCTTCCTTTTATTAAGGCTTTGGGACACACCTCTAGCCTTTAGGCAGGAGATAACAGAAATTAACATGATACAAACAGATAGTTTCAACTAAACAATGAGTAATCAGCTCTGACCTTTCAGAGCAATTAAGGTTGGCCAGCCTTCTGGCTTCCCATTTACATCCATTTAGTGAGAACAATATTTGGTTTCCGACAAAACTTTCCAAGAATTCATATGGAATAAAAATAACCCAAATAGCTGCAGCAATCCTGAGAAAGAAAAACAAAGTTGGAGGGGTCACAATATCAGATATAAAGCGAAATTACAAAGCCACTGTTCTCAAAACTGCTTTGTCCTGACACAGGACAGATATATAGACCAATGGAACAGAACAGAGAACTCAGAAATTCATCCAAGCCATTGTGCTCAATTAATATTTGACAAAGAAGACAAGAGCAGCCCTAGCTGGTTTGGCTCAGGGGCTGGTCCATCGGCTTACTGACTGAAGGGTCACAGATTCAATTCCGGTCAAGGGCACATGCCTGGGTTGTGGCTCGATCCCCAATAGGGGATGTGCAGCAGGCAGCCAATCAATGATTCTCTCTTATCATTGATGTTTATCTCTCCCTCTCCTTCCTCTCTGAGATCAGTGAGTATATATTTTTAAAAAGAAGGCAAGAGCATACAATGGAGTCAAGGTAGTCTCTCTAATAAATTGTGTTGGGAAAATTGGACAGACACATGCAAAAAATTAAACTAGACCCCCAACTTATATCATACACAAATATAAACTCAAAATGGATAAAGGACTTAAACATAAGATGGGAAACCATAAGAATCTTAGAAGAATCCATAGGCAGCAAAATATCTGACATACTAGTATATCCTATCAATATCTTTACTGATACAGCTCCTCGGACAATTGAAATGGAGAAAATAAACAAATGGGACTACAATAAAATAAAAAGATTCTGCACAGTGAAAGAAACCGTTAACAAAACAAGAGAACCCTCTGCATGGGAAAACATATTTGCCAATGTTATATCCAATAAGAGTTTAATCTCCAAAATTTATAGGGAATTCATACAACTTAATAAAAGGGAGATAAACAATCTGAAAAAAATGGGCAAAGGATCTAAATAGACACTTTTTGAAAGTGGACATACAGAAGGCCAAGAAACTTATAAAAACATGCTCAGTCACTAGTCATCTGAGAGATGCAAATCAAAATGACAATTAGAATGACAATTAGGTATCATCTCTCACCTGTCAGAATGGCTATGATCAACAAATCAACAAAGGACAAGTGCTGGAGATGATGTGGATAGAAAGGAACCCTCATGCACTGTTGGTAGGAATATAGACTGTGGAAAACAGTATGGTGTTGCCTCAAAAAATAAAAATGGAACTCTCATTTGACCCAGTAATCCCACTTCTAGGAATATACACCAATCATAAAGGATATAAGCACCCCTATGTTCATAGCAGCACAATTTACAATAGCAAGATTTGGAAACAACTTGAGTGCCCATCAGCAGATAAGTGGATTAAAAAATGGTGATACAACTACACAATGGAATACTATACTGCTGTAAAAAATAAAGAACTCTTACCATTCACAACAGCATAGATGGGCCTGGAGAGCATTATGCTAAGTGAAATAAGCCACTTGGAGAAAGATAAATATCACATGATATCACTGATTTCTGGAATATAATGAACAACATAAAGTGATGAACAAAAATAGATCCATACCATCAAACCTCAGAGGGAAGGTAGGAAGGGTGGGGTTAATGGGGAGTGATCAACCAAAGGACTTGTATGCATGCATATAAGCCTAACCAATGGACACAGACAACAGGGGGGGGGTGAGCGCCTTAGTGGGGGGAATGGGAGGATAATGGGGGAATAAGGACACATATGTAACACCTTAATCAATGAAGAAATTAAAAAAATAGATCTAGAACCATATAAACATTTAACAGACTGCCAAATCTCAGAGGGTAGGTAGGGGAGGGTGAGGTAGAGGGGTAAGATATCAACCAATCAACCAAAGGACTTGTATGCATGTATATAAGCATAACCAATCGATAGAGACAGTAGGGGGGTCAAGGCATGTGTTGGGGGCTGAGAGTGGCTGGGGATAGATCAATGGGGGAAAAAGGAGACATATGTAATACTTTAAACTATGAAGAATTTAAATTAAAAAATAAGTAACAAGTAAATTTTATTTAACTAATTTGGATATGAAGATTTCTTGTTAGTATTTGTTTTAATGAAAACCTCAGTTACTTTTTATCCCCTTTATTTTTTTCACTCTCTTTTCTTTTTAAATCAAATCAGACTTGTTAAAAACTCATCATTGTTTATTTTTTTATAATAATTATTTCTCTTTATTTCATCTATCCAAGCTTGTTAACTTCGTCCCATGATATATGTTACAACAGGACTATTCTTTATATTTAAAAGTTATTTGATTCTTCATGCTTTTGTTATCATTGTTTCACGTGATTAGCAGGACTTACATTCTTAATTTTAATTGTGTAGATTTCTGTTGTACTATTTACAACTCTTATGAGAACCTGGGAGAACTAGCAGAAAACTGAGCCACTAGCAAAGGTTAAGAATCATTTTGATTATTTATGTTTTAACATATATATATATATATATATATATA
>JAAGEH010000031.1:12898703-12964892 GCA_011751065.1 Lasiurus cinereus
CTGTAGGCTAGAAATAAACCCACAAGAGCAAAAGAAAAATGTTTGAGCCCCAATTTCAATGTCCGATAGCTTTGAGTCCCAGTTTCAATGTCAAACAGTTCCTTATGTGTACATGTCATCAATGGTGTCTGGATAGTGGACAAATGGTGGCAATGACAGTCCATCCCTCTCTGGTTTAGTCCTAGGCATCCTGTAGCGATGCACATTTGCTAACTGCTCACATGGCAAGGCGTAGTCAGTGTCTTCCATCTCTGGACTGTTTCTCCTCTTGTCTTCATTGTTGGAGCAGACCTGTCAGTTCCTCTCTGTTGCAGGAGTCCACTTGGTCTTGGAGTTGTTTTCTGAACGTATATAAACATATTCTCGACCAAAAGTTAATAAAGGAATCTTTTCTATAAAATGGCATGAGGTCCTTTTTATTTTTGCCCACCCTATTTTCCTTTGGCTTATTTTGACACCATGTGTGTTTTTCATGGCTGCTGGCATTTTGGTATACATTCTTACAGTGTTTTCTATGTATATGTTTGTATATAATTATTTTTAGGTAATGCTTGTTATTATAGTCTGAACATTTTCTAATATTACAAAATATTTTTCGAGAACATAATTTTAAAGCTACATAATAGCCCGTGTGGATATACTTACATTTATCTAATCATTCTCTTAATTTCAAACATTTAAATTAGTTATTTTTTTTTGCCATTATAACTAATTGATAAATCTCTGTAACATAAACCTTTATGGCTTCCTTGACTTTTCTGTAGGATTCTTAGAAAGAGCACTACTTGGTCAAAGGTTAAGAATATTTGTAAAGTTACTACTACAGGTTTTTAAAATGCCCTCTAGAAATGTTGCACCAATTTATATCCAATGTTCTTTGTTGTAATAGAATGCAAGCTTTTTATCTGCCAAAGTTCATGGCATTTGTCTCCTTAATGATTTTCTTCTCAGAATAAGCAGGTGAAAATAACTTTTGGGTTCTCTTGCAAGAATAATAACCAGTTTGGAATAATGATGTATCACAACAACCGACTCATAAAGCCCTTTGAAAAGGTGGGATGCCAGGTGAAGGTGAGTGATTTTTTTTTCATAGAAGACTGAAAAAAGTGGGAAGAGGATTTAAAATTTGCAAAGGAGATTAAGTCATTAATAGCTTTTACTCCCATCTTATGGTGGTTATTAAATATTATTCTGGAATTTAATGTTACCAGTGAGCCATCTTGTGTTACAAAATTCTATTTCTCATTCCTCATAGATACTAATGAATATGGAAATTTTTCTGAATGCATTTTCTAGGTGAATGTTAATAAGAAATAGAATGAGAACATCTGAACTCTGCCATGTGTATAAGTCTATTAGTGTTGAAGGTAGCTTTTTATATATTATTGGTGAGATGATATGGCATAGTGGAAAATGCATACAATTTAGTGGTTGATGGCCAGGATTTGAGACCTGGCTTTTCTACTTACAAGCTATACAACCTAATAGCTTAATTTATCTGAGGCTCAGTTACTAAACTGTAGAATGGAAACCATAATAATAATTTTACCTGCTCTGCCTATCTTATAGCTTACAAGGTTGAGAGATTTAAATGGGTTAAATTATGTGAAAATACTTTATAAACCGAACTATACAAATATTACCATCGTCTTTAATGTTTTAATTAAAATTTAAAGTAGAAATATCCACAATTCCATTCATTTCTACTTTATAGATAAGATTGCTAAAGTACAAAGAATGACAAACTGCTTTATATTTCACAGTAGGACAAACTTATATTAGACCCAGGATAGATAGTTTTCAGTCTATGTAGATTTTCTTTGTTATATCATCTTTATACAACTGATGTTTGTGTGCTTGTCTAACTACACCTTAATTCAATTCCTCCCATTAAAGAATAAAAAAAGATTTTTAATCCAAAAAATATCTTGAATCAACTTGTAATTAATAATACTGCAAGTCTGACTCATGTTAGTACTTGATTAGTGGCCTACTTGTTTATTTTAATAGAGTGTGATGATTGCATAGGATCCTTAAATTTTTTTTAGAGGAAGTTTGGTTTCTGTTCCCTAGAACAGTGCTATATAAGTTTGATTTCTTTTAGCAGTATCATTTTTTGTTCAAATGAAAACTCATGACAATTTCAGAATATAAAAAAGATGAAAACAGAGGTAGTATAGGAGAAGTAGAGATGCTATTAGTCCTTGGAAAATCCTAGATCTACGGATATAGTTTGAAAATCTTGTCTTTGAACTTGCCAGAGAATGCAGTTAAATGTAATATTTGCAGTCTATTGAAATATATTCTGAGTGTTTCTGTAGATCTTGTTGGCCTTACCTTGCCCATAAAGGTTATATAATGTTTCTATTATTGTTTGGAATCAAAAGAAAATGCTTCCAGGCAGTCAATAGTAATGTGAGTTTTGAAATTAATATTTTTTTTTCCTAAGCCAACTCATGGAGAAGGTGTGGGAGTAATTGGAGTCATTGAGTGCAATTTCTTAAAACCTGCCTACAATAAACAAGACTTTGAGTACACCAAGGAGTACCGGTGAGTCACTCCCAACTTAAAGTGTTTTGGAGTTTCTTCGGATATGATTGTGTTCTATGAAACTTCTAAAAGCACCTCTAAAAATCAGGCAGGTAAATTAACTGATGATTCCTTCAAATCTATTTCCCAAGATGAAAAAGAAAATGATTTGCCTTTTCAGAGATGAAGGGAGGGGAAGAGAGAGAGAGAAATATCAATGATGAGAGACACACATCAATTGGTTCCCTTCCGGATGCACCCTGATTAGGGCGGGGATCAAGCTTGCAACTGAAGTATTATGTGCCCTTGACCTGAATCGAACCCAGGATCTTTCAATCTGCAGGCTGATGTTCTCTTCACTGAGCCAAACCAGCCATGGCAAAATGATTTACTTTTTTTAAAATTTAATTTTTTTTAGTCTTTTTTTAAAAAAAATTTATACATATCTCCCCATTGCCCCCCTCCCTCCCAGGCATAACCCAACCACCCAGTATCTATGTTCATTGGTTATGCTTATATGCATGCATACAAGTCCTTTGATTGATCTCTTATCTAGCTCACTTAACTTTAATCTTCCTGCTGTAATTTCACAGTCTCTTTGAAGCTTTACTGCCTCTGTATCTATCCTTTTGTTCATCAGTTTATAATGTTCTTTATTATCCACAAATGAGTGAGATCATGTGATGCTTCTCCTTCATTGACTGGCTTATTTCAATAAGCATAAGGCTCTCCATTTCCAACCAGGTTGCTGCAAATGGTAAGAATTCCTTCTTTTTAATGGCAGCATAGAATTCCATTGTGAAGATGTACCACAGTTTTCTGATCCACTCATCTGCTGACGGGCACCTAGGCTGTTTCCAAATTGTAGCTATTGTAAATTGTGCTGCTATGAACATAGGGGTATATAAATACTTTCTGATTGGTGTTTGTGATTTCTTAGGATAAATTCCTAAGAGTGGGATTACAGGGTCAAATGGGAGATCTATTTTTAGTTTTTTGAGGAAACTCCATACTGTTCTCCACAGTGGCTGCACCAGTCTGCATTCCCACCAACAGTGCACAAGGGTTCCTTTTTCTCCGCATCCTCGCCAACACTTGTCCTTAGTTGCTTTGTTGATGATTACCATTCTGACAGGTGTAAGATGGTATCGCATTGTTATTTTGATTTGCATCTCTCGGATGATTAATGACTTTGAACGTGTTTTCATGTGTCTCTTGGGATTCCTTCTGTCGTCTTTCGAAAAGGTTCTATTTAGGTCCATTGCCCATTTATTGAATTGGATCGTTCATCTTCCTTTTATGAAGTTGTATAAGTTGGCTGTAGATTTTGGAGATTAAACCTTTATCAGTGATAACATTTGCAAATATGTTCTCCCATACAGTGATCTTTCTTGTTGTTTTGTTGATGGTTTCTTTTGCTGTGCAAAAGCTTTTTATTTTGATGTACTCCCATTTGTTTATTTTTTCTTTAGCTTCAATTCCCTTTGGAGCAGTATCAGTGAAGAAGTTCTTTCGCCATATATCTGAGATTGTGCTGCCTGTGGATTCCTCTAGTATTTCCATGGTTTCCCTTCTTATGTTTAACTCCTGTATCCATTTTGAGTTTATTTTTGTATTTGGAGTAAGTTGGTGGTCCAGTTTCATTTTTTTGCATGTATCTGTCCAATTTTCCCAACACCATTTATTGAAGAGGCTATCTTGGCTCCATTGAATGTTCATGCCTCCTTTGTCAAATATTAGTTGAGCATAGTGGTTTGGGTGGATATCTGGGTTCTCTATTCTATTCTATTGGTCAATATGTCTGTTCTTGTGCCAGTACCAGGCTGTTTTGAGAACAGTTGCTTTGTAGTATAGCTTGAAATCTGGTATTGAGATCCCACCTACTTTATTCTTCTTTCTCAGAATTGCTATAGCTATTTGTAGTCTTTTTTTGTTCCAGATGAATCTATGAAGAATTCTTTCTAGGTCTGTGAAATATGTTGTTGGTATTTTAATAGGTAGTGCATTGAATCTATAGATTGCTTTGGGTAGTATGGACATTTTAATGATGTTGATTCTCCCAATCCATGAGCATGGTATGCTCTTTCATCTGTCAACATCTTCCTCTATCTCTTTTTTCAGTGTCCTGTAGTTATCTACATATAGGTCTTTTACCTCTTTAGTTAGGTTTATTCCTAGGTATCTTTTTTTCTATTTTTTTAAATTAAATCTTTATTATTCAGATTACATTTGTTTCTCTTTTTTCCCCTCCATAGCACCCCTCCACCCAGTTCTCACCCCTCCCTCTGCCCTTAGCTACCTCCCATTGATCTCATCCATAGGTGTATGATTTTTGTCCAGTCTCTCCCTATACACACCTCACCCCTTTCCCCCTGAGAATTATCAGTCCACTCCCTTTCTGTGCTCCTGATTCTATTATATTCACCAGTTTATTCTGGTCATCAAATTTTTAATTCACTTAATTTTTAGATTCACTTGTTGATAGATATGTATTTGTTGTTCATATTTTTTGGCTTTTACCTTTTTCTTCTTCCTCTTCTAAAAGAGTACCTTTCAGCATTTCATATAATACTGGTTTGGAGTTGATGAACTCCTTTAGCTTTTTCTTATCTGTGACGCTTTTTATCTGCCCTTCAATTCTGAATGTTAGCTTTGCTGGATAGATTATTCTTGGTTGTAGGTTCTTGCTATTCATCACGTTGAATACTTCTTGCCACTCACTTCTGGCCTGCATCGTTTCTGTTGAGAAATCAGCTGACAGTCATATGGGTGCTCCCTTGTAGGTAATGAACTGCTTTTCTCTTGCTGCTTTTAATATTCTCTCTTTGTCTTTTGCTCTTGGTATTTTAATTATGATGTGTCTTGGTGTGTTCCTCTTTGGATTCCTTTTATATGGGGTTCTGTGTGCTTCCTGGACTTGTAAGTCTATTTCTTTTACCAGATGTGGGAAGTTTTTCAGTCCTTATTTCTTTAAATAGGTTTTCAGTATCTTGCTCTCTCTCTTCTTCTGGCACCCCCACAATTCTGATGTTGGTACGCTTGAAGCTGTCCCAGAGTCTCCTTACATTATGTTCACATTTGTAGATTCTTTTCTCTTCTTGCTTTTCCAGTTGAGTGTTTTCTGCTTCTTTATATTTCAAATTTTTGACTTGATTCTTGCCTTTCTCTAGTCTACTGTTAGAACTCTGTATAATATTTTTTATTTCAGTCAGTGTACATTTAATTTCTAGTTGCTCCTTTTTTTATCTCTAATTGGACCTTTATCATCTCTATTGGCTCTTTTGCATCTCTAGTTGGTCCTTTTGCATCTCCTCTTGGCTCTTGCTAAATTTATCCAACTTTTCTAGCATATTCTTGAAAAACCTTATAAGCGTGGTTTTGAACTCTATATCCAGTCGTTTGTTTTCCTCCATTTCTTTTATTTGTGATCCCTTCCCTTGTCTCGGCATTTTCACTATACCGGGGAAACTTCTGTATTGAATTCAGCCTTATGATAGCAGACTTACAAAACCGAAGAAGCCTCTGTTGAGCTTGGGATGGGTGCGGTCTAAGGGCTTAAGGGACCACCTAGCCTTCCAGTTGGCCCCACCCTCCACGGCTCCTGAGTCTCAAGTGACTGGGTAATCTCTGGAGCAGTCCTTGTTTGCTCGCGCGCCAGAAGTGCCTATAGACCACTGCCTTTCCAGGTCCCCTGCGCACCAGTACCACAGTAGTCTAGATCTCCAGGGTTTCACCCGAAACAGGTGCTTAGTGGAGTCAGAAGTGGCACAGTTGGGAGGGTCTCTCTCCCGCCCACTCTCGAAAGCCAGTGGCACAATGTACGCCACCAGACTTCTTTTGCGACTCCCCTAAATTTCCCTGCACCTCTTCCTTGTCACAGTCCAAACTCACTCCTTATGAGTTTCAGCTGGATCTGGGGTTTAGTGTCGTAACATAAGGGGTTCAATGACTTTGGGAGTCTCCGTTTCCCTCCCGCCAGAGAAAGCCAGCCAGGTACTCTCAGTGCGCGCTTCGACGTACCTCAGCTTTTTGCAGCTCCTCTGGGTTTCTGTGAGCCCCTCTTTTTCCTTCTAGCTGTAGAACTTACACTCAGCCAGCTTTGCTGTGGTTCTGGATGATGTCTGTTGTGTCTTTTAGTTGTAGTTTTGAAATTGTTGTGCGAGGCAGCAGTGTAGGTGTTTACCTATAATACCATCTTGGATTATCCCTATTCCTAGGTATCTTAATTTTTTTGGTGTGATGGTAAATGGGATTGCTTTTTTAGTCTCTCTTTCTCCAATTTCACTATTAGTGTATAGAAATGCCACGGACTTCTTAGCATTAATTTTGTATCCTGCTACATTGCCAAATTCATTAATTAAGTCAGTTAGTTTTGGAATGGAGTCCTTTGGATTTTTTTATGTGCAATATCATGTCATCTGCAAATAAGGACAGCTTTACTTCTTCTTTGCCAGTTTGGATGCCTTTTATTTCTTCTTCTTGTCTAATTGCAATGGCTAATAATTCCAGTACTATGTCGAACAGGAGAGGTGGGAGTGGGCATCCCTGTATTGTTCCTGTTCTTAGGGGAAATTGTTTTAGTTTTTGCCCATTGAGTATGATGTTAGCTGTGGGTTTATCATATATGGCTTTTATGATGTTGAGGTATGTTCCTTCTATTCCCTCTTTGCTGAGAGTTTTTATCAAGAAACGGTGTTGGATTTTGTCAAATGCTTTTTCTACATCAATTGATATGACTATGTGATTTTTATCTCTCAATTTGTTTATGTGATGTATCACGTTTATTGATTTGCGGATATTGTACCATCCCTGCATTCCTGGGATGAATCCTACTTGGTCATGGTGTATGATCTTTCTGATGTACTGCTGGATCCGATTTGCTAGAATTTTGTTGAGGATTTTGGCATCTATGTTCATGAGACATATTGGCCTATAATTCTCTTTCATTGTGTTGTCTTTATCTGGTTTTGGTATTAGGTTGATGCTGGCTTCATAGAAGGTGTTTGGAAGTGTTCCTTCTTCTTGAATGTTTTTGAATAGTCTGAGGAGGATAGGTTTTAATTCTTCCTTGAATGTTTGATTAAACTCTCCTGTGTAGCCCTCTGGTCCCGGGCTTTAATTTGCTGGAAGCTTTTTGATGACTGCTTCAATTTCTTCCAAGTTATTGGACTATTGAGATATTTAGATTCCTCCTGATTGAGTTTTGGAATGTTATATTTTTCTAGGAAAATGTCCATTTCTTGCAGGTTGTCCAGTTTGTTGGCATAAAGTTGTTCATAGTATTTTTTAAAAATCGTTTGTATTTCCAAAGGGTCTGTTGTTATTTCTCCTCTTTCATTTCTGATTTTGTTTATTTGGGTCTTCTCTCTTTGCTTCTTGGTGAGCCTGGCTAGAGGTCCATCAATCTTGTTTATCCTTTCAAAGAACCAGCTCTTGGTTTTGTTGATCTTTTGAATTGTTTCTTTGGTCTCCAAGTTGTTTGTCTCTGTTCTGATCTTCACTATTTCCTTCTTTCTGCATACACTGGGCTTTTGTTGTTCCTCTCCTTCTAGCTCTTTGAGTTGTAGTGTTAGGAAATTTATTACCATTGTTTCCTGTTTTTTGCAGTAGGCTTATAGGGTTATGAACTTCCCTCCCCAGACTGCTTTCACTGTGTCCCATAAATTTTGTATTGTTGTGTTGCCATTGTCATTTGTTGCCATGATGTTTTTTTATTTCTTCCTTGATCTCTCTGGTTACCCAGTCGTTGTTTAATAGCATGCTGTTTAGTCTCCATGTGTTTGATTTCTTTCTATTGTTTTTATTATAGTTGATTTCCAGTTTTATGCCACTGTGGTCTGAGAAAATGCTTGATATGATTTCTATCTTCTTGAATTTGAAGAGACTTTTCTTATGACCCAACATATGATCTATCTTTGAAAATGACCCATGTGCACTGGAGAAGAATGTGTATTCTGTGGCTTTGGGGTGAAATGTTCTGAAGATGTCATTTAATTCCATCTGGTCTAGTGTGTCATTTAGGATTGATGTTTGTTTGCTGATTTTTTGTTTAGAGGATTTGTCCAATGGTGACAGTGTGGTATTAAAGTCTCCTACTATGATTGTATTGCTGTCAATCTCTCCCTTAATATCCTCCAAGAGTTTTTTTATGTATTTAGGTGCTCCTATATTGGTGCATATATGTTTACCAGAGTTATTTCTTCGTGTTAGATTGTTCCCTTTAGTATTATGAAGTGGCCTTCTTTATCTCTTATTATGTCCTTCACTTTGAGATCTAATTTGTCAGATATAAGTATTGCAACCCCAGCTTTTTTTTTCATTTCCATTTGCCTGAAATACCATCTTCAATCCCTTCACCCTCAATCTGTGTGCATCTCTTTTCCTAAGGTGGGTTTCTTGCAGACAGCAGATATATGGATCATGTTTTCTTATCCCATCGGTTACCCTATGTCTTTTGATTGGAGCATTTAATCCGTTTACATTTAAAGTTATTATTGGTAAGTACTTATCTGTTGCCATTTTTAGTCCTTACCCCCGAGTTCCTTCTTCACTTCCCCTTTCTTTTTATTATAGCAGACCCTTTAACATTTCTTGCATTGCTGGTTTGGTGGTAATATATTCCCTTAGTCCTTTTTTGTCTGTGAAGCTTTTGATTTCACCTTCAGTTTTGATTGAGAGTCTTGCAGGGTACAGTATTCTTGGATTCAGACCCTTCCTTTGCATGACTTTGTATATTTCATTCCATTCCCTTCTGGCCTCATGAGTTTCAGTTGAGAAATCAGTAGCTAGTCTTATGGGGGTTCCTTTTTAGGTAACTTTCTGTTTCTCTCTGGCTGCTTTTAAGATTCTTATTTTGTCGTCAGTGTTTGCCAATTTAATTATAATGTGCCTTGGTATCCATTTGTTGGGGTTAATTTTGCTTGGGACTCTGTGAGCTTCTTGGATTTTTGTGGGTTTTTCCTTTCCTGTATTGGGGAAATTTTCTGTCATTATTTCTTCAAACACGTTTTCTAATCCTTGTTCAGTTTCCACTCTTTCTGGAACCCCAATTATGCGGATGTTGTTTTGTTTCATGTTATCCCAAAGTTCCCTTAGGCTCTCCTCTTGCTTTTTAACTTTTTTTTCTAGAAGCCGCTATACTTGGGTATTTTTTCCTACTGTGTCTTCCAGCTCACTGATGCGGTCCTCTGCTTCTTCTAGTCTTCTTTTGATGTTTTCTATTGAGTTATTTATAGCAGTGATGTCATTTTTCATTTCTTCTTGATTATTCTGCATTTCTTTTAGGTTCTTCTGCATTTCTTCCTGCTTCTTTTGCATTTCTTCTTGTTGCTTCTGCATTTCTTCTTGCTTCTTCTTCATTTTCTCTTGGGACTTCTTCATTTCCTCTTGGCTCTTACTCACAATGTCGAACTTCTCTTCCATTCTTTTCATCCACCTTATGATCATTTCTCTGAACTCTTTCTCTGGCAGGCTTATTTCTGCTTCTATTTCGTTTACTTCCTTTTCTGGTGATATCTGCCTATCTGTCGTATGCGGGCAGTTTCTTCTTCTGCCCATGGTTTTTCTTCTCCGGGTGTCTGGTTATGTAGTTCTCTCTCCTACATTGATTCAAAGGCACAAACTACAACACGACTCGGTACAGCACCCAAGGCACTGAACAGAAATGTATTCACAATGTTAATAATCACCAAAAAGGTGACCACCAATGAAAGACAAATTAGGGGTAAGTAGAGAAAGAGGAAATTGAGGGTAAGAGAAAGGAAAGAAGTGCCAAAATCAAATTGCGAGAGGGAGAAATAAATAAATAAATAAATAAATAAATAAATAAATTAATTAATTAATTAAAAATAAAATTAAATTAAATTTAAAAAAAGGAGAAAAAGAAAAAGAAAAGAGAAAGAGAAACAAAGTCAGAGAGAAAAGAAAGCAGATAAGAGAGAAAAGGGGAACAAAATATAGATGTCAGGAGAAAACTCCAATAGAACAGTCATACACCCAATGAGGGCCAGCTTCCAGTACCTAGAGATTAATACAAACTGCAGATAACAACTGGTATCGAAGGAGGGGAGGGAAAAGAGAGGTAAAAAACAAAGCAAGCAAAAAGCAAAATAAAACAAGTAGAATACGCTAAAACAATCTCATGGAAAAAGTTCAAAAAATCGATATAATCACTGCTCAGGCAAATAGTAACAAAAGGACATAGAGAAAAAACAACTTTTTGGCTAGTGAAGACAAGAAGAGAGAGGTTTGTATGGATTTGTAATAGGGGATTTGAAATTAGATATATAATTGGAGTGAAATTTTAACCAGGTAAAGAGAAAGAATAGGGGGAAACTAAAGTTGGAAAAGGGAAAGGGAAACAAGACAACAAAATGGGGAAAGTTAAGAGGAAAGTGTTGGCATAAAGGTAGAGTTGAGTTGTAGTAAAATTATGCTAAAGGAAAGGTGAAAATAGAATGTCCAAAAAGATGAAATACTAGTAGTAATTAATAATACTAGTTGAAAACAAAAATGTAATAATCAAAAAGGTAAAATCAATTGAGGCAAAAAGAAAAAAAATAGTCTTTTAATTAAAATATGTAAAAATGAAAAAAAATTTAAAAAAATATAGTGGTCATTCACTTCCACTATTATTCTGCTTGGCACTCCTGTTTCCCAGTAGGGAAGGTATTGCGGTCCCCTGTGTTGCACTGTTGACGTTTTAATCTCTTTATTCTTTTGTGGTTATGTGAGAGTTAATTTGTGCGTCATCCACTGGGTGGCAGTGTTTCGGAATTAATCTCTGAGACAAAGAACAGGACCTCTCTAGGCTGTGCTCAGATCCTGCTACTCTGTGGTTCTCAAAACCGGTTTGTGGGGATTTTGCAGCCTGGACACTGTAATAACTCCCAGGCTGTCCCTCTGCCCCAGAAAAAAAAAATGAGTCGTTTTCCAGAGCTCCCCTCTGTCAACAGCTCGGAGAGCTTGCCTCCCCACTTAGGGATCACGCCCTGCCCACCTCTGCGGACCACTCCAGAAGCAGCTTTCCCGCAGCCCGGCTCCCACAGTGTGCGCTTCTCTGTTCTGAGGGGCAGGAGACCTCACCTTATCCTAGGCAAAATCTGACCTTTCCGTGTGCTGTGTGGATCTCTGAATCCGCCGCGTGTCTGTGCTGATTGGAGAGCGGTGTTCTGGGTCTCCGGCTGTTTGGTGGGTGTTTCAGCCAACTGCTGCTTTCAGACCGCCTCAGTCATCCACCTCCCTCTACAAGATGGCGAGGTCTCCTTGTTCGTGATGGTGTCTCCGGCCGACAAAAACCCCGTGGCAGTGGGGCTGCCTGGCCAGGAGAGCCCTGTCCCGCAGTTCCATGCCTTCTCCTGGAGGATAACTCAAAATGATTTACTTTTAAATAAAAGCTTACTGATATATGATATATGGAGCTCAGTTGAGATAAACCTTATCTCAACATTATGTAAAGAGCATAGAAGTCATTTAGTAAAATACTTCTGGTGAAACAAAGAGCCTTGGAATTATTTTTTTTAATACATCATCTGTATTAATACCACATCTTCTTTGATTCTAGCATACATGCTAGCAGCAGCTTTTTTTTCTTTTTATTGAATTTATTGAGGTGACATTGGTTAATAAAATTTTATAGGTTTCAGATGTACAATTCTATAGTACATCATCTATGTATTGCATTGTGTGTACACTACTCAAAGTCAAGTCTCCTTCCAATACCATTTATCCCCTCCATGCCCTCTTCTACCTTCCCCACCTCCATTTCTCTCTGGTAATCACCATACTGTTTTCTGTGTTATGATTGTTATGATGTTTTTATTGTTGTTGTTTTTGCTTAATCCTAGCCCCACAACCCACTTCCCTTCTGACAGCTGTCAATCTGCTTTCTGTATCTATGAATCTGTTTCTGTTTTGTTAGTTTATTTTGTTTAAGTGTAAGTGGTGTTCATAAAATTATTTTCGTTGCTACTTCATATCTGTAATTTTGCTACTGTTAATGAATCATAATATAAATATTTGTGTTTTCTGATGGTCTTGGGCTCTACAGCAGCGATTCTCAACCTGTGGGTCTAGAACCGTTAGTAGGGTCGCCTAAGACCATTGGAAAACACAGATATTTACATTACAATTCATAACAGTAACAAAATTACAGGTATGAAGTAGCAACAAAAATAATTTTATGGTTAGAGATCACCACAACATGAGAAACTGTATTAAAGGGTCGCAGCATTAGAAAGTTTGAGAACTACTGTTTTAAATCTTTATTGTTCATATTATTACAGATATTTCTACTTTTCCTCCCATAGATCCTCACCCCACCCCATGCCCTTGACCCCCACTGTCCTTGTCCATAGGTGTAATTTTTTGTCCAATCTCTTCCTGCATCCCCACACCCTCTGCCCCCTGAGAATTCAGTCCACTCCCTTTCCATGCCCCTGATTCTATTACATTCGCCATTACATTTGTTCTGGTCATCAGATTTTTTATTCATTTGAATTTTAGATTCACTTGTTGATAGATATGTATTTGTTGTCACTTTGTTATTCATAATTTTTTATCTTTACCTTTTTCTTCTTTCTCTTCTTAAAAAATACTCTTCAGTATTTCATATTATACTGGTTTGGTGGTGATGAACTCCTTTAGCTTTTTCTTGTCTGTGAAGCTCTTTATCTGATCTTCAATTTTAAATGATAGTTTTTCTGGGTAGAGTAATCTTGGTTATAGGTTCTTGCTATTCATCACTTTTAATATTTTTGGCACTCCCATCTGGCCTGCATAGTTTCTGTTGAGAAATCAGCTGACAATCATATGGGTGCTCCCTTGTAGGTAACTGTTTTTCTCTTGCTGCTTTTAATATTCTCTCTTTGTTTTTTGCCCTTGGCATTTTAATTATGATGTGTCTTGGTGTGGTCCTCTTTGGATTCCTCTTGGTTGGGGTTCTCTGTGCTTTTTGGACTTATAAGTCTATTTCTTTCACCAGGTAGGGAAAGTTTTCTTCAAGTAGGTTTTCAATATCTTGTTCTCTCTCTTCTTCTGGCTCCTCCATCATTCAGATGTTGGTATGCTTGAAGTTGTCCCAGAGGCTCCTTACACTGTCTTTATATTTTTGGATCTTTTTTCTTTTTGCTCTTCCAGTTCAGTGTGTTTTGCTTCTTCGTACTTGAAATCTTTGACTTGATTTTGGGATCCTCTAGTCTACCGTATATTATTCTTTATTTCATCAGTGTATGCTTAATTTCTGACTGGTCCTTTTCCATTTCTTTCTTTCTTTTTTTTTTTTTTGGCATTCTTACTAAGATCTTTGAAGGTCGCACTAAGTTCCTCAGAGGTTTCTACAAGATTCTTGAGTAAACTTATAACTGTGATTTTTGAACTCTATAATCCAATATTTTGCTTTCATCCACTACTTTCATTTGTGACCTGTTGTTTTGTCTCCACATTTTGGCAGCTTCCCTGTATTTGTTTCTATGTATTGGGTAACTGCTAAGTCTCCATGAGTTGATAGAGGGGCCTTGTGTGGTAGGTGTCCTATAGGGCTCAGTGGCTCAGCCACCCCAGTCACCTCAGGTGGACACTCTTTGTGTACCCCTTTGTGGGCTGTGTGCACAGTCTTGTAGTTAAGCCTTGATTGCTGTTGGTATCACTGGGAGGAATTGACCTCCAGACCAATTGACTCTGAGGACCAGCTGTGTCTACAATGGAAGAACTGTTGTGCAGGAGACACCCTTGTGGGGCAGGACTTGTTTCAGTGTGGCTTTGGTGCTCACTGAGTCTGCCCCTTGAGTGTGTCACTTATGGATGTGAAGAGTTGTAATCTGGTATGGTCTCACACTGACCACTGGATACACTGGCTCTTGGATCTCCAAGGAGGTGCAAAGTCAGCCACTGCCTGGGGCCACCCAGCAGGAGCTACAGAGAGATTTGCAGATTTCTCCTCTTTGTATCATTTTTGGAAGTGCCCAGACTAGGCCCAGCTCTGTAGCAAGGCAGGCTGCTGCTGCTGCCTGTTTGACAGGTTTTAGGCTGAGAAAGGACAGGCCATTCATATGCAACAGCTGCTGTGAACAGCTTGGGTAGGGTTGTAAATTGGGTGGGGCAGGGTCTCAGGGAATCTCCTGGGTGGAGCAAACAGCAATGACTACCAGTCAGCCCTGCACCAGATAGGTCCCAGCGCAGGAAAAATGACTGCTGCAAGCATCTCTGTCTGAAAGAAAGCTGCCCTCCCATCCCTGTCCCAATCCCAGATAGTCCAGTTTCTCTTCATATGTGTATGTGTCCTCCAGAGTCTTGCTCAGAACTGGAGTTCCGAGCAAGCGGGAGTTTGTGTTTTCCTCCCTATTAAAAAAGCAGCATACCCGGATGCCAGCCTGTTCAGCACCACCGCACTTCCTACTAGACTCAATGTGCTTTCTTCTTTACCTCTAGTTGTAGAACTTCCACTCAGCCAGCTTTTCCATGGTTCTGGATGATAGTTGTTCTTTTAGTTGTAATTTTTTTAAAGTATGTTTTTTATTGATTTCTTACAGAGAGGAAGGGAGAGGTATAGAGAGTTAGAAACATCGATGACAGAGAAACATCAATCAGCTGCCTCCTGCACACCCCCTACTGGGGATGTGCACGCAGCCAAGGTACATGCCCCTGACCAGAATCGAACCTGGGACCCTTCAGTCCGCAGGCCGATGTTCTATCCACTGAGCCAAACCAGTTAGGGCTTAGTTGTAATTTTGATGTGGTTGTGAGAGGCAGCAAATACAGCTGTTTACCTATGTTTCCATCTTGGTTCCTCCCCATTTTAATTTTTGACTTCTCAATAGAAATTTCTCTTTAGAATGCAGGAAATGTAATTCCCCAAATTTTGTTTGTGTGTGTGTATGTGTGTGTGTGCCAAAAGTGTAAAAAAAATTTAGATAAATGTTTACCTTCATTTATCTGGAATTGTAAGAAATTTAGGATTAGTGTCTGACAGACAATTTTTTGGATGGCAACCCCAAATTAATTTTAGGGTAATTGGTTCTTGGTCACTAGGGCTACTCAGTGGTTATAGTAGCTGCCAGCCCTCAGTTTTAAGTAAAATAGTCTTTTAAAGATGAGTCTGGCTCATCATGGATATCTTTGACTAGGACTTGACTCTTAAGAGTGAAAGTTTAGAAATGATATCAATTTGGTACCAGTTTCAGAGCCAAGTCATTGTGTTTCTCTTGAGTAAATGAAATAGTGACTTTATGATGATTAAGCAAGTAGTTATGATTTATGAAATCCAAATGTTAAATATAAAAATTATTTACCATCTTATGTTTTGTTTTCTAAACTCCCATCTACATTTTAAACTTTATAGGTATTTGATCCTTAGTTTATGATTTTTAGTTTCAATATGATGAGTTTGAGGTGATTGCAGAGACTCCAGATATATTCCATCACCTGTAGATTTATTTAGATAAACATATAGGATATCTAGTTTAAGTTGCTTAATAATCTGCTACACATTTCATTAAAAATAGAAAACTAGTATATTATCCTGCATACAGCCTTTGAGGATAAATTTTGCATAACTCCTTCCAAATCTGGCATCATTTTCCTTTTTCACTAAATTTATTTTATATAAAAGGAAAAGGTGTTCAATTTAAAAAAAGGAATTAGAGAGGGGCATTTGAGAAGCTTGTCTGCTACCACAAACTCATGCTAAGAGTATTATAGACTGCTAGAATGTATTTATATAAATCATCTCTAATGTTAGTTTTAATAGTTATCAGATTTCATTTGCAACTATCAGGGCTCAAACTTACAACATTTATTTTTATTTTTTATTTTTTTTAATCTTTATTGTTGAAAGCTTTACATATCTCCCCCTTTTTCCCCACCTTGATCTCCTCCGCCTGCCTCCACGCCCTGCCTCAGGCCTTTACCATCCTATTTTCTGTGTCCATGGGTTATGCATATATGCATACAAGTTCTTTGGTTGATTGCTTCCTACCCATCCACCCTCCCCTGTCTTCTCTCCGAGATTCCACGCTCTGTTCCATACTCCCATGTCTCTGGATACACTCCATTCATTATTTTGTTCATTAGATTCCACATATGAGTGAGATCATGTGATACTTGTCTCTCTGGCTGACTTATTTCACTTAGCATGATATTCTCCAGGTCTCTCCATACTGTTTCAAAGGGTAAGATGTTCTTCTTTTTTTACTACTACATAGCATTCCATGGTATAAATGTACCACGGCTTTTTTATCCACTTGTTTATTGATTGGCACTTGGGCTGTTTCCAGATCTTAGCTATTGTAAAATGTGCTGCTATAAACATAAGGGTGTATACTTTCTTTCTGATTGGTGTTTTGGGCTTCTTAAGACATATTCCTAGAAGTAGGATTACTTGGTCAAATGACAGTTCCATATTTAATTTATTTTGGGGAAACTCCATACTGTTTTCCATAATGGCTGCACCAGTCTGCACTCCCACCAGCAGTGTATTAGTGTTCTCTTTTTTCCACATCCTAGCCAGCACTTGTCATTTGTTGATTTGTTGATGGTAGCCATTCTGACAGGTGTGAGGTGAAACTTCATTGTCATCTTAATTTGCATCTCTCTGATGATCAGTGACTTTGAGCATTTTTTCATAAAACTTACATTTTTAGAGTAAATTTCAACTTAAGAAGTCTAATCAGCACATACTAGATGAGCACCCCACCATTGCATGGTACAGTGGCTAGGCTTTGTGGAATTTTCTAGAGAAATTCAAGGTATGGTTTCTGTCTTTGAGGAGCTTATAGTCTATTTGTAATATCAGATTGTCACATACATTAAACAATTTAGAGATTAATATAATGGCTATTTGAGCAATCAAAACCTAAGTGGTATGGCATAGGAAAAATTCCTTGAGAGAACATATTTGGTAGAAAGTATGACTTTAAGATTTTAATTGAAGAATACAGGATTTAGAAAAGAGGGAAGGGAATTCCAGGATGGAAATTATAGCATAAACTAAGGAACTCAAAATGGTAAAAATATGGGGAGTAAGAGTAGAGGGATGTAACTAAAGTGAGGAAAATAAAGTCAGATGGGTAGAGTAGGGCCATATTCTAGAGTATGCATTGACATACTTTTCCTGTGAAGGGCCAGGAGGTATATATTTTAGGCTTTTTACCATATGGTTTCTGTCACAACTACTCAATGCTGCTGAAGCATGAATGCACCCATAGACAAAAACAGGCAATGACCTAGATTGACCCCTGTCCTAGAGCCACAGTTCCAAACTATGTGCCTAGCTATACATAATGAACTCACAGAGAAACCATAAGATGTTTTAAATTTTTGAGGGAATGCAGTGATATTTGACTTCAGTTTATAAACAATAGAAATTGTTTCCTATTGCTATCATAACAAATTACCACAAACTTAGTGTCTTAGGACAAAACTAATTATTTCAGAATTCTGTAGGTCAGAAGTAGAACATGGATCTCATTGGACTAAAATCAAGGTCTTGGCAAGGTGACATTCCTTTCTGGAGGCATTAGGAGAGAATGTATTTCTTTGCCTTTTTTCAGCTTCTTGAGGCTGCCAGCATTTATTGGCCCATGGCTCCCCTTCCTCCATCTTCAAAGCCAGCAATGGTAGATTGAGTCCTGCTTACATCACTAACTCCAGTGACCTTGCTTCTATCATCACATCTCTGATTCTGACTCTTACCACACACTTCCACTTTTAATAGGATAATTCAAGATAACCTATTTCAAAGTTAGCTGATGAATAACCTTAATTTTGTCAGCAACCTTAACTCTCCCTTTCTGTGTAACCTAATATATTCATAGGTATCAGGGATTAGGACATAGATGTCTTCAAAGGACCATTATTCTGCCTATTACATTATGCCCTCTGTCCCCCTAATATCCACATACATCTCACATGCAAAATACACCCACCCCATATCAATAGTTCCCATTCCCAATTATTATAGCAAATCAAAGTCTAAACTCTCATCTTTTAAAAAAAATATTTTTATTGATTTCAAAGAAGAAAGGAGAGGGAGAGAGATAGAAACATTAATGATGAGAAAGAATCATTGGTTGGCTGCCTCCTACATGCCCCACACTGGAAATCGAGCCTGCAATCTGGGCATATGCCATTGACCAGAATCAAACCTGGGACCCTTTGGTCTGCAGGCTGACGCTCTATCTACTGAGTTAAACCAGCTAGGGGTAAGGAGACTGCACTTCTTTTTGGCTTTTTACCATATGGTCTCTGTCACAACTACTCAATGGGAACTAGAACCTTCAGCAACAGGCCTAAGATCAGAGTGGAGCAAAGTATTCCACTACCAAGATGTTTCAGTTAAGGTCAACAAGCAAGAATAGGGCCTGGCTTTTTTTTTTTTTTAATCCTCATCCAAGGGCATGCTTTTATTGATTTTATTTATTTATTTTTGTTCAGCAGATTTTTTTAATTACTTGATTTTTAGATTCACTTGTTGACAGATATGTATTTGTTGTTCATAATTTTTTTCTTTACCTTTTTCTTCTTCTTCCTCTTCTTAAAGAATACCTTTCAGCATTTCATATAATATTGGTTTGGTGGTGATGATCTCCTTTAGCTTTTTGTTATCTGTGAAGCTCTTTATCTGCCCTTCAATTCTGAATGATAGCTTTGCTAGGTAGAGTAATCTTGGTTGTAGGTTCTTGCTATTCATCACTTTGAATATTTCTTGCCACTCCTGTCTAGCCTGCATAGTTTCTGTTGAGAAATTAGCTAACAATCATATGGGTGTTCCCTTGTAGGTAATTAACTGTTTTTCTCTTGCTGATTTTAATATTCTCTCTTTGGCATTTTAATTATGATGTGTCTTGGTGTGGTCCTCTTTGGATTCCTTTTGTTTGAGGTTCTGTGCATTTACTGGACTTGTAAGTCTATTTCTTTCATCAGGTGGGGGAAGTTTTCAGTCATTATTTCTTTAAACAGGTTTTCAGTATCTTGCTCTCTCTCTTCTTCTGGCACCCCCATAATTTGGAGGTTAGTACGCTTGAAGTTGTCCCAAAGGCTCGTTATATTATCTGCACATTTTTTTTATTCTTTTTTCTTTTCCAGTGGAGTGTTTTTTGCTTCTTTGTATTTCAAATCTTTGACTTGATTCTTGCGTTCCTCTAGTCTGCTGTTAGGTCTCTGTATAATATATATATATATATTTTTTATTTTAGTCAGTGTATGTTTAATTTCTAGTTGGTCCTTTTTCATATTCTCAAGGGTATCACTAAATTTATCAACCTTTTCTAGAAAATTCTCAAAAAACCTTATAACTGTGGTTTTGAACTCTATATCTAGTCATTTGTTTTCCTCCATTTCTTTCATTTGTGATGTTTCTTTGTCTTCACATTTTCACTGCTTCCCTGAGTTGATAAAGTAGCTTTGTGTGGTAGGTGTCCTATAGGATACATTGACTCAACCTCCCCAGTTACCTGAGATGGACTCTCTTGGTGCACCCCTTTGTGGACTGTGTGTTCAGCCTTATTGTAGTTACGTCTTGATTGTTGTTGGTATCACTGGGTGTAATTGACCTCCAGGCCATTTGGCTGTGAGGATCAACTGTGTCTATGCTGGGAGAACTTCTGTTCTGGAGACACTCTTATGAGACAAAACTTGCAAAATTGCAAAAGCCTCTGTGCTCAGCTTGGATGGGCCAGAGTTTCAGGGGAGGGGGGGCAGACAGCCTTGGCTTCCCATTAGCCCTGTCCTTTGAGGCCCCTGGGTAATTGCTGCAAGCACCTCTGAGAGAAAGCCACCCTCAAGTTTTTCCCACTGTCAGACAGTCCAGTTTGTCCCAGAATGAGTCAGGGTTCCCAGAAACTTGCCTGGAACTGGAATTTAGCGCAGTTGGGAGTTTCTATTTCCCTCCTGCTTTAGAAAGCCAGCCATGCACTCAGCCACCCATGCATTCAGCAGTCAGTCCTCTGCGTGTGTGTGCCTCCAGACCTCTGCCTTCTGCAGCTCCCGAGTCTCAATGTGCTTTCTCTTTTCATGACAGTCCAGATTCCCCCTGAATAAGTCTGGTTTCCCAGCATCTTGCCCAGCACTGGAGTTCAGTGCAGTTGGGAGCTTCCGTTTCCCTCCAGCTTTAGAAAGCCAGCTGTGCACTCAGCCTCCCATGCACACAGCTGCCCATTCTCTCCCTGTGCGGTCTCTGTACCTCAGCCTTTTGTAGCTCCTGAGTCTCCATGTGCTTTCCTCTTTTCTTCTAGTTGTAGAATTTCCACTGAACCAGCTTTCCTGTGGTTCTGGATGTTGTAGGTTTTGTCTTTTAGTTGTAGTTTGATATTGTTGTGTGAGGCAGCAGTTTAGATGTTTACCTATGCCGCCATCTTGGTTTCCTACCCTCTAAACTCTCATGTTAATGTCATCAGCTCAAAATCCCAAATTTTCATCATCTTGATTTAGATGGGTGATTTTCTGAGTCTGATGCATCTTGGGATAAAATTCTTCTCCATCTACTAGTATAGGCATGTCTATTTTATTTTCATATTTTGCTCACAAAATACAATATTGGGACAGGTATAGGATACCATTTTAGAAATTTCAGTTCAAATGGGGATAAACTTAAAGGAAAAGGGAGTATCTGGTCTCAAGCAATTTCAAAGTCTAGCCATTACATTTCAAGGCCTGGGAATAACATTCAGGGGCCTGAAACTCCACCCCCTGGATTTAAGATTCTACTTTCGGACCTAATGGCTCAGCATTATCTTTCATTTTTTCATGAAGGGTAGCATATATTTACCCTTGAGATGTTTCATCAGCCTGTTTCCAGACTATAGAATTTTGGAGGTTTAACAGCCTTCTTTTATTTTATGCTCTCTTCTCCCTTTTAGTCAAATCTAGCAGGTTTTGTGGTAGTATACCATTCTCAAGAACCCTGTGAATCTCACATATATGTCATGGATATTCACTCCATCAGACAAGAGGTTCCTGACAGGTCTTTTCTATATAATCCTATTTCTATTCTTAGCTTCTACTGAGGTGGCTATGGAGATCTGAGTCACGTATTTAATTTTTTTTTCAATGAGCTTTTTGTGTGACCGAATACTCTGACCTTTTGATCTTTCTGAGATATTAGCAAAAGGTTGTCCAGTCACAAACTTGGCTTTTTCTGTAGAGCATGCTTTCCTGGTAGGGAATCTCAAAAATGTAGCAACTTTTACAATCTGAATAGGCTGAGAATTTCCAGAATCATTCAGTCCTGTTTTCTTTTTGTTGAACAGTTATTCCCTCAATTTATCTCTTTCCTCTCATATTTTATGTAAGCAACAAGAAGACACCAGGCTGCACTTTCAACACTTTTCTTGGAAATATCAGATAAATGTTCTATCACTTACAAGTTCTGATTTCCACATAACTGTAGGGCACAATTCTGCTAAGCTGTCTGCATTGTATAACAAGCATCACCTTCCCTCAAGTTTTCCAATAACATGTTTATTTCCTTCCAGCAACACCTTTAACATCATAATTCTACCAACAGACAGTCTGTTCACAATAATTTTGATATTATCTAAGGGAATTTTTTTTTCTCTACCATGATCCTCACTTCCTTCAGAGCCCTCACCAGTGGAGTTTTTAACATCCCTATGTATATTGACAGTCTGTTCAAGGCAATCTAGGTTATTTCTTTTGTGCTCCTCAAATTCTTTCACCCTCTGCCCACTGTCCGATTCTATAGTAACTTCTATATTTTTAAGTATTTTTATAGTAGCACCCCCACTTCCATGTACCAAAATCTGTTGCATACCTGTTTTTGTTTTTTTTAGAGTGGGTTTTTCTTTTTATTTTATTTATTTATTTTATTTTATTTTATTTTATTTTATTAATTTTTATACATATCTCCCTATTTCCCCCCTCCCTCCTAGGCACACCCCAACCCCCCCAGTGTCTATGTTCATTGGTTATGCTTATATGCATGCATATAAGTCCTTTGATTGATCTCTTATCTACTTCACCTAACCTTAATCTTCCTGCTGTAATTTCACAGTCTGTTTGATGTTTTACTGCCTCTGTATCTATCCTTTTGTTCATCAGTTTATAATGTTTTTTATTATCTACAAATGAGTGAGATCCTGTGATGCTTCTCCTTCATTGACTGGCTTATTTCACTAAGCATAAGGCTCTCCAGTTCCAACCAGGTTGCTGCAAATGGTAAGAATTCCTTCTTTTTAATGGCAGCATAGAATTCCATTGTGTAGATGTACCATAGTTTTCTGATCCACTCATCTGCTGACTGACACCTAGGCTGTTTCCAAATTGTAGCTATTGTAAATTGTGCTGCTATGAACATAGGGGTACATTGCTGCATACCTTTTGATTACAACATATTTTTGTGTATCTGGGCTTTCAGTGGTTGCTGTGATACAAAGCAAGAAAAACACAAAACTCAGTGTTGACTACGAAATGAGGAAAGCTGTGTCCAGTTTGATTCCAAGGTTCGAGAAGTACAGTACTCAATAGGCATACACATCCTGTTAGTAAATAATTGTGGTTAAGAATGAATTAGAAATATTTTTTAATTTATATGTATTTTTTTCAAGTGGATTCTAAATTTTAGTTCATAAATACTTGCTAAGTTGTTTATACCTAACTATTTAATAAATGGAGTTGATACTTATTTCTTTTGACTTAAGGTTGCCATGAAAAACTTGAGACACTAAGGGTGCCATAAAATGAGAAAGTCTGAGAACTTCTATGTTAGAGGAACATTGTGTAGAGTTGGTTGATGCCTTAGGCCAATGGACAGCAAACTGCGGCTCCTGAGCCCCGGTTTGCCGCTCTGTTGACTAATGAGTTTGCCTTCCACTAACCTAGATTCTTGATTTCAATAATTACAAGCTGTTGTTGTTCCTTGTGATTAAGCCTCTATCTAAGTGGTCGGCAAACTCATTAGTCAACAGAGCGTCAAACCACAACTTGCAAGCCCCAGTGTGCTGACCACTGCCTTAGGCAATGAGAATTAATTGTGTGCTTGAATAGGGGAGTGGTGAATTGAAGCACTATCATAAGAATATAGTACAGGAAAAAAATAAAGAAGAAAAAGAATATAGTACAGTTGACTCTTTAATTTTTATTTTTTATATAAGACCCCAATGTTTATTTTTTATTTAATAAATGTTTATTGTTCAGATTATTATAGTTGTTGCTCCTTTTTTCCCCATAGATCCCTCCACCCAGCTCCCAACCCACTCTCTGCCCTTACCTCCCACGCATTGTCCGCATCCATAGGTGTACAATTTTGTTTATTTATTTATTTATTTATTTATTTATCTTTTCCCTATTGCCCTCCCCACCCCCCAGTACATGCCCTCATCCATCACCTCCTCCCACCCCCTACCCGCCATTGCCCTGTATCCACTGGCTATGCCTACACACACATGCATACAAGTCCTTCCGTTCATCTCCTACAGGCCCCTCCCCCACCACCTCCCCTGCCTTCCTACTGTAGCACGACAGTCTGTTCATTGCTTCTTTTCCTCTGCATTTGCTTCCCTGCAACTCCCTGATTCTTGTCTTTAAAAACATCTTGCCCCTGTAGGCTAGAAATAAACCCACAAGAGCAAAAGAAAAATGTTTGAGTCCCAATTTCAATGTCCTATAGCTTTGAGTCCCAGTTCCAATGTCAAACAGTTCCTTATGTGTACATGTCATCAATGGTATCTGGATAGTGGACAAATGGTGACAATGCCGGGCCGACCCTCTCTAGTGTGCTCTTAGGCATCCTGTAGCGATGCACAGCTGCTAACTGCTTGCGTGGCAAGGCGTAGTCAGCATCTTCCATCTATGGACTGTTTCTCCTCTTGCCTTTGGGGTTGGCTGTCATTCTTCTCTGTTGCAGGAGTCCACTTGGTTTTGGAGTTGTTTTCTGAAAGTATATAAACATATTCTCGACCAAGAGTTAATAAAAGAATCTTTTCTATAAAATTGACTTGGGGTCCTTTTTATTTTTTGCCTACCCACTATTCCTTTGGCTTATTTTGACACCATGTGTATTTTTCATGGGTGTCTTGCTGTTAGTATTACAAATGGAAATTAATTTTCCAAAGTGAAAATTTTCTAGATGTAATTTACTTACCAGATATTTTTCCTTACATGATATTATCCTACTCTCCCCCCCCCCCTTTTTTTTTGGTTAATGGAGAATTCGGTAAAATTTTTTAATGCAATCTTGATAACTTTAAATTTTAATTTTTTTGCACACAAATATGCCTGTTTAATGTTCATTACATATTAAGCAATTTTACCATGAGATGAGCTATCAATAGAAATTTTAATTAACACTTTAGAAACAGCTTTTTTCCAGTACACTTAAATTTTCTTGGGTGTTCGCTTATTTCAGTTCGCCAATTTAAATTAATCTGAAAGCTTGATAACTCTTTTACGTCAAATTTAATACTCTACCAACAATCTTAGATTACCTTGTATATATTAGTGGAAAGGTTTATTTGCATTGAGTAGGCACTGAGCATTCCTAGTGCTAAGCTGAATTTAGATATAGGGCAGCTGCTATTGGCATGTTTCTGTCTGTTACCTGGGTTCTCATCTGAGCTGGGCCATGTCTCTGTCTGTCACCTGGGTCCCGATCTGTGCTGAGCCTGGGAAGCGAAGTATCCATGGGGGCAGGAGACCTCCTTCAGAAGGGGTGAAGGTTCAGACCCCTGCAAGGTTGGAGGGGGGGTGAGGGTCTGTGCCTTACCAAAATATCTGGTAAGTAAATTGTCCTACCTCTATTGACCCCCAAGTTCTCTCCTGATGGACCTTCTGTGACTGTGCCTGTCTTAGGTTGTTCCTTCCCTGAGGAATCTCACCCGTCTCTGGCTAACCAGTCATCCTCCGGGGCCAAGCAGGATGTTGTGGGATTCAGTTCTGTCTCCATGGTAGCCTATGCCCTCTTGGCCTCCAGGCACCTGCCTTGGGGATCCGCTCGCCTGCTGGCGGGGATCCCAGCACTGCTCACTTATCTCGGGGAATTCGGGTTCCTTCTCCAGGGAGGGCCCAGCTCACACCATTTGGTGAGAGACAGATCGATTATACCAGCCACCTCGAGGCTTGAAATTCAGCGTGTATAGAGAGCTCAGGCTACAGCTGAGAGCCATTGGGTTGTGAGAAGAGGGTCTCTCTTGGCAAAAGAGGAAAGAGGGCCAGTATAGAACGTTCAAGTGCCTTCCCAGTGCCTCAATTCCTTCTGAAAGGAATTAAATCCTTTCATGTCTTCTTTTTAAATTGCTGCTAAACATTCAAAGAATTAATTTGTATGTTTGTTTGGGATAGTTGTACAATATGCTGTTGTGAAATATCAAAAATTAAATGATATTGTAGGATAATATCATGTAAGGATATTCTTTGCTCTAGGCCATGGCAACTCAATTTCAAACGGGCTGAAAATTTCTTTTTGTAACTACATAAACTTTTTCCAGTAGGCAAAAACACAAGTTACTACCTTAGCTCAAGAGGCCAAATCTGTTGACTTTCAATTACAATCCTTATGACATTTAAAGGAAACTTCTCTTTAATGTTACAGAGTTTCATTAAAAATCTTTGTCTCATGAAGCAATTTCTCTTAAGGTTATGGTGACCACTGTATGGATTCCCTCTCATGCCCCACCTTCCTCTTGTCTGTGCCCAATGATTATGCTCATACGCATGTGCGAAGGTCCCTCTGTTGATCTCTCCCCCTTATTCCCACCAACACCCACTTTCCCCGAGGTTTGATGATTTGATCAACGATTCTCATTTTCTGGATATGATCTTGATCATCAGTCTATGTCATTCATTATAGTATTCCACAGATGAGTGAGATCATGTGATATTTGTCTTTCTCTGTGTGGCTTATTTCACTAAGCATAATGCTTTCCATCTCCATTCATGTTGTTGCAAATGGTAGGAGCTCTTTCTTTTTTACCACAGTGTAGTATTCCATTGTGTAGATGTACCACTGTTTTTTAATCCAGTCATCTGCTGTTGGGCACTTAGGCTGTTTCCAAATCTTAGCTATGGTGAGTTGTGCTGCTATGAATATAGGGGTGCATATATCCTTTCTGATTGGAGTTTCTAGTTGTTGGGGTATATTCTTAAAAGTGGGATCACTGGGTCAAATGGGAGTTCCAATTTTAATTTTTTGAGGAGACTCCATACTGTTCTCCACAGTGGTTGCACCAGTCTGCATTCCCACCAGCAGTGCACGAGGGCTCCTTTTTCTCCGAATCCTCGCCAACACTTGTGACCTAATATGTGGTCTATTTTTGAGAATGTCTTGTGTGCACTTAAGAAGAATGTATATTATGTAGCTTTGGGGTTAAATGCTCTGAAGATGTCAATTAGGTCCATCTGATCTAGTGAGTTATTTAGAATTGCTGTTTCTTTTCTGATTTTTTTTTCTAGAGGATTTGTCCAGAGATGTCAGTGGTGTATTAAAATCCCTTACTATCGTTGTATTGTTGTCGATCTCTCCCTTGATATCCTCCAGGAGTTTTTTTTTTAATGTATTTAGGGGCTCCTGTATCAGGTGCATATGTTTACCAGAGTTATATCTTCTTGATGAATTGCTCCTTTTAGTATGATGTAGTGGCCTTCCTTTTCTCTTGTTATAGCCTTTACTTTGAGGTCTATTTTATCAGATATAAGTGTTGTTACCCCACCTTTTTTCTCATTTCTATTTGCTTGAAAAATGTTTTTCCATCCATTCACTCTCCGTCTATGTGAATCCTTTTCTCTGAGATGGGTCTCTTGTAGATAGCAAATCTATGGGTCCTATTTTCTTAACCATTCAGCTACCCTATGTCTTTTTATTGGTGCATTTAACCCATTTACATTTAATGATATTATTGACAAGTTCATGTTTGTTGTCATATTTTTCCTTAGTGTTTTTTTTTTTTGCCTTTCTCTTTCTTCTTTTTACAGCAGTGCCTTTAGCATTTCTTGCATTATTGGCTTGGTAGTGATAAACTCTCATAGCCCTTTCTTGTCTGTAAAGCTCCTGATTCCACCTTCAATTTTGAATGATAGCCTTGCTGAGTATAGTATTCTTGGGTTCATACTCCTGTTTTGCATCACTTTATATATTTCACTCCATTCCCTTCTGGCCTTGTGTGTTTCTGTTGAGAAGTCAGTTGATATTCTAATAGGAGATCCCTTGTAGGTAACTTTCTGTCTCTCTCTGACAGCCTTTAAGATTCTTACTTTGTCGTTAGTGTTTGCCAATTTAATTATGATGTGTCTTGGTGTTGGTTTTTTGGGGTTCAGCTTGTTTGGTTCTCTGTGTGCTTCTTGGACTTTCATATTTTTTTCCTTGCCAATATCAGGGAAATTTTCTGTCATTATTTCTTCAAGTAGGTTTTCTATTCCTTGCTTTTCTTCCACTTCTTCTGCTATCCCAATTAAGCATGTGTTGTTTTGTTTTGTGTTGTCCAAAAGCGCCCGTAGGCTCTCTTCCTGTTTTTTAAGTCTTTTTTCCAGTTGTTGCTGGGTTTGTGTGTTTTTTCCTACCTTGTTTTCTAATTCACTGATGTGGTCCTCAGCCTCTTCTAATCTACTGTTTAGGCCTTCCATTGTGTTCCTTATTGCAGCTATGTCATTCTTCATCTCCTCTTGGTTTCTTTTGATGTTGGTGACATTCTCATTCAGCTCCTTATAGTTCTCATGAAGTTGTGTGATATTGTCATTGAGTTGTGTGTATTTGTCTTCCATCTGTTTAAACATCCTTAAAACCATTACTCTGAGTTCTTTCTCTGAAAGGCTGCTCACTTCAATTTAATCTTACTCCTTTTCTGTTGATTACTCTTTTTCTTTCCTTTGGGGATTGCTTTTACATCTTCCCATGTTTTCCTGTAATGTTTTAATTGTAGATCCAATTGCTTTACTACCCCATTTTTTTTTAGGGGGGTATGGCGCTACTGGTGTATTCTCTCAGTTCTCCTGTGTTTTTACTTTATTGTAGTTTCCTACTTAAGCTATTTGGGTTCTCTTGATGTAGATCTGTGAGCTTGAGCAGCACAACTGTGGTGTCTAGAAGTAGGCAGCCGTGGAGAGGAGTGTCCCTATTTTTGCTATTTTGCACCCTTAATTGAGATTACGCGTGCACAGCGGGGATACACAGTGGCAACAAGGACCTATTTGTCGGGGTGATGTGTTTCAGGGGCCTACACCCTGGAGAGGCGTGGCTGTGGTGTCCAGAGTTAAAGAATCACACCGGAGGGGGCTCCCAGTGGTTCCCAGGCACTGTTTAGGGGGTGGACCCCCAGGAATGTGCTGCTGAAAACCCGCCTTGGGTGGCGGTGGCCTTGAGGGCACACTGCAAATGCAGATGACCAGGGAGCTCCACAAACCAGATAGGAGGGCACGCCACAGACAGGGCGACCTTGACACACAAACACAGGGACTAGGGTACTTCGCAAACTGGCGCACAAACTGGTGCGCAATCTGGTGCGTAAACTGGCATGAATGCACACTGCATACTGAGGAATGTGCAGGCTGGGACTAGTGTGTAGTCGCAGCTGAAACCGTGGCACAGCCGAAACCGTGGTGCAGGCACATGGTGCATGTACACTCGGTGACCCATGCACACTCGGTGACCTGGGAGATCACAAGCCGGGACCCCTGTGTGGCCGCTGCTGCAGCCGCGCAGATGTCGCTGGGGACACCACAGTTGTGCACTCACTTCTTTGGAGGCGGAGGACCCAGGGTCCGCAGGTCTGCAGGGTCTGAAGGTCTGCGGGGCTCTGGCTGGAGTGACTGTTGGGTTGCAGGGCAGCTCCAATACCTGTCTGACTGGTGGTGTTGGTGAGTTCCCAAAGAAAGGCCATTTTCCCCTTCAAGTTGGCATGGGCTCTGTGTCTGAATCCCGCAGCCTGGGGAGTGAAAGCCGGGATGGAATGGCAGTCTCTTCTTGTCCAAGAGAGCCTGGACTGCCAGCCCCCACTGCTCCCGTTAGATTCAACTGTCCCTCACTCAATCACACACCCACCACACATACCCATACACTCTCCTTTTTTCCCCTCATTCACTTCCTCTCCCTCATCTCCATCCTGCCAACCGCCATCATCCACCGTGTCCCCATGATTTTTGTCCAGTCTCTCTCTGCACCCCCTTACCCCTTTCCCCTGAGAATTGTCAGTCCACTCCCTTTCTATGCCCCTGATTCTATTACATTCACCAGTTTATTCTGTTCATCAGATTTTTTTTACTTGATTGTTAGATTAACTTGTTGATAGACATAATTTTTATCTTTACCTTTTTCTTCTTCCTCTTCTTAAAGAAGACCTTTCAGCATTTCATATAATAGTGGTTTGGTGGTGATGAACTCCTTTAGCTTTTTCTTATCTGTGAAGCTCTTTATCTGACCTTCAATTCTGAATGATAGCTTTGCTGAGTAAGAGGAATCTTGGTTATAGGTTCTTGTTACTCATCACTTTGAATAGTTTTTGCCACTTCCCTCTGGCCTGCATAGTTTCTGTTGAGAAATCAGCTGACGATTGTATGGGTACTTCCTTGTAGGTAATTAACTGTTTTTCTCTTGCTGCTTTTAATATTCTCTCTTTGTCTTTTGCTCTTGGCATTTTAATTTTGATGTGTCTTGGTGTGGTCCTCTTTGGATTCCTTTTGTGTGGGGTTCTGTGCACTTCCTGGACTTGTAAGTCTCTTTCTTTAACCAGGTAGGGGTTCTAAAAGCCCTGAAATTTTGGAGAACAGTACTTTTTAGGACATAAATCATTTTACCATTTCAATCAATTAACTATTCAGAATTCTGAATGTAATTTTGAAATATAATTTGCAAGGTGGTGGGTTCCCATCCTAGTTCCTGTAAGTGTGGATATTCAAACCTATGCTGAATATTCTAAATTGTTATCTTCTGTTAGATGAGAGCATCTCATGGATCACAGTTATTCAACAAATTCTCAACTTTGATATGCTTCTTCTTTCAGGTTGACAATAAATGCCCTTGCCCAGAAACTCAATGTTTATTGGAAGGAAAAGACTTCCCAAGAGAACTTTGAAACCTCAACCATAGCCAGGATAATACCGTGAGTAATAAATAAATATATATATATATATATATATATATATATATATATATATATATATAATAGGCAAAGTGTCTCCTCGGGAGTTGGACCGGGACACTGGGAGTTAGATCACTCACTATGACATACGCTGACCACCAGGGGGCAGCGCGGAATGAAGAGGGTCCTGGCTAACAGACAACATCCAGGGAAAGGAGGCCCTGGCCAGCAGCCAGCAGGAAGGCCCTGGCCAACAGCCAGGAGGCCCCCATCAACCCTGATTGCCAGCCAGGCCTAGGGAACCTACCTGTGCATACATTTTGTACACTGGGCCCCTAGTATAATATAAAAGTATTGGGGGAGCAAATGGAAGGAACAAGAAGAAGATGGTGCTTTTCACATAAGGATGTTTAATGCACTAAAACTGGGAAGCCACCAGTACTAATTTTATCATAATATAGACCTCTTCATTCTAGTTTAACACTTGTGTAGTCTGGATCATAAATACAAAGAGTTTAGTATGTTCAGTTTACCCCATAGGCAATATGATATAGTGGAAGATGATGGACATTTAAATCAGATACTCCAGGGTTGAAAATATGGATCTGCTTCTTAATAGTTGGATGCACTTGAGTAAGTAAGTCACTTTACATCTCTGAATATAATATAACATTTTTAGCACAGTGCCTGGCATATAGTAGATATTTAGAAATGTTAGCAAACTTACCTGCTTTTTATTTTTAGTGAACATTGTTGGAATTGTACCAAGGAATTTGACAATGGAAGTAGAGAATCCAGCATATCAGAGAAACAATGAACTATGGATGAGGATGAAATACCTCAATAGTCCAGGAAAAGAGCTTAAGACAGAAAATAGAATGTGTAACAACATATATACAGTCAGTTACATCACCATCAAGACAAAGATTAGAGTATTAAGAGTTTATTTTGAGGTAGGCAGCTCCATGTTTTTTTTAAATGGAAATCTTCAGGAAAATATATGATATAAAATTTTGTTTTAAATGCAAACTGATTGCTATATAAATATCACTATCTTATTCTAAATATCTTGCTCATACCCAACCTCCATGGTTTTCAAAGACATAAAAATTAAAATGAGATGCCATTTTTTGTTCTTTCAGTAAGCAATGATTAATGCAATAAAACAGTTAATTTCAGTTTTGCAAAACAAAAAAGTTCTGGGGATCTTTTTCACAATGTGAATAAACACTACTGAACTGTACCCTTAAAAAAAAGAAACAGTTGTTCATCCAACCGTATGTCCAACCATCTGACCAGCTGGTACATATCCAGTATATATGATGTGCACTGGCAATTTAAAAATAAACATTGACTTGTGCATGCATGAGACATATAAAACTCTCACTGGTGCCAACTGCACACGTGTGTTTTGATCTGTCATTGTCAATCGTGAATTTGGTTGACACTTCTATTATAGAGAAAGGGTGAATAACAATATTAAAATATTTCTTCTAATTAATTTCCTTTCAATGTGTACAAATTCATGCACCAGGCCACTATTATATATATTAAAGAATCTTTCTGGAAGCAGAATTGTAATAATGATGATCATTTATTGAGTATTTACTTATATTCTAGGTACTGGTCTAAATTTTTTACTTATATTTACATGTATTTATCATAACAATCCTATGAGATAGACAGATAATTTTATTTCTTATTTAACAAATGTAGACACTGGTAACTGAGAGCTTAAATAACTTGCTCAAGATTAGACAGGTACAAAGTGGTATATCACAGGTTCAAATCTAGGCAGTTGGGCTCTAAAGCACAAGATCTTAACCATGACACTTCTAGAAGGATGCAATGAGGATTATATGGTACTAGTGGCCTGGTGCATGAAATTTGTGCACATTAAAAGGGGTTTAATTAGAGGAAATAATTTAATATTGCTATTTGCCCTTTCTCTATAATAGAAGTGTCAGAGATGAAAGAAAATTAGTAAAATGTATATGAAAACCTTCCTCCTGTCACTGTCTGAGGCATACCATGGGACCCAGAGTCAAGTCCCTGCCCACCCACATGCACCTCAAAATTGTGTGAGACCCAGACCCAGTCGCCACCCCCCCCCCAATTGGGCTAGATCTAGACCTGACCAGTCCCACCCTTGTCAATTCCTGCCAGGAAGGGGGCTTGGCCTCTGGTCCCCCAGCCCAGAGCAGGGCAGGGGGCATGCCTTGAGGTCCCCATCAAGCCCTGATGGCTGGAGGACATGGCCTGAGGTCCCACATCAAGTAACACCATCAGGAGGGCACATCCTCAGGTCCCTCGTCAAGGCCCACTGGGAGGCAGGTGTGACTTGAGTTTCCCCCACCCAACACTGGGGGTGCACTTTGAGGTCCCTTGTCAAGCCCCACCTGGTGGGAGGTGCGGCCTGAGATCCCCTAGACCAGCACCAGTATGGGAAGTGCACCTTGAGTTCCCCTGTCAAGCCCCGCTGGTCAGGGGGCATGGCTTCAGGTCACTTAGCCTGGCATCAGGGTGGGAGGCGTGGTCTGAGGTCCCCCAATCTGATGCCAGGAAAGGGGGTGTGGCCTGAGGTCCCCTGTCAAGCCCTGCCGGGTGGAGGATGTGGCCTGAGGTCCGCTGTCAAGTCCTACAGGGTCGGGGGAGGGTGTTATCTCAGATCCCTGCTGATTGCTCGTTAAGGCTTCTTATGGGAACTTGGCTTCAGCTGTGGGTGCAACCATCTTTGTGATAGAGTGATGGTCAATTAGCATATTCCCTCTTTATTAGGTAGGATAACCCCTTCAATTACATATTTATTACAAGCACAAGCTGAAAAGCCTTACTTACCATGTTCTGAATGTAACCTGATGCAGGGAGTTACTGTCTTTAATGTTTGTCCATAAGAGAGTAATATTGACGTGCATCTGCAAGACTCTTCTGTGCATGTGCATGACTTGTATGCATGCATATATGCATAACCAACGGACACAAGACACTGGTTGCGAAGGGCAATGAGGGCATGTGTCGTGGGATAGGGGAGATTGGGGAGAGGTCAATTGGGGGAAAAGGAGACATATGCACTACTATTTGTAATATGTTAAACAATAAACACACACACACACACACACACACACACACACACACACACACACACAATGCCAAAACTAATATGACCTTTCCTCTTCCCTCTCACTACTGCTGAAACTGCTTTTTGCTGCTCTGGCTTTAAATAAAACAGTGGCTGAATGGAAATATGTAAACACCAGAGGTCAGGCCTGAGCTCAGAGTTTAGAAGTTATAAGGCCGAAGCAGCCTGGAACTAGGAGATAGGAAGATATATATCCAAAAAGCTGTATGAATTTTTTTTTTAAAAAATGGCTTTAAACAAGAAGAGTACATTGCATTTGAGTGGTAGAATTATGTGTCTTTTATTTTCTTTTTATATCTTTCTGTATTTCCATTTTTTTCTATAATGAGCTGATTATTATAACTAGAAATAAAGCACTATCTACAAAGATAAGAAAAATATTGAAGATGTAAAAAAACTCACATCACTCTATTGAAATATCTAGTATAAGAGCAATATAAGTGTAACACAAAACCCACCCTAGGTTAAATTACATGTTTTTCAAATTGGTCTCATGTGCCCCTATACCCTCTTTCTGTGTCTTTTTTCCAGCCTTCCTGGTTCCCACTCTTTTCATACTTTAGGTTCTATTTCTATTATACATGAATCACCGCCTTCCACAGAAAAACAGTGAAGGTGACTGCATATGCTTCCTTGGGGTGGGAGGGTGGTGGGGAGAGAGTATATGTATAAAGAGTAGAACTCTTGAAGAATTTACCTTAATAATTTAACCTAATTGTCAGACTGGAGCCACGATTTCTAGTTATGAAATTTAATCAGATTGAAAAAGTAGTGGTGGAATAGACAGATGTGTCCCAACCCTTGTCCTGGAGGAGATAAAAAGAACAGCTGAGGGTCGCACGGGGAGTGTTTGTTGGTGAGCTGAGGGACAGCTATACTCCAAGAGATGGTGGGGGACTGCTGGACAGGACTCCTCTGACCAGGCATCCCCACTGCTGCTGAGTTTCCTCCTGGATGCAGAGACCATGCCATCTTGAAGGGGAAAGTGGATGTTATCAGAAGCCTGAAAATCTACTGCTACAGCACTCTCTGAACAGCTGTGAACCCTAGAACACCAGTCCCCAATTGGCACAAACATGCAGATTCAGAGGAGCTCTACACTCTACCATGGAAAGGTCAGATTTCACCTGGGATAAGGTGAGGTCTCTGGTCCCATCGGGAGAGAGAAATGTGTGCACTGAGGGAGCTGGAGGACCGGGGGAAGTCTGCGCCTGGAAAAATCCGTGGCTGTTGGGGCTGGAGTGATCCGTGAATGTGGAAGGAGGTCCTCAGAGCTATTAACAGAAGGGAACTCTAAAAAAAACATTTTGATCTGATGCAAAAGGACAGCCTAAAAATTTTAAAAGTGTGCTGGCTGTTTAGACCCAAGGGGGAAAAAAAGACTGAACAGACTTGTGTGCAGCCCTGGAGATCCCACATTTATGCTGGCTCATTTTTTTTCTTTTTTCTCTTTAAATTCTTGCTTCTGATTACTGAGACTGCAGGGGAAAGTTGTTTTTCTGGAACCTTGGGATCAGAGTGGGAAATAACCATCAGAAAACAAGCTCTGGGGCAACCCACTCCCACAAACAGGTATTGAGTGCCACAGGGAAAGCTGGATCTAAGCACTGGCTAGAGAGGATCTAGAGACCTGAAGTCAATCTGAAACGCTTCCACCCAGGGGTTGAATCACAAAATGACTCTTGTGTAAACACAAATAAAGGAATAAAAGAAATTAAGACACACTGCCTCCTTAAACATCAGGACTGGTTTACAACACTGAGGATCAGTGGAACGCAGGGAACTGCAATACTGTCCTGACTAGGAAACAGGCGTGCCAAACAGAACAGTAGAGGAAGTGAATGACCTTCACTACTGCACATTTTTATTTTTATTTTTTTATCTTTTACTTAAGAAACTATTTTTTTCTTTTTTCCTCACTTGATTTTACTTTTTTAATTATTACATTTTTATTTTCAGTCAGTATTATTACTACTATTTTAGCTTTTTTAAGTATAATTTTATTTTCTCTTTATTTTCCTTTCTGATTAGTGTTCTACATTCTATTTTCATCTTTCCATTAGAATCATTTTACTCTATCTCAACTTTACCTTCATGCCATCACTCTTTCCAACTTTTCCCCTTGTGTTGAACTGTTTCTCTTACCCTTTTTCTCCTTTAGATTTTCCCTATTCTTACTTTTTACCCCCTGTTAAAATGTCACCCACTTATATATTTAATTTCCAATCCCCTGCTCCAAGCCCATACACACCTCTCTTCACTTTCCAAAAAAATTGTTTTTCTCTCTGTCCTTTTGCTGTTGTTTGCTTGATTGTTGATTATATTGATTTTTTATGCTTGTATGTGAGATTGTTTTGCTTATTCATTTCTTTGTTTTTTTTGTTTGTTTTTTGCTTCTGTTTTCCCTCACCTCACTTGTTATGAGTTGTTGTTTGTAGTTTGTATTAATCTCTAGGTACTTGTTGCTGGCATTTATTGGGATTAGTGGCTGTTCTACTGGAGTTTTCTCCCCATATATACAGTTTGTTCCCCACTTCCTTCTTATTCTCTTTCTTTTCTCTCTTACTTTTTTTTTTCCTTTGCCCAATTTCATTTTTGCACTCCTTTTTGTTCTCTTCTTTCTCTCCTATCCTCTAAATTGCCTTTCTCTGGCGGTCACCTTTATTTGGGGTTATTAATATCATGAATACATTTCTGTTCAGTGCATTGTGCATTGTACATGGTTGTGTTGTATTTTGTGCCTTTAAATCAATGCAGGAGAGAGAGAACTACATAACCAGACACTTGGAGAAGAGAGACCATGGGGAGACAAAGAAATAACCTGCATATTAAAGAAAAGGAGGCATCACTAGGAAAGGAAGTAAATGAAATGGAGGCAAGAAACCTGTCATGGAAAGAACTCAGAGAAATGGTCATAGGGTGGCTGAAAAGAATGGAAGACAAATTCGACAATATGTGTAAGAACCAAGAGGAAATGAAGAAAAAACAAGAAGAAATTAAAAATGATATCACTGCTATAAAGAAATCAATAGAAAGCATCAAGAGGAGAGTAGAAAAAGCAGAGGACCACATCAATGAGATAGAAGACAAGGTTGGAAAAAATACCCAAGTACAGAAGTTTCTAGAAAAAAAAATTAAAAAGCAAGAGGAGAGCCTAAGGGAACTTTGGGACAACATTAAAAACAACAACATCCACATCATAGGCATGCCAAAAGGATAGGAAACTGAGCAAGGAATAGAAAACCTGTTTGAAGAAATAATGACAGAAAATTTCCCTGATATAGGGGGGGGGGGGAAATCACACAAATCCAAGAAGCTCACAGAGTCCCAAGCAAAATGAACCTCAAAAGATCGACACCAAGGCACATGATAATTAAAGTGGCAAACACCAAAAACAAAGTAAGAATCTTAAAAGTGGCTAGAGAAAGACAGAAAGTTACCTACAAAGGAAACCCCGTCAGACTAGTGACTGATTTCTCAATAGAAACTCATCAGACCAGAAGGGAATGAAATGAAACATACAAAGTCAAGCAAAGGAAGGGCCTGAATCCAGCAAGGCTATCAATCAAAATTGAAGGTGAAATCAGGAGCTTCACAAACAAAAAAGGACTAAGGGAGATTATTACCACCAAACCAGCAATGCAAGAAATGCTAAAGGGTCTGCTTTAAAAAAAAGAAATAGGAAGTGAAGAAGGAACAGAGGGGTAAAGGATAAAAATGGTTACAAATAAGTACCTATCAATAATAACTTTAAATGTAAATGGATTAAATGCCCCAATGAAAAGACATAGGGTAACAGATTGGATAAGAAAACATGACCCATATATCTGCTGTCTACAAGAAACACACCTCAGAAAAAAGACACACACAGACTGAGGGTGAAGAGATGGAAGAAGGTTTTTCAGGTGAATGGAAATGAAAAAAAAAGCTGGGTACCAATACTTATATCTGAAAAATTATATCTCAAAGTGAAGGACATAACAAGAGATAAGGAAGGCCACTTTATAATACTAAAGGGAGCAACCCAACAAGAAAAAATAACTTTGGTAAACATATATGCACCCAGTTCAGAAGCACCTAAATACATAAAAAAAACTCCTGGAGGATAACAAGAGAGAGATTGATAGCAATACAATCATAGTAGGAGACTTTAATACCCCCCTATCACCATTGGACATATCCTCTGAACAAAAAATCAGCAAAGAAACATCAATCCTAAATGATTCACTAGACCAGCGGGAATTAATTGACATCTTCAGAACATTTCTCCCCAAACCCACAGAATATACATTCTTCTCAAGTGCATATGGGTCATTTTCAAAGATAGACCATATGTTGGGTCACAAGAAAAGTCTCTTCAAATTCAAGAATATAGAAATCATATCAAGCATCTTCTCAGATCACAGTGGCATAAAACTGGAAATCAACTACAATAATAACAATCCAAAGAAATCAAACACATGGAGACTAAACAGAATGCTATTAAACAATGAATTGGTTACCAGAGAGATCAAGGAAGAAAGTTAAAACATCATGGCAACAAATGACAATGAAAACACAACAATCCAAAAATCTATGGGACACAGTGAAAGCAGTTTTGAAATGGAAGATCATAGCTCTACATGCCTACTGCAAAAAACAACAACAAAAAACAACAATGGTAATAAGTTACCTAACCCTGCAACTCAAAAGAGTTAGAGAGTGACAAGAAAATTCCAGTGTAAGCAGAAGGAAGGAAATAATAAAGACCAGTGCAGAGATAAATGACATTGAGCCCCCCCAAAAAATACAAAAGATCAACAAAACCAAGAGCTGGTTCTTTGAAAGGATAAACAAGATTGTTGAACCTCTAGCCAGGCTCCCCAAGACACAAAGAGAGAGGACCCAAATAAACAAAATCAGAAATGAAAGAGGTGAAGTAACAACAGACCTGACCAAAATACAGAGGATTATTAAAAAATACTATGAACAACTCTATTCCAACAAACTAGAAAACCTGGAGCAAATGGACATATTCCTAGAAAAAAATATAACCTTCCAAAACTCAATCAAGAAGAATATAAATATCACAATAGGCCAATAACTATGGAAGAAATTTAAGCAGTCATCATAAAGCTTCAGCAAACAAAAACTTTGGACCAGATGGCTTCACAGGGGAGTTTTACCAGACATTCAAGGAAGAAATAAAATCTATCCTCCTCAGACTATTCCAAAAAATTCAAGAGGAAGGAACACTTCAAATCTCCTTCTCTGAAGCCAGCATCACTCTAATACCAAAACCTGAAAAAGACAACACAATGAAAGAGAATTACAGGCCAATATTCCTTACGAACATAGCTGCCAAAATCATCAACAAAATTCTAGGAAATGGGATCCAGCATTACATCAGAAAGATCATACAACATGACCAAGTATGATTTATCCCAGGAATTCAAGGATTGTACAATATCCGCAAATCAATAAATGTGATACATCACATAAACAAATTGAGAGATAAAAATCACATAGTCATATTAATTGATGCAGAAAAAGCATTTGTCAAAATCCAACACCCTTTCTTGATAAAAAACTTTCAACAAAGTGGTAATAGAATGATCATACCTCAACATTATAAAAGCCATATATAGCAAACCACAGCTAACATCATACTCAGTGGGCAAAACTAAAACCATTTCCACTAAGAACAGGAACAAAACAGGGATGCCACTCTCACAACTCCTATCTACATAGTATTAGAAGTATTAGCCATTGTGATTAGAGCAGAAGAAGAAATAAAAGGTATCCAAATTGGAAAAGAACTAAAGCTGTCCTCACTTGCAGGTGACATGATATTGTATATAAAAATCCTGAAAGACTCCATGAAAAATCTATTAGATCTAATAGATGAATTTGGCAATGTAGGAGGATAAAAATTTAATTCCCAGAAATTTATGGCATTTCTATACACAAATATTGAACTTACAGAATGAGAGACTAGCCAAAACTGGTTTGGCTCAGTGGATAGAGCATTGGTCTGTGGACTAAAAGGTCCCAGGTTCGATTCCAGTCAGGGGCATGTACCTTGGTTGTGGGCACATCCCCAGTAGGGGACGTGTAGGAGGTGGCTGATCAATATTTATGTCACAAAATCAATTATATATATATATATGAAAGAGAGACTAAAAAAGCAATCCCATTTACCATCACACCTAAAAAAATTAAGATACCTAGGAATAATCTTAAGTAAGGAGGTAAAAGACCTAGACATGGAAAACTACAGGACACTGAAAACAAGAGATAGACGAAGAGATAAACAGATGGAAGAACATACCATGTTCATGGATTGGCAGAATAAACATCATTAAAATATCCACACTACCCAAAGCAACCTATAGATTCAATGCACTCTCCATTAAAATACCAATGACGTATTTCACTGACCTAGAAAGAACTCTCCAGAAATTCATCTGGAATAAAAAAAGACTTCAAATAACCACAGCAAACTTGAGAAAGAATAACAAAATCTCAATACCAGATTTAAAGCTGTATTAAAAAGCCACTGTTCTCAAAACAGCCTGGTACTGGCACAAGAACAGATATATAGGCCACTGGAATAGAATAGAGAATCCAGATATCAACCCAAACAACTGTGCTCAATTAATATTTGACAAGGAGGCACACAATAGACTCAAGACAGTCTCTTCAATAAATGGTGTTGGGAAAATTGGACAGATACATGCAAAAAATGAAACTAGACTACCAGCTTACACCATACACACACAAAAAAAAAACCTCAAAATGGATAAAGGACTTAAACATTAGATGGGAAACCATCAAAATACTAGAGGAATCCACAGGCAGCACAATCTCAGACATATGTCAAAGCATTTTCTTCACTGATACCCCTCCTAGGGCATTGGAAGCTAAAGAGAAAATAAACGAATGGGACTACATCAAAGTAAAAAGCTTTGCACAGCAAAAGAAACCATCAACAAAACAACAAGAAAGCCCACTGTATGGGAGAACATATTTGCAAATGTTATCACTGATAAAGGTTTAATCTCCAACATCTATACCCAATTTATACAACTTAATAAAAGGAAGATAAATGATCCAATAAGAAAATGGGCACCAGACCTAAATTGAATCTTTTTGAAAGAAGACAGAAGGAAGGCCACGAGACATATGAAAACATGCTCAAAGTCACTAATTATCCGACAGATGCAAATAAAAATGACAATGCTGTACCATCTCACAACTATCAGAATGGCAACCATCAACAAATCAACAAATTAAAAGTGTTGGCCAGGATGCGGCAAAAAAAGAACCCTCATGTATTGCTGGTGGCAATGTAGACTATTGCAGCCACTATGGAGAACAGTATGGAGTTTCCTCAAAAAAACTAAAAATGGAGCTCCCATTTGACCCAGTAATTCCACTTCTAGGAGTGTATCCCAAAAAACTAGAAACACCAATCATAAAGGATATATGCACCCCTATGTTCCTAACAGCACAATTCACCACAGCTAAGATTTGCAATCAGCCTAAATGCCCATCAGCAGATGAGTGGATTAGAAAACATATACACCATAGAATACTATGTTGCTTAAAAAAAAAAAAAGGAATTCTTACCATTTGCAGCATCATGGATGGTCCTGGAAAGCATTGTGTTAAGTAATATAAGCCATACAATGAAAGAAAAATTCCACATGATCTCACTCATTTGTGGGTAATAAAGAATATTATAACCTGATGAATAAAAAGATAGATACAGATGCAGTAAGGCACTGAACAGACTGTCAAATTACAGTGGGAAGGCTAGGGAGTTTGGGGAGGGAGGGAAATAGATTAACCAAAGGACTTGTATGCATGCATATAAGCACACCAATGGACACAAGACACTGGGTGGTGGGGGCAGATGAAGGCATGCCATAGGGTGTAGGGGATGCTGAGAGAATGTCAATGGGGAAAAAAAGGAGACATATGTACTAATATATGTAATACTTTAAACAATAAAAATATTATAAAAAGAAATTTAATCAAATTTATATTACCTTTTCAGTTTAATTTTGGGAATATCAACCTAATAAAATTTTGTAAAGTATAAACAAATACCAATTTGAAAGGAAAAAAATAGATGTAGGGAGTTTTACAGAAATGGAGAGGTTTTGATGATGTTTCTTCAGTGACTCCCCTCCCTCAAATCCATTTCTTTAAAATAAGAGGACATCCTATTTAATAAAAGGTTAATAAGCAACTATAGACCAAACAGCAGAATGACTGAACAACGGGTTGCTATGACGTGTGCTGATCACCAGGGTGTGCATGTGGAACATGGTAGGCATTAGCTGGAGCCAGATGGTGGAGCAGGTGAGCAGGGGTGCCAGACTAAGGCCTGTCGCTGTCATTGGGGCGAGCCTTTGGTGGTTATTGAAAATTCTTTGCTCTCTCATGCTGTGGTCCTGCCTGGCACTCACCTGCTGCCAGTGCTAGCCCCCCTTGCACCTGCTGCTAGCACTAGAGCCACCACTTGCACCCGCTGCCAGTGCCCAGTGCCAGCCCTGATTGCTTGGTGCCATCAGCAGATGCAAATGGTTGCTGCTGGCCTCAGTTGCCCCAGAAAGCGTCTTCACTTTCTCCTGCTCCTGAGGGGCAATCAGGGCCAGAAGCTGCCTCTTGCACCTGCTGCCAGTGACTACCCCACTCGCACCCACTTCTGGCACCGGCCCCACTCACACCTACAACTGCTGCTGGAGCCACCACTTGCTCGCACCTGCTGCCAGCACCCAACGCCTGTCCCGGTCATCAGTGGGCACAAGTGGTGGCTGCTGGCCTTGATAGCCCCTGAGGGCTTCTCCACTTCCCCCTACTCCAGAGGGGCAATTGGGATAGCAACCGCTGCTCACACCTGCTGACAGCACCAGCCCCAATCACTCTGTGCCATCAGTGGGTGCGAGCGGGGCGGGTATTGCGGGAGCAGTGCTTCCGGCAGACAGGGGACCAGGAGCCATGGCAGGAGGGGCCAGGCAGGAGCTTGGAGGATGGGCTGAGACCCACCCCTGTGCCCACCACAGCCTTGTGGCTCATAGTTACTTTCAAAGTGCACAAATTTGTGCACTGGGCCCCTAGTTTATTAATAAAATCATAGAGGTAGAAAAAGTAATTCCTAGAAGAAATGGGCTTAGGAAATATGTTGCAGAGATAAAAGAACAGGCCATAGAGCTTGGGAGTGAGGAAGCTGATGGTAATGCACCTAGGGGGCAGGGGAAGGTGAAAAGGGTGGGGGAAGGGAAAAGAAAATGAAAAGGCATAGGCATGCTCCCAGGAAGAAGGGACCACTGAGTTCTCTGTCCTAAGGATTTTAAGGGTGGAGATTTTAGGGGAGGTTCCAGTGGAAGATCTTAATGGAATATTCAGCAGCTTTTCAGATATGCCCTTTCAGGGTCTAGATCTCCACTGATTGATTGCTAGAACAGGGGGTCATTGTTCAATGCAGTTCATCTTGAGGTCAGCCTTGGTGTCACTGGTCTGATTTTGCTGCTTTTCTGGGCCTGGAGCTGAAATACAACCGAGGCCTAGATATTATCTCTAGGGAGGAAAGGTCAGGGGGTCCAGACCTTATGACCAGTAACCAGCATATGCTAGGGAAAGAAAGGTCACCCTGGGGGCAAAATCTGACCCTACAATTGTCCTTTGCTAGGCATCTGGGGCTTTTTGCCCTGGTGACCTTCTCTACCTGGATCATCATCCTTACTCTGCTCGTGTCTGTCTAACTGCCTATCATATCCCTCACTTCAAGGATCTTGGCTCTGAATTCTTTCAGAGAAAATTGGTGCAGGATCTCTTGTTGAGGATATTACAGATGTCCTCATTTCCCACTCACTTTTGCCCCTTCCACCTGGCTCCCTCCCCACCCCAGGCCTTCACCACACTATTGTCTGTGTCCATGGACTATGCATACATGCATATAAATCCGTTGGTTGATCTCTTACCTCCTCCCTTCTCCCATTGTAAACTTGTCACAGAATTGGATAAACAAATAAAATTACTTTAGGGTATTATTTCTTGGTAATATTGTAATATATAAAATTTTTTCCTATTCATTAACTTTAGAATTAAAACTAACCTCTTGCTTGCTTAGATCAAGAGATTTTAGGAAAAATAATTTTGACCTACATAAATAATGGTAGCTCACCATGTTAATATTTGTTACTATTTTTCATATCCATATCTGGTATAGTTCTATCATTATTTTTTCTGTGACTTTCTTTTTTTAAAATAAGTCTTCATTGTTCAGATTATTACAGTTGTTCCTGTTTTCTCTCCCCATAGCCCACCTCCACCTGGTTCCCATCCCACCCCATATCCTTACCCTTCCATTGTCCTCATCCATAGGTGTTCGATTTTTGTTCAGTCTTTTCCTGCATTCCCCACACCCCTCCCCCCTGAGAATTGTCAGTCCACTTTCTTTCTATGCCCCTGATTCTATTATATTCACCAGTTTATTTTGTTCATCAGATTTTTCATTCACTTGATTTTTAGATTCACTTGTTGATAGATATGTATTTGTTGTCCCTTTGTTGTTCATAATTTTTATCTTTACCTTTTTCTTCTTCTTCCTCTTCTTAAAGAATACCCATCAGCATTTCATATAATACTGGTTTGGCAGTGATAAATTCCATTAGCTTTTTCTTATCTGTGAAGCTCTTTATCTGACCTTCAATTCTAAATGATAGCCTTGCTGAGTAGAGTAATCTTGGTTGTAGGTTCTTCCTATTCATCACTTTGAATATTTCTTGCCACTCTCTTCTGGCCTGCATTTCTGTTGAGAAATCAGCTGACAGTTGTATGGGTACTCTCTTGTAGGTAACTAACTGTTTTTCTCTTGTTGCTTTTAAGATTCTCTCTTTGTCTTTTGTCCTTGGCATTTTAATTATGATGTGTATTGGTGTGGTCCTCTTTGGATTCCTCTTGTTTGGGGTTCTCTACACTTCCTGAACTAGTAAGTCTATTTCTCTTGCCAGGGAGGGGAAGTTTTCTGTCATTATTTCTTCAAATAGGTTTTCAGTATCTTGCTCTCTTTCTTCTGGCACCCCCATAATTCTGAGGTTGGTACACTTGAAGTTGTCCTAGAGGCTCCTTACACTATCTTCGTATTTTTGGATTCTTTTTGCTTTTTGCTTTTCCGGTTGGGTATTTTTTGCTTCTTTGTATTTCAAATCTTTGGTTTGATTCTTGGGATTCTCTAGTTTGCTGTTGGATCTCTGTATATTTTTCTTTATTTCAGTCAGTGTATGCTTAATTTCTAATTGGTCCTTTTTCATATCCTTAAGTGTCTCACTAAATTTCTTAGAGGTTTCTAGAAGATTCTTGAGTAACCTTATAACCATAGTTTTGAACTCTATATACAGTAGTTTGCTTTCTTCTATTTCTTTCATTTATGACCTGTTTCTTTGTCTCCACATTTTGGCTGCTTCCCTGTGTTGATAGAATAGCTTTATGTGCTAGGTCTCCTATAGGGCCCAGTGGCTCAGCCTCCCCAGTCACCTGAGGAGGATGCTCATGGCGCACCCTTTTGTGGGCTGTGTGTACAGTCTTGTTGTAGTGAAGCCTTGATTGCTGTTGGTATCACTGTGGGGAATTGACCTCCAGACCAATTGGCTGTGAGGACCAGTTGTGTCTACAATGGGAGAACTGCTGTGCTGGAAACACCTTTATGGGGCAGGACTTGCTTCAGTGGGGCTTTGGTGCTGCTGAGTCTGCCCCCTGAGTGTGTCTCTTATGAATCTGAAGAGTTGTAATCTGGTGCGGTCTCACTTTGACCACTGGGTACACTGGCTCTTGGATCTCCAAGGAGATGCAAAGTCAACCACTGCCTGTGGCCACCCAGCAGGAGCTACAGAGAGATCTGCAGATTCCTCCTCTTAGTTTGGGATTTGGAGGTGCCCAGATGTGGCACAGCTGTGAAGCAATGTAGGCTGCTGATGAGTCTTAGGCCTTCTTTTGGAAGCTCTGGGGTTCTTTGACCCAGCTGCAGTTTGTTAGGTTAAATTGCAAAAGGCCAGGCCATTCATATGCAAACACCTCTGTGAACAGCTTGCGTGGCGCGTGGTCTCAGGGAATCATGGGGCGGTGCAAACAGCAATGGTTGCCTGTTGGTCCTGCCCCGATAGGTCCCTGGGTCTCTGTGTCCTATGGCCCCATGCAGGAACAATGAATGTTGTGACCACCTCTGAGAAAAAGCCACCCTCATGTTCTGGCCTGATGCCAGACAGTCCAGTTTCTCCCCGTATGAGTCTGGCTCCCCAGAGTCTCACCCAGTACTGGAGTTCAGAGCAGTCAGGAGTTTGTTTCTCCCTCCCAATTAAAAAAAAACAAAACACAGCATGTCCAGTTGCCAGCCCATTTCCGCAAGCACCTCCATACCTTTGCTCTTCTGCACCTTTGCACCTCCTAGCAGTCTAGATGTGCTTTTCTCTTTCTTTCTTATTGTAGAGCTTCCACTCAACCAGCCTTCCCATGGTTCTGGATCATATCCATTTTTTCTTTTAGTTGTAGTTTTGATGTGATTGTGCGAGACAGCAAGTTCAGATGTTTATCTATGCCACCATCTTGGTTCCTCTCTTTCCTGTGGCTTTCAAGATATAAAGTTCTTAGGCTGATATTTTATAATTATCAAGAGAAATGTTTATTTATTTATTTTTATTATTTTATTTTATTTTTTTATTGATTTCAGAGAGGAAAGGAGAGGGGGAGAGAGAGAGAAACATCAATGATGGGAGAGAATCATTAACTGGCTGACCCCTGCAAGCCTCCCACTGGAGATTGAGCCTGCAGCCCAGGCATGTGCCCTTAACCGGAATTGAACCCAGGACCCTTCAGTCCACAGGCTGACATTCTATCCACTGAGCAAAACCAGCTAGGGATATCTATATCCATATCTATCTATATCTATATCTATATCTATATCTATATGTAGATATAGACACTTAGACTATAACAGTTATAACACATTTCATATATAAAATTATGTTGTTTCACTTTTAGGTTATGACTTTCTAATGTAAGACACAATACAGAGCTAAGATATACACAGTCATACTTCTGTTCTCCTTCATTTAGGAAGATTCCTGACCAGACGTGGGTACAGTGTGATGAGTGTCTTAAATGGAGGAAGCTTCCTGGCAAGGTTGATCCATCTACATTACCTGCAAGATGGTTTTGTTACTATAATTCCCATCCAAAGTACAGGTAAGCTTGGGACTCAATATTATGCCAGAGGTAACTCCTGATTTGTCTGTATATTCTAAAACACTTTTTATCTCAAGTCCACATTCTTCAGCCCGGCATTCCAGCTTCTGTGCCAACTGGTCCCCCCTTAACTATCCAGCCTTATTTTTCATTGTATCGTAATACAAACCCTATGTTTTAGGTAGGTCTGTGGCTTCAGTATTCCCTACACATGCCATGCTTATTCCTTCCTCCATGACTTTCCACATACTTAAAATTACTTTATGCATTCCATCTGCCTGTCCAAATCATATCTATCTGGGATACTTGAGTGCTTAAGTGTTTTGTGTGATACTTACTTTTTCTGTTGACAATATTTTATAGTGATTTTACTTTGACTTCCTATGATATTTAATTCTTGACATTTATTCACATATCATTTTGTATTTTTTGGATATTTTTCATATGTATATACTTTGGCTCTTCAAGAGACTATAAACTATTTGAGAATAAAGGCTTTACATTTTGGTTTTCTTCATATGCCTCCTATACCTGAATCTGTTGTAATATCTACTGTACATTCAGTGCTATTTGTTTACATGTTTGTCTTTTTCATACACTGTATGTTCCTTGTAGCACCTAATATCTAGATAGTGCCTGGAATTTCCATGGGCATTAATTTCAATTTAAAAATATTTTTTATTTGATTCAATAGTCACATAGGTTTATGATAATAACTCAGTTTGCTTCATTTAGGCTATGATGTAATTTTTGCCCCCTCAGGATAAATGCTGATAGAAAAAAAACGTACTAGCACTATGCCTCCGAAGAGCACATACACACCTTTCTTCCCTCTCAGGCATGAATCTCCTAAACTCTAAGGGTTCCTATGAAACTTGCAACCAGGGGAGCAATGGGCAATGGCAGCTTGTTCTGGGTTAACCCCTGAACCTGTCTTCAAGGCCCCTTTTTTTCTGACTTTCCAGTCAGCCAAAGCAGACCTGCCTAGGCTCTTTCCTGTTGCTTCTTTTTGTTTCACTGTCCCAACTTTAATAAACATACTTTCAAAATAAAAATAAAATAAAAAGGGCACTAAAACAGAGTACGCCTTTTAGAAGAAAATGTTTAAAATGGAGGAAATCAGATAAATGATGTCTAGATCTGTAATGAGTAGGCATTCCTTCATAATCTCCAGCTGTGCCTAAGCACCTCTTCGTGGAGAGTAACTGAGATTGTGATTACAATATGGGACTGAGTGCATAGAAGTCTCACTTTTTAACCCTGTATCTCCTATTGGTTTACACTTAGTCCAGAAGACATAGCCTTCTAGGATATTTTGTCCCCTTATATAGGATAGGATTTCTAATTATTATTAATTTTTATTTGTTTCTAGGATTACTTTTGACTACTGAATACTTTTTCTAGCACTGTCTTCAGATTTTTACTCCTCCAAAATTATCTTCCTTGTGCTTTACATATAGCAAATATATGTATATCTTTTCATTTATAGAATCCTCTTTTTTTCTCTTTGCTAGTCTCTGTTCTATTCTTTTTATGATGTAAGCTCCTAGTTCCTTTTGTTGATTTCTATCATAGCCTTTCATTTTTTTCTTCAGGCATCACCTAGTTTAAGGATTCTCACACTTCTATACTGCATCTTGGGAATTTCTTAGTAAATGATAGTCAACAGACCTAGGTTCTAGTTTCAGCAACATTCTCTTTGTATGGAACCTCAAGCAAGTTTCTTATGTGCTTGAACTTCACCGTGTAAGAATAGAGATTATGTTTTGTGCCATATGAATTTTGAAGCTGTCAAGGACTTTTAATAGATTGGGAGAAAGGTGACATATGCACCAAAAATAATTAGATGATTGTATGCCTTGAAATAAGAATTGCTACACATTAATCTACAAATGGGTTTTTTTTTATGTTTTTTTTTAAATTAATTTTTATTAATTTTTTATACATATCTCCCCATTGCCCCCCCTCCCTCCCAGGCATACCCTGACCCCCCAGTGTCTGTGATCATTGGTTATGTTTATAAGCATGCATACAAGTCCTTTGATTGATCACTTATTTACCTCACCTAACTTTAATCTTTCTGCTATAATTTCACAGTCTGTTTGATGCTTTATGATTTTTGTCCTCCTGAGAATTATCAGTCTACTCCCTTTCTGTGCTCCTGATTCTATTATATTCACCAGTTTATTCTGTTGATCAGATTTTTAATTCACTTAATTTTTAGATTCACTTGTTGATAGATGTGTATTTGTTGTTCATAATTTTTTGTCTTTTACCTTTTTCTTCTTCCTCTTCTAAAAGGGTACCTTTCAGCATTTCATATAATACTGGTTTGGAGTTGATGAACTCCTTTAGCTTTTTTTTCTCTGTGAAGGTCTTTATCTGCCCTTCAATTCTGAATGATAGCTTTGCTGGATAGATTATTCTTGGTTGTAGGTTCTTGTTGTTCATCACGTTGAATATTTCTTGCCACTCCCGTCTGGCCTGCATCGTTTCTGTTGAGAAATCAGCTGACAGTCGTATGGGTGCTCCCTTGTAGGTAATAAACTGTTTTTCTCTTGCTGCTTTTAATATTCTCTCTTTGTCTTTTGCTCTTGGCATTTTAATTATGATGTGTCTTGGTGTAGTCCTCTTTGGGTTCCTTTTCTTTGGGGTTCTGTGTGCTTCCTCGACTTGTAAGTCTATTTCTTTTACCAGATGTGGGAAGTTTTCAGTCATTATTTCTTTAAACAGGTTTTCAGTATCTTGCTCTCTCTCTTCTTCTGGCACCCCCACAATTCTGTTGTTGGTACGCTTGAAGCTGTCCCAGAGGCTCCTTACATTATGTTCACATTTTTGGATTCTTTTCTCTTCTTGCTTTTCCAGTTGAATGTTTTCTGCTTCTTTATATTTCAAATTTTTGACTTGATCCTTGCCTTTCTCTAGTCTGCTGTTAGTACTCTGCATAATAGTTTTCATTTCAGTCAGTGTATTTATTATCTTCTCTTGGGTCTCACTAAATTTATCCATCTTTTCTAGCATATTCTTGCAAAACCTTATAAGCGTGGTTTTGAACTCTATATCCAGTCGTTTTTTTTCCTCCATTTCTTTTGCTTGTAATCCCTTCCCTTGTCTCGGCATTTTCACTGTGCCGGGGAAACTTCTGGGCTGGATTCAGCCGAAGAAGCCTCTGCTGAGCTTGGGAGGGTGGAGTCTCAGGGCTTAAGGGACCGCCTTGCCTTCCAGTCGGCCCCGCCCTCCACGGCCCCTGAGTCTCCCGTGACTGGGTAATGGCTGGAGCGGTCCTTGTGCGCGCGCACCCGCAGCGCCTCCAACCGCTGCCTTTCCGGCTCCCCTGCGAACCAGGACCACACGAGTCTAGGTCCCCAGGGTTTCGCCCAAAACAGGGGCCCAGTGGACTCAGAAGTGGCACAGATCGGAGGGTCTGTCTCCCGCCCACTCGCGAAAGCCAGCGGCACAATCAGCAATCCGTCCTCCGCGTGGTGCCGTGCGCGACCAGACCTCCGATCCTTTGCGATTCCCCTAAATTTCCGTGCACTTCTCCCTTTTCACAGTCCAAACTCCCCCCGTATGAGTTTCGGCTGGATCTGGGGTTTAGTGTCGTAAGAGAAGGGGTTCAATGCCGTTGGGAGTCTCCGTTTCCCTCCCGCCAGAGAAAGCCAGCCAGGTACTCCGGCACCGCTCTCTCAGCGCGCTCGTCTCCGTACCTCAGCTTTTTGCAGCTCCTCTGGGTCTCCGTGAGCCCCTCTCTTTCCCTCTAGTTGTAGAACTTCCACTCAGCCAGCTTTCCTGTGGTTCTGGATGATGTCCGTTCTGTCTTTTAGTTGTAGTTTTGAAATTGTTGTGCGAGGCAGCAGTATAGGTGTTTACCTATGCCGCCATCTTGGATTCCCTCTGGTATCTACAAATGGGTTTTGCAATGTGGATGGAATCTGAGTTTTATAAGGTTAGAAGATTGTTAAGTTGCCTTGTTAAATTTTTAGGAAAATAAATGGTAAATGAGAAGGACACATTTTGTTTCCAAAAGATGATTTCTTCTCTATACTGCAGGAGATGTTCTGTCCCAGAAGAACAAGAACTCACTGATGAAGACATGTACTTGAGCAAAGCTAAGAAACAGTTAAGTATACCTAAAATAGTATTCTGTATTATACAGTAGAGGGGGCTGACTTTTCCTAATAGGGGAATTTTGAAAAGAAGGATGCTTCCCCTCCTTTTTATTTTTTAATAATTTCCCTCCTCATCTCTTTGTTCTCAAAGTTTTTATTCCTTCTAATCATCTCCTGAGTTTCTCAACTAGTAGTTGTCTTTGGTTTCCCTTCCCACCCCCTCTCTCTGTTTCAATGGGACATCTGAAATTTCTCTGCTGTAGCCGCGTTCAGGAAGGCATCCTTAGAAACTCAATGAATCCCACACTATTTCTAATTTGGAAGTAACATTAAAAGCTAAATCTACAAATGGTAATCCATTTTAGACTGAGAAGTTTCATGAGTGAACTAAATAGCACTGTTATCTTCTCCTAGAGATCAAACTGTTGAGAAGAAGAAGGTGCCCTTGGAAAATGAGAACCACCAGGTGAGAGACAATTCACCCTCTTCCTTTCCAAACAAAATTTTCCACAACAGAGGACATAGGTTGAAGGAAGCAGCAGTCTTGAAAGCTGCATAGAAATAATGAACCATTTCTTCTGATGGTCTTTTTTTCATTGGATCTTTTTATTTTGCTTTGATCTGCTGTTACTGATATTCAGATCACTGAAAATAGAAGAGCCAAATCATTCATTTTTTAGATTTGGATACAGTAGTGATCCTGGACAGTGTGAAGGTCACTTTCTGTGTCACAGAATTTTCAGGGTTATGTTCCATCCTCATACAGGCTTCTCCTGTTGAGTGTCTCGTTTTCCTCAGTCTCCTTTCTTCCAGGATTCTGGGGTGATTCTTCCTCCTTCCTTTTGGGAAGAAGGGTGATTCTTTGTCCCCCTCTCCCATCCCTGCTTTCAGGCTGGCTGGCTTTATAAAGACTCTGCTGTTTTGAATTTTCAGGAGCACTGTCTCTCGGACATGGTTGCCCAGCTCCGGACGCTGAAGGGTGCAATAAGGTTGGCCGTCCTTTCAGGGACACTCCTTTTCTGACAGCCACCATAGCACCCATCTATCTCCCCTCCCTCAACCTTGCCTTTCTGCATGATTTTCCTTTTGACCCTCTTTCCCAGAGATATCTACTAGTTGCATGTTAGATTCACCTTTCACCCACTCAATCAGGGTAGGTCAGACTGGTGAGGATAGAGGCAATTTAATACTAATTTTTCTTCTGACAGTCTACTAAGACCTAGTTCTATGAATATTCAGGTTTCATGCCCTGCTTAATAGTCTGATGTAGAGATTGGGAGATTTCCTGGGACTGCCCTTCCTCATTCAGTTCACCTCCCCTTTATATTTCTTCACCTTCATCATTCATACTATTTTCATAAGCTGGCTCTGCCACATGATCCCAGATGCATGTCTCTGTGTGTGTGCACTATGAATACATGTTAATGTCTTGCATGCATTTCTCCAAAACCAGCACCAACACATGCTGCAATGCTTATTCCCTCCATCCCTACCCTCATCACAGATCTCAGAGGAGTAAAAATCCAGCTTTAAACTGGATCAAAAGACAGAATTAGACACTGACTAGGGGTCCTGGGTTTATGTTGTGGGTGGGATGACTCTAGGAGCCAATAAGTGAGTTGGGGAGGTCTGTTGGCATCCAGCTGATTAGGTTATAAGTGAACATGCCTGGGTTCAGTGTTCTAGTGTACATTACTGTGTGCTGTTCGTTCTGTTGTAGGAAACAGTTTCTTTTTCTTTGGCTAAGTGTTCTTTCCTAGCATCAGAAGGATTGACTCATCCTTTGGCATTTAGTTTGAAATTGGGATTTTTTATGCATCATTTTTTTCTTTGCTAGGTATTCACTAATCCACTGAAGATCCCTACTATTCAAGACATGGATGAATTAAATAGTCAAACAATTGGATATGAAGAAATTGATAGCCCCAGACGGTTTCCATCTGTTGGAGAAGAAAGCAAAATACCTCCTCTTCAACTTAAGCCTCTGGATTCCAGTGTTTTCCAGTTTTCCAGGTGAGTAAAAAACATAGCCTCTCTTCAATAGTAAGCCTCAGGGTTTGTAATGTAAGTTTGTATGATTATCATATTTATTTTTTTCCTTAGGCCTAGAATGGAATTTAGAAGGATAAACACCATTTTGGGTTGATAGAATTGTGTGCTGCATGTACCTCAATTATTCAACATTACAACTGCTATGTCAAACCTGCCTATTCTTCTAATTTGCTTTTTGAGGTGATCATATGACAAATGCTCTTTTATGTGTTATATATTGATATTATTCTGGGAATTGTGTTTATGTAATAATAGACATGCAAACTCTTTGAAAAGTACTATCTGCCATACAAATATAAGCTAAAACTACATAGATAAGCATTGTTTCTTTCCTTAAGTTTAGGAATATTAAAGTCCTTTGGGTCTCCATAGGCCTAGCACATGTTAGCCACATATAAAAATAACCATTAGAATTTTGTGCCATTAGGTAAGCCTTCTAGTTCATTGTTTCCTAGAGTAAGTTATTAGTATAAATTTAGTTTTTGGCTTTACTTGTTTATCATCAATATTATTTTGTTAGTCTTTATGACAGGAAGGAGAACAGCTTTTCTTAATATCAGAAATATTTGAAGCACTGAAAGTTATGACTGCTCCTATAATGCCACGAAGGAACCTCAGGATTCTGATTAAAACTTACTTTCTCCTCTCTGTTATGCTTCTCACTTCTGGTCCAAGCTATAGGGCAGGTAGAATTGTTCTCTAACAGTAGAAACTTCTAGTCATCAATAATGTGATCTTTCAATTTACCCTCTTCACTTTAGATATCTTCTTAACTTAGGATAGATGCAATGGAATACATGATACAGTAAAAATGACTCCTGCTCCCCCTTCCCCTGCAATGTTACTGATATTTTTCCTTGTTTCTTGCTTCTTAGGTGGGTCTTTTCAGCTTCTCATCTAGACAAACATCTCTACATGTGTGCAAGTCCCCTATTCAGTGATTCTATCCCCTGTAGATATTGGAAGAACCCCATGACCCCCCTGAACATGAACAAAAAGTCTCAAGAGGAAGTAAGCTATTAGGAGCAAAACTAATAAAATTCTAAAGAAATTAAATGAGAACTTGTATGAAAGAATTTAGAGGTACTCACTAACTAATGATTGAATTTGAGTAATATGGAAAGAGCAGTTTCTAAGATTGAACTATAAAGCAAGGGAGTGAGAAATATAGTCACTATCAGGAGCTTGAGGGTAATTTTCCTCTGTTCCCATCTGTAGTTTTCTAGCTCTCATTGTAGGTTGGGAAGGTTGTACAATGAAGTGTTGTGTGTTTTTGAAATACGTTGTTACCTCTTTATCTCAGTCTCCTTGAAATGATCATCTATTATAATTGCTACTGGAGTATTAAGGTATCGTTGATCTTGAAGGCTCTACTTTCTCTGATTTGACCAATTTCCATTTTTGTCAGTGTTTCTTTCATTACTCTGTAGTGACTTTTGGTAACCTAAAGGAGATTACAAATGCTAACCTCTGTATGTGTGTATGAGTGCAGTATGTCAGTTCATCCATTAGGTGGCATACTTTATCAGTCTTTATTGATACTTTTGTATAAGTCTTTGTGTAACTGCTGTGCCAGGAGTTGGGTTTTGGCTATAGAGGACAGATAAAATACTTTGATTCTTCATGTGTAGTTTTAATTTGAGAATAATATTCTTTCAAGAGAAAGAGATACGTGACAATTGATGTTGCTGCTGATGTCATATGTTTTATGTAAGGTCACTAAATGATTATTATGTCATTTCAAACTACATGTATTGATGGATTCAGGTTGATTGGAAGGAGTCTGCTTTTCTATAAGGGAAAATGATGGTGCTAAAGAGTTCAGTGAAATATACAAGGTTTTCTGATAAAACAATGTTGATAGAATTATCAATTTAGTCAAGAGTTACAAAGGTATCATTTGTTATTATCAAAACCTGAAAGTGATAGGGATCCTTGGGCCATGGAGTACAACTCTCCAACTCTAGATAAAATAAAGCCTTCTCTATAAAAGAAAGTTTTAAAAATTTCTAGTGGACTAGGTTATATGACCTAGTAAGGCCTCCCAAGTTGTCTTTGGAAATAGCTTTATGTGTTTCACAAATCTAACAAGAGAGTGGAACACCTGCAATAGATAATAGATTTAGCTAATATGAAACAGGCGTAACTTTTTAGGGAAAGACAGCTTATTTCTCTTAATGTAAATCACACCTTTCTGTTCACTCATTCTGCATATACTTGAGTGTTTACTGTATGAAAGTAGTGTTCTAAGGCAGTGATGGAGTCAAAGATGAAAGAGCTTATGATAGTCAAAGTTTTATATATAGTTATCCCCAATACATCCTAGATTTCATATAAATAGTACAAACTAAGATCTAAAGTAGTCATAAGCATATGTACAAAGGAGAGAATTAGTGGCTATAATATATTTATATATTTAGAAAGATTTTGAGTAAGTTATATGTCAAAAGCTAATTATTTCATGTTTAAGAGAATAACCAAAAAATCCATATTATATTGTAATAGTGGAAGGAAAGAAGAGACATTCTAGTACGTTTAAAGGAATATTTAAAACAACAAATATGAGATAGAAATAAAAACAATTTTTCTAATGAATAAGTTGATTCAGGGGCCAGTATTAACATTTTAAAATGTGTTCTTTTAGAGAGACTTCCAAAATGGAGAAATGAGGAGTGTAGTGGGCACATTCATCAACTAATAACCATTTAACTGGAAGAAGTTATTAAAACAAAACAATCATTCTAAGTTCCTGGAAATTGCCTTAGGGGTATACAAAAAGCGGAGAAACATTTATTCAGGAAATTTATTAAATCTCAGAAAGAACAGCAAGAGTCTTTGGCATTTAATCTATTCCCATCCTCCTCCAAGCTGTGTTTTATTAATACTACTCTAGGAGCTCTAATACAGGTGGGTGTGGTCAAGAAGTTGGGATCTTTATCTTCCTCTAGCTCCTAGTCTACAGCTATGGCTTAATATAAATCACCCCTTTCTGTTCACTCATTCTGCATATTATTTGAGTGCTTACTGTATGAAAGGTAGTGTTCTAAGGCAATGATGGAGTCAAAGATGAAAGAGCTTATGATAGTCAAAATTTTATATGTAGTTATCCCCAATACATTCTAGATTTCATATAAATAGTACAAACTATGACTTTACTTGAGTCAGGTCTCTGACATTTCTCATCTCCCCCAGTTCTGTCTTGCAGAAGCTCTATTCTGGACAGACCCAAGAAGGACTGAGTCTCTCTTCTAGCTAGCTTTCTCTTCCCCCATCCAGCTCCAATTCATGGTGAAAGTACTTACTTAGGGAAGTCATGGGTCTATTACTCCTATCTGAGCTTGCTTGTAAGACAGAGGTTTATGCCAGAGGAGCAAACAAAAAACCATCCAGGACCTATTAATATAAAAAGATTCCACTCCTGGAGAAGTGGGTCACTTTCCCTATTCCCACCTCTTCCTTAGGGAGAGAGACAGGCCTTAAAGATGACTAATTCCTTAGCTCTACCTGCCAGAATGCACATTACCTATAACAGATCATAGAGAATTCCATTCCTAAGGGCACTGTCAAAAATAAAGGAAATTATGATGGAGAACAATTGAGAGGGTATTCATAGCTCTACAATACAAATTATAATAAGCAAAAGAATTGAGCAATTAGGTGTTTAGTAACAGAGAGAACCAAGGAAAAAAGAGCAAATCACAAGAGGAATTTAAAAATATCTTGAGAAGTTAAAAATGCAAACGAAATATCCTAACACTTATGGGATGATATTTCTATCCCTCTCTCCCTTTCCCTCAGAGGGAAAATTATACAGGCTTATATTAAAATTGAAATAAGATCTCAAATTAATAAGCTAAACTTTCACCTTAAGAAACTACACAAACAAGTGCACGTTAAACTCAAATCAAGCAGAAAGAAGAAAATAACAAAATCAGAATGGAAATGAAATAGAGAATAGAAAAACAATAGAGAAAATCAATGAAACCAAAAATTGGTTCTTCGAAAAGAACAACAGAAATTAAGAAAGCAATTGCATTTATAGTTGTTTGAAAAATATTTAAGAATATATTTAACAAAGTGCAAGCAAAACTTTGTATAATGAAAACTACAAAATATTGTTGAATGAGGTTAAGTAAGACCTAAATACATGGAAAGACATTTCATGTTTATAGATCAGATTTAATACTGTTAAGATGACAATATTTCCCTAATTGACCTACAGATTCAGTGTAGTCTTTTATCTAAATATCAGCTAGCTTCTTTACAGAAAAGCACTGGAAGAAGGTGACAAAAAGAAGAAAGAAAATGCAAAGGAACTATGTAGTTGGAAAAGAATTCCTAGTATATAAACTCAAAATTAATCTTTACTAAATGAGTGAATACAGGTTTTGAATAACAATTGATTCCTAGAAGGAAGAAACTTTACTTATAAAACTAATAAGTATTTACAGAGCCAATAAGTAAAATCCATTTATTTTTATCTCCTTCAAACAACATTTTCTTTTTTATTGGCTCTTATGTACAAAGTTTTTGTTCCCTCATTCCCATTTGGACACAGTGACTCAAGCTTCCTTCTGTCAAGGAGCTCATACTTTAGTAGCGAACCTGTGATACATACATATACACATGCACACATACTTGCACACACATGGTAAAAAGTGATACATGTAAGAGAGGACTAAAGTGATATAATAATTCAAAAGTATCATTTGAGCTGGACTGAGACATGCTCTAGGAATTCAGAAGTGGCATTTGAGCTGGACTTAGACATGGAAGCAATGATTAAAGATTTCAAATAGGGGAGTGACATAATTAGAGCAATACCTTACTTAGGAAGATTAATTTGGCAGTGGGTGATCTGGAGGTGAGAGAAGGGAGCCAGGTTTGAAGGTAAAAATGAAAGATCAATTTTATATATACTGAGTGAGATATCACTAGGACTTCATGAAAAAAAAAAAGTGTAACAGGCCATTGGAAATCCAGTACTGGAAATTAGGGCTTGTGGAATGATTTGGTAGTTACTGTTCAGAGGTTATAACCAAGAGACTGTCTGAGATTACCAAAGGAAAAAATTGTAGGTATAGAAGAGATTTAAGGACAGAACACTTAGTAGACATTGGAAAATTAAGAGAAGGAAGAAAATTTGACATTTATTGCCTTTCAAAAAACTTCGTTTTCTAGTATCATTTACCTACCCCCCCCTTTTTTTTGTACATGCAAACTGATTGTTTCACTATCTTCCTCAGTACTACAACTAAATGGATCTGCAGTGGCCCTAAAATGCATTTAAAAATGAATACATTTGTTCTTACATAGCCCCTAAATCCTTTTGCTTTCCCACTAAGGCTGACACAAGATCTATTAAAATGGCAGACCAGTTTTATTTCTGGTGAACACTAGTTTTGAAGAACATTCAGGGTGTTAAAGAAGCTAAGGCTTGAAATGTCTTATAGATGTTCTCAGGAATTGCAGAGAAATACAAGCAACCTTGAAATAATATGACTTGAAATGTCTTATAGATGTTCTCAGGAATTGCAGAGAAATACAAGCAACCTTGAAATACTATGACTTGACTCTTTGTCATTGAAAATTTGAAAGTCAAACTTTACCTTGAAATTTCTTGGTTTTCTGCAGGGACAGCAAAAGAATTATAAGGATAAAAATAGGGGTCCCATCCTGCCATATGACATAAAAATGTCTATGGATTTCACTGGTGCCAGTTGTTTGTTCCTTCAACTTTTAGAGCATATAGCAGCCAGAAATGGAAAGTGATTGAGGTCACCATCCTGGAAGTGCCTGTTTACCCCAATAGAGGGGATTCTTTTGCCATAGGGAGAAATGACTTGAATTGGCTGTTTCAGTTTCTTTGTTCATGACCAGGGCCATATGTTTCAATTAACTTTTACAAGTGAATAATAGGCAATAGCCACAATCGAATTGGCTGGTAAAGGAATTGTATGGTGTTCATTGCACTATAAAAAAAATGTGCATAAGTCTTTGATACTGGAAGGTTTTTGTGACTCTAAAATTAACAAGCTGGCTCGGTTCTCCTCCATATATTTCCTAGGCTTTTTATGGCCTTTTTTCTTTTCTTTCTTTCTGGTTTCCCCCACCTCCATTTTCATATTAGAGGTTTTTGCATGTATATTTTTGTTTGTTTCCTTCCTTGACCTGCATTTCTGAAACTTCAGGCTCGTTTTAATTCTATTTTCAGAATTCTTACCAAGGTCAACCTGGTGCTGTTATATCCAGATGCTGACTCTTCATATCTTTTTATTTCATCTCTCTCTTAAGACCAATTGCTTTCTCAGCTATCTGCATAAGTGAAGGGGTAGAGGTTTGAAGGTAAACTTGTATTGCTAACCTGAAATGAGCTGTGGATAACAGCTAGAGTCAGTTTTAGGCAATTTGAAGAGGGGCTCTATAAGGTAAGAATATATTTAGCCTATTTTGACAGCTTAATTTCCTCTTCTTGTTACAGTAAGTACAAATGGATCCTAGGTGAGGAACCTGTGGAGAAACGAAGAAGGCTTCAGAATGAGATAACAACACCTCCTCTAGATTATTCCATGCCTGGCTCTTACAGGAGAGTAGATGCAGCTGTTGCTTACCCAGAAGGAGAGAACAGCCATGATAAATCCAGTTCTGAGAGAAGCACACCACCATATCTTTCCCCAGAATACCCAGAAGCAAGCAAAAGTACCAGTCAAAGTAGGGAGACTTCAGTTCTTTTTTCAGGAGCCCAAGAACATCAGGGGATCCTGCTCCCTGAAGAATTAGAAGATCAGATGCCAAGATTGGTAGCAGAAGAATCTAACAGAGGCAGCACAAACATAAACAAGGAAGAAGTAAACAAGGGACCTTTTGTAGCTGTTGTTGGAGTTGCAAAAGGTGTTCGAGATTCAGGAGCTCCCATTCAGCTGATCCCTTTTAACCGAGAGGAGCTTGCTGAGAGAAGAAAAGCAGCTGAATCCTGGAACCCAATGCCTTATTCTTCTGTGGCTTCTGCTACAACTCCTGCTGCAGTCACTGGGGAGAAAGGAAGAGGCTATGAGGAGAGTGGAGGTCATAATACACCAAAGATGAAGAACCAAAGAGAGTTGGAAGAACTGAAAAGAACCACAGAAAAGTTGGAACGTGTTCTGGCAGAAAGGAATTTGTTCCAGCAAAAGGTTAGGGCAGCACCTTGCCACTAGAAATAAAAGATAATTGAAACCAAGGGACCTGAGAGCTGGAGCTCTGATGAATTCATGTTCGTAGGCCTTTAAGCAAAATAAGCCATTGAATTATTCTGTGGTATGTTTCAGATTGGGTGAACTCTAATGGGCTTCCCTACTATATTTTGGGATTGAAAAGGTCCATAAGTAGAGGAATATGTACTGAGGAATCACTGAGTGAATATATTAGGGACAATTTTTGCCACTCTTATAGCATGTGGAGTCATTGAATTTCTATTTCTTGGACTGCAGGTGGAGGAGCTGGAACAGGAGAGGAATCACTGGCATTCTGAATTCAAGAAAGTCCAACATGAATTGGTGACCTACAATACCCAGGAAACAGAAGGCTTGTATTGGAGCAAGAAACACATGGGCTATCGCCAAGCTGAATTCCAGATTCTGAAAGCTGAGCTGGAAAGAACCAAAGAGGAAAAGCAAGAACTAAAAGAGAAACTGAAGGAGACAGAGACACACCTGGAAGTGCTGCAGAAGGCTCAGGTCTCCTACCGGACCCCAGAGGGAGATGACCTAGAAAGGTTAATTACTAGGGTTTAGTTATCAGCTTGTGAGTGCTAATGGGAAGCATCCTTTAGGACCCCAGTTACTGGTCATAAATAAGGGAGGAAGTCTGAATCAATTCATAGGCCACCAAGGACTAAGGAATTACTTCTTAGTGCGCTGCAGCCAGTCTCCCTGTGCTTGGTGGCATTGTGCTTTCTTCTTTCTTTGTAGCTAATGGAAACATAATTGTTGAGAAATGTAGGCCCGTTTTTAAGGAGCTTCATTTTGTTCTGTTGGCTAATGACTTCATGTCATCTCTTCTCCTGCCCCCTCACTCCATCATACAGGGCTTTGGCAAAGCTTACGCGGCTGCGTATCCACGTCAGCTATCTCCTTACTTCTGTCCTCCCTCACTTGGAGCTTCGTGAGATCGGGTTTGACTCAGAACAAGTGGATGGGATCCTGTATACGGTGCTGGAGGCAAATCACATACTGGATTGAACACTAGACTATATACTCTATCTACCCCTCTCTCATCTCCTTTTCATCTCCCTCTCCTCTTCTCTCCTTTCCTCTCCTCTTTTCTCTCCCTTCCTCCCTCTCTCCCCCACTTCTCTCCCATTCTATCTCTCACCTTTATGCCTTATTTAGATAATCTTTGAGTAAATCCTCACTCTTAATCAATCTGCTGCTTATTCAGTTTGGTGTGAGGAAAGAGGCTATTTCAATAGGCTTTCAAGAGTTTCAGGAACAGAAAAGCAATAGTCATCAAACCAGATGACCTGAAAGCTTTAACTTTCATGGCTTAGTTACTTGGCCTATTTTATATCCTTTCTGAAGTGGTTTGTATTCATTTAGGTTAAATCAGTCAACAAATATTGGGTTAATGTACTAGGTGTTTGGGGATAAATTAACCATTATAACTCATGGATTCAGTCTTCAAGGATCTAACAATCTAATTGGAAACACAAGACACACACCAAGTTAACTAACTGGTATGAGAGAGTAGTACACGCATTATAGGGAAGGTCTGGAGGAGGAAGTTCAAGGAAGGAGTCACATCAGAAATGGGTTTGTTTAAAGAATGAGCATGACCACACTTAACAATTGTTGTTTTTTAGGTGGTAGGACTATGATTGTTAATTGTTTCTTCTTGCTATCTTCCTGCCTTTTTCAAATTTTCTATAATAAACCTGTTATTCGTCTTGCATTGGAAAAAATAAATTCTTTTAAAAAGAATGAGTAGGTTTGGATTTAGATATCAAATAAGAGACTTGTGAAAGTATTAGTTCATTTTATAATTTATGTTGTATTTCACTTTACCTCTGGAAGAATAACATGAACAAAGGCATGAAAAAAGTTGGAATGTGAAAAATGTGTTTAGCAGGAATGATGGGTTAATGTAAAGGGATCTAAGGTTAAATCGTTACCCATCTACTCACCCCTCTTTGTGTTGTTTGCATTTTACTAAGGAATTCTTGGAAAAGAAATCTTCAAGCCCCAAATTTTTTTAAAAAATGTAATACCAACCTGGGATTTTAGGTAGTGGGAGAGCTATTTTAGGGCAGGGAGATCTATTTGATATGCCTCAGAATACTCCATGCACCTACTCTTCAGGCTAGTGCTTAGTGAGGGGTAGATTTCATATTACCAGAAATAGTAAAACTTACTCTTGTAAAACTAGACATATTGTTTATTCCTTGCTTTATTGTATTTATATAGCACATACTCTCCAAAGAGTTCAAGGTACTCTTCAAAATATGTTGAACATTGAACACATAAAAAAGCATAGCAACAGTGAAAACTATAAAGGCAAAATAATAAAAGGGAGGTGGGATCAAGCAATCACAAAAGGATTAACTAGTCCAGAGGAATGTTTTGGATATTTTTTGTTTCTCTTCTGCAGAATTACTTCAGAAGATTCTCCCAAGCTTATTTTATCTCCTTTGAAAGAGGCCCATCGTAGATATTCCAATGAGACTACAAGGACTAGGAGGAAGCCAGAGCCAAATATCACCGTTAGAATAAGTACTCAAAATATCCCTGTCACTTACTTTCACCTCGCTTAAGCTCTAGCCTGCCATGTGATTATTTCTCATGTCAGACATTTGGACTATGATGTTGAGGGCCCCAGTTATCTAAATGTTACTCAGAGGGTGGGGGGAGGGGGAACATATTCAGCCATTCAATCAGTGACACTTGTTCTTCAGATGAGCGTAGGGCTTTGCACAGATATGGACAACATGGATGAGAAGGTGGTGTAGGAAAAAAATCAGATAATTGAAGGTTGTGTGTGTGTGTGTGTGTGTGTGTGTGTGTGTGCAAAAGAGAGAGATAGGCCATTGGGCTTTTTTAAAAGGTAGAAATTTTTAACTCATATTTACTATTGCTTATTCTCAGCCCATTTCCTCATCCCAACCCCATATTGCTTCTTCCAGCAACAGTTAACTGTGTGAATCTATTTGATACAATACCAGAGCCACCTGTTTGTTACCTATTTAGAATGAAATCATACTATATAAAGTCCCTTTAACCAATGCTAAATGTCATGGTAGGGAGATTGAAAAATGTCACTCAGGCTTACTAAAGCTTACTAGAGCTTTTGGAAGCAAAAGACATTCTGAAGAAAAGGTGGATGCTTCCTTCTGTCTATCTTGTTAGGTTAACATAATCATAATTCTTTCAAATGTCTCTTACATTTGCCCTTTACATTTCTACTTCTACAGTCAACAGTTAGGTTCTTATTATCTTGTCTTCATCATTGAAATAGATTCTTAACTGACCTCCCTTGCCTCTTGTTTTCACTCCTTAAATCCACTGTACTCACTATCTCAAAATTGCTTTTAATGATATCACCAGGTTATGCCTCTGCTCAAAGACTTGCTAGTGCTCCCAGTTGCCCACCAAGTGTAATACAAATTTGCACCTGGATTAAACCATGCTCTCTAGACTCATCTTCCAGCATTTCAAACCAACCATATTCCATCCAAAATGAACTTTTTTAGGTTTCTGAACCTGCCTTAAGATTTTTGCTATTCTATTCCCTTTGCCTGGAATGTTTTCCCTTACATCTTCCCTTTGGCTCAGATGTCAACTTTTTTCCCCTAAAAATTCCTCTAATTACCCAGTGAGATGTGACATTTTCTTTGAACATGTAAGTTTTGGGTCACTTATAAGGCTCTTATCACAAACTTCCTTGTCCCGTCTTCCCTATTAGAAAGCTCCAGATTCAAATATTCACTGCCTATTTGACACATTTACATGTCTCACAGGCACTTCAAATAAAACATGTTAAAAGTAAACAGTGACACACCCTTCCACAGGACCGTTCCTTCCCTTAATTTTCCTCATTTGAAAAATGGCACCTCCACCCACCTAAGCACATAAGCTAGAAACCTGGAAATCATCCTAACTTTCCTCTTCTCTAGTCCTTCACATCCGTCTGTCAGAAAGTGTGTCAACTCTAACTTCAAAGTATTAGCTTGATTTCAGTCACTTTTACCACAGCTACCTTAGTCCAAACTGCTGTCGTCTCCCACAGATAATTGCAACTCCTAACTGGTGTCCTTGCTTTCATTTTTGTTCCCACAATTGTCTTACACAGAGTGATTAAAAAAAACACAAGTCCAATCATATGACACATTGCTTAAAGCCCTTTAATGATTTCTCCTTGAATAAATGAGAATAAAATCCATACTCATTACAATATCCTACAAGACCCCCCTTCTAGTTTTTCTCTTGTAGCTATTCATATCTCACTTTGCCCTTGCTCACTGTGGTCTTACTACTGAAACATGTCAAGCTCTTACTCAATCTCAGAGTCTTTATCCATACTGTTCCCTCTCCTACAATGATTATATTTCCAGTCTTGGCATGCTAGCTATTCTTCATCCTTTAGGTCTTTGTGTGTCAACTTTCTCAGACAGGTCTACCTGGAAACCTTTTTTCTCTACCCTATTTTATCATTATTTCCTATTGTGTTTAGTTCATAGCACTTTTCACAACTTGCAATTACATATTTGGCTGTTTACTTTGACTCATTCAACAAATATTTATTGGGTATCTACTATATGTTGTATGATATACAGTGATGAACACAACACATGTGGCCTCTGTCTGCCTCTTTCACTAATAAGTTCTATGAAGGGAAAGGTCATGCTTATTTTTGCCAATCACTATATCCTTAAGGTTATCATAGTACCTGGTATATAGTAGGTAATCAATAAATAATTTAATGGTGGGGACTGTGTTTTGTTCATATCTCCATCTCCCTCAAGAACCTAAAATAGTGCCTCATTCATAGAAGAGGTTGGATACATACTTTATGAGTGAGGTAGATAGCAATCTTGGACATTAAACTCTAAAAATTAAAGACTGAGACAATAAATGGCATAAGTTATGGGGTATGCTCATAGCTGAAGTGGCCTAGAGTTTCTCCTTAGCTGATCTTCCATTTGAATAATTAGAAAGGCTACTAAAGGAGAAAGGGAGTATGGTGTTTCTCACAGGCATTCTGAATATCATCAAAAGGAAGCTCCTAACATGCAATTTTGAAATACTGATAATTACAAAATATAATCAGGAGAAGTCTATAGGGACCAGGTCTTGAGAGTAAGAAGTAAAAGAAAATTTTTTCTGAGTCTTTTGTTCACTTTTTCCAAGAACAGTGACAGTTTTTTTGTTTTGTTTTGTTTTTCAAGAAAAGAACTTATCCATAAACAAACAACAGACAGAGCAAGCTTCAAGGAAATAAATACCTGGTACATGTGAGGAAGGCATTACATGCTTGTAGGATGGAAAAAAAAATCAGTACTAGCAGATCCAGGTGATTGGAGAGTCTCAGGTTCTATTCTGGTCCAGGGAATGTATCTTGGTTGCAAACTCGATCCCTGGTGCAATTGGGGCATGTGTGAGCACCAACCAATCATTGTGTCTCTCTCATATTGATGTTTCTCTCTCTCTCTGTTTCTCCCTCTTCCGTCCTCTATCTCTAAAAATCAATGGGAAAAATATCCTTGGGTGAGGATTAACAACAATAACAAAAGAGTGAATTATGGAGGTATGGTCAGGAAAGCTTCAGGGAGTGCGCTCAGATTAAGTTAAATGTAATTTCCCCAAAAGAATAATTTATGCTTAGTGACAAGCACATTCCTATCGCAGGACTTACCTTAGACAGAGAGGACATTCAGGAATCATACTTTCTGAATCAAAAGTTAGGGCATGCCCTAGCTGGGTAGCTCAGTTGATTAGAGCATCATCCAGATATGTCAAGGTTTCAGGTTTGATCCCCAGTCAGGGCACATACAAGAAGCAACCAATGAGTACATAAATAAGTGGAACAACAAATCTCTCTCTCTCTCTCTCTCTCTCTCTCTCTCTCTCTCTCTCTCTCTCTC
>JAAGEH010000031.1:12964902-13036719 GCA_011751065.1 Lasiurus cinereus
CTCTCTCTCTCTCTCTCTCTCTCTCTCTCTCTCTCTCTCTCTCTCTCCCTTCCTCCCTCCCTATGATCCTCCCTTCCTCCTCTTCCTCCTCCTCCTCCTCCTCCTCCTCTTTCTTCTCTCTCTCCCTCTCTCTCTCTCTCTCTCTCTCTCATTCAAAAAAAGTTAAGGCACATAATTAGTTAATAAATTAAATAATTTGAAAGAAAACAACTTACATAGTTTGGGGTATATTAAACCTCTGTCACTAAGTGAAATATAAGTAGCATTCATTTTTCTAATGGAAAATAAAATCTGCAGAAGAAATGTTTTTTTTACTTGCCTTTATCCCCAAGCCCAAAGCTTTTGTGTGAATCACCAGAAATCCCAAACCCACTTATATATAAGAACAGTTCAGATGTTTTGGGTGCCTTCTATGTGCCAAACACATTCCATTCATCTGCCCATTGAGTTCTCAGGGGTAGACAAAATGACTTTAGGCAGAGGGTCAGAAAGTGTTCCCAAAAGGCCTGATTTTCTAATTGAGCTGTGGAAGCTTGTAAGGATTGGAAAGGTAAAGGTGTGTGGGCAATAGTATAAGCAAAGTCACAAGACTAATTGGAGAAAGTGTAAATAAAGGAATGCCTAAGAAGGTGTGAGGAATCTATATATATAGATAAGCCTAATATGCAAATTGTCCCCTGGGGAATTCGACCAGGAGACCAGGAGTTTGATCGCTGGCCAGGCCTAGGAACCCTACCCATGCATGAATTTCATACACCAGGCTTCTAGTAGTGTATAATTCACTTTGAAGTATAAGGAACAGAATGGACCAAGGGCTTGGAATGTCAACAAGAGGAAAGCTATGCTAAATATGCTCAACAATGGAGCCTTATAGTCTATGATTTAGGAAGTGGCTGTTGAAATCTTTCCAGTTGTCCCTGAGTTTGGGAAATTCACTGCAGTTTGCAGTTCCCTTGGACTAAGCTTTTTTCTAGTTCAGTAAAATCTCGCTATAAGAGACTAATTTGGGTACAGTGATGTCTGTTAAAGCCGAAAGTCTGTTATATAATAAAGTTTTTCCAAATGCATATATTAAAAAATTGTCAAATTATTTAGTCTACCTGTTTTTATTTATGTAGACACGTTTGTGTAATTAAAATTAAATATGTATGAAAAGTTTAATTTCACAGAATAGTTTTCTATATGTATTACTATAATTTTAAGTTTATACTAAAGAGCTCTAGTGAATGTATATATTCACCAGTCACCCAGAGTAAACAAATGTACATTGTGGGGGTACAGGTTAGCACACTTTGGTGGGCAGGCTTTAAAATTGCTATATGAAATCACACCATGAGACAACGGGCATGCAATGGATGTAATCATGTGAAATCATTCCCTGATCATTGTTTAAGAGTGGTGACTCTTGGATTTAAGTATGTAGACTATAGTTGTATATATGTAATGTTTATGTCAGTTAAATTACTACAGTGTTTTTTCCAACTTATGACCTATTCGCTAAAATTTGTTAAAAAATAACAGTGAATTAGTCCTGACTGGTGTTCCTCAGTCATTAGAGTGTCAGCCCATGGACAGAAGGGTCTTCGGTTTAATTCTTGGTCAAGGGCACGTACCTTGGTTGTAGGTTCCATCCCCAGCCTGGTGGAGGCATGTGTTGGAGGCAGCCATCAATGTGTCGCACATAGATGTTTCTCCCTCTCCCTCCCTCCTTCCCTTCCACTCTCTTTAAAAATCAATGGAAAAAGGGAGAACCAAGATGACGGCATAAGGTATACACCTGTACGTGCTGCCTCTCACAACCACACCAAAACTACAACTAAAAGACAGAACGACTATCCCCCAGAACCACGGGAAAGCTGGCAGAATGGAAGTTCTATAACTACAAGGAAAGAAAAAAGTGCATTGAGACCTGGTAGGACATGCAGAGGCTCAGAAAGGCAGAGGTATGGAGATGTGGGCAAATCAGGCTGGCATGCACTTTTTTTTTTCAATTGGGAGGGAGTTACAAGTTCCCAACTATTCTGAACTCTAGTTTCTGGCGAGATTCTAGGGATCCAGACTCATACAGGGAGAAACTGGACTGTTTGCCATTGGTTTGGAAAGATAGGGTGGTTTTCTTGCAGAGGTGAGCACAGGAATCATTGTTTACGGCACTGGGGTGTGGACACGGGACAGGGATTAGAATGTGGAGACGCAGAGAGGACTGACTGGCAGCTATCACTGTTTTCCATGCCCTAGAGCTTCCCTGAGATCCTGCCCCACCCAATTTACAAACCCATCTAGGGGTGCACAGTGGCTTTTGCATATGAATGGCCTGCCCTCTCAAAGCTTACTCTAACAAATTGCAACTGCATCAGACAACTCCAAAACTTCCAAACTCCAAGAAAAGAGGAGAAATCTACAGCTCTCCCTGTAGCTCCTGCTGGGTGGCCTCCAATAGTAGCTGACTTGCACCTCCTTGGAGATCCAGGAACCAGTGTACCTAGAAGTCAGTGTGAGATGACACCAGATTTCAACTCCTCACATACATAAGTGACACACTGAAGAGGCAGATTCAGTGAGCACCAAAGCCCCAATAAAGTAAGTCTTGCCCCATAGGGGTGTCTCCAGCACAGTAGTTCTTCCATTACAGACACAGGGTGTCCTCACAGCCAATTGGCCTGGAGGTCAATTTGTCCCAGTGTACCAATAGCAATCAAAGCTTAACTACAACAAGACTGTGTATGCAGCCCACAGAGGGATGCACCAAGAGTGTCCACCTCAGGTGATTGGGGAGGAAGACCTCCTGGGCCATAAAGAAAAACTAGCACACAAAGCCACTCCATCAACATAGGGAAGCAGCCAAAATGCGGAGACAAAGAAACATGTTACAAATGAAAGAAATAGAGGAAAGCAAACGACTGGACATAGAGTTCAAAACCACATTTATAAGGTTAATCAAGAATCTTCTACAAACTGCCGAGAAACTCAATGAGACCTTCAAGGATCTTAATGAGAATGCCAAAAAAATGGAAAAGGAACAGTCAGAAATTAAGCATGCACTATTTGAAATAAAGAATAATATACAGAAATCCAACAGCAGACTAGAGGACCCCAAGAATCAAACCAAAGATTTGAAATATGAGGAAGCAAAAAACACCCAACCAGAAAAAACAAAAAGAAAAAAAAATAGTCCAACAATGTGAAGATAGTGTAAGGAGCCTCTGGGACAACTTCAAGCATACCAACATCTGAATTATGCCAGAAGAAGAGAGAGCAAGATACTGAAAACCTATTTGAAGAAATAATGACAGAAAACTTCCCCCACCTGATGAAAGAAATGAACTTACAAGTCCAGGAAGCACACAGAACCCCAAATAAAAGGAATCCAAAGAGGACCACATCGAGTACACATCATAATTAAAATGCTAAGGGCAAAAGACAAAGAATCTTGAAAGCAGCAAAATAAAAACAGTTAGTTACCTACAAGGGAGTATCCATATGACTGTCAGCTGATTTCTCAACAGAAACTATGCAGGCCAGAAGGAAGTGGCAAGAAATATTCAAAGTGATAAATAGCAAGAACCTACAACCAAGATTACTCAGCAAACCTATCATTCAGAATTGAAGGTCAGATGAAGAGCTTCACAGAAAAGGAAAAGCTAAAGGAGTTCATTACCACCAAACCAGGATTAAATGAAATGCTGAAGGGTATTCTTTAAGAAGGGAAGAGGTGGAAAAAGGTACAGATAAAAATTATGAACAACAAAGTGACAACAAATACATACCTATCAACAAGTGAATCTAAAAATCAAGTGAATAAGAAATCTGATGAACAGAATAAACTGATGAGTATAATAGAATCAGGGGCATAGAAAGGGAATGGACCGACAATTCTTGGGGGAAAGGGGGTGTGAAGGGTGCAAAAGGAGATTGGACAAAGGTCTTACACCTATGGATGAGGACAGTGGAGGGGCATAAGGGTATGGGGTGGGGGGTGGGGAATAAGGTGGAGGAGAGCTATGGGGGAAAAAAGAGCATGTGTAATAAACTGAACAATAAAGATTTATATAAAAAATAAAAAATAAAATGAGGCTCATGCCTCAAAAGAGATAATTGTGTAAAGAGCTAAATAAATGGCAAAATTCCTTTTGCTCAAAAAAAAAAATCAATGGAAAAAATATCCTTGAATGAGGATAAACAACAAGAACAAAAAATCAGTAAAATAATAACAAAAAAATAACCTGTTAGCTTAATTATAAGCAAATCTTGGTTAAAAGCATTTTAAAATTAGCAGGGTGTTAATTTTTACATATAACATATAGACTAAAAATTTTGTCTGTTAAATCCACAGTCCATTAAATCAAGGTCTGCAAAATTGAGGGTTTACTATAGTGGGACCTGATTGATCATGGTTCTTTATCACCTCATATTTTCACAGATCTGGATGAAGGTCAAAGAGCCATGACCATTCCTTTCCAACTTCTGGAGTCAGCTTTCTCCCTGGCTTCTGTTAATGAAATCTGATGAAATTAAGCCTATTTAAGGTCTTCAAAGTATTCAGACTTTTGGGAATAATATTGAGAAATTTTGGCCTAGGAAAGAATATTCCCTTGCTTATGTAGATTCACATCTGTGCTATAATATATATCTTGTTATCTGCCCCCATTCTCCAAAGAAACACACATTTTGGTGTGACTTTGACTCTACCTTTTAGGTCACCAATATGCTTAGAATACAGTTAACCATTTGTTGAGGATCTACTATCTGTCGTGACCATATTGAGAAGCAGGTGTCATTCTCATTTTACACATGAGGAAACTAAAGTGCAAAGGTTACATAGAGAGTGCAGAGGCAAAGCCAAATCCTTGTCTGACTTCAAAGCTCTGTTTCTTTTTTTAAAATATATTTTTATTTATTTTAAAGAGGAGAATGAAGAGGGAGAGATAGAAACATTGATGAGAGGGAAACATTAATTGGCTGCCACCTGCATGCCCCCTACTGAGGATCAAACCCACAACCCGGGCACGTGCCCTAACTGGGAATTGAACCAGTGACTTCCTGGAGCATGGGACAATGCTCAACCACTGAGCAACACCAGCCTGGTCAAAATCCAGTTTCTTTTCCTGCCACACCATACTGCCTATCTTGAAAATGATTAGTGTCAGTTTCTTCCTTTTGATAAGAAATGCTAAAGCCAGCCTATACTAACAATTTCCAAGGAAGAAAGTTCTACAATCCCACACAATGTTTAACTGCCCTCATGATCAGGAAATTGTTCACTTATGTAATGAATATTCCTCCAAACAACATAGCAATTCATTTCCTCTTGACTGGGTTTTTCACTCAGGGCTGTCACTTGGCAGCTTTCCTGATATCAAAACAACCATCAAGACCCTATTCTTACACTCCAGGAGGTCTTGGAATTGTTGTCCTCTGCCTTCTGATGTTCTCACTGGCTCCTTTGTACCACCACCATTCCCTACCACCCCCACCCCAAGAGTGCTGAGTTGGGGAATGACACTTGAGAACATACTGGTTTATAATTACACATAGATGAGTAAAATTAACCACATGAGTTGCCTCTGAAATTACCTAGGGGAAGATGAAACCACTTTTCTCAACTTGTCTGCCTATTTCTTGGTTTTTACTTTGTTTCCATTCCTAAAGCTGTTGAATCATTTAGTTGAAGGATGCATGTGTTACTCAGGGAAGTCCCTGCTCCCCCAAATTGTAGTGTCCATTGTCTCTGAATTAATGTTCTACATCTTAAACTCATTGGTCTCATCTTCTCATTCTGGATCCTTTTAGGGCTAAACCAAGAAACTAATACAAATTCTGGTGTTGATGGCTAATCTTTGGCTAAATTAGTTTCTCTTTCCATAAAATATTAAAGGCCTGGTGAACAAAATTCATGCATGGTGTGGTCCCTAGGCCTGGCCAGTGATCAAAGTGAGAGCATCTGGCATGGAAGGGTAGGTCCCAGCTGACCTCTGGGCCCTGGGCAGCACCTGGGCCCCTGGGCTCCCATGTGCTCCCTCTACCTGAATCACACAGCACATGAGTCCCACATGAAGATGTAGTGAGTGCAGACAGATGCCGTGGGGCCAGGGTGTAGTGTGGGCCTCTGGGCCACCCAGCAATGCCACAAGGAAGCCAGGCAGGCAGTGCGCTTTCTCCTGGCCAGCCTCACAGACTGGCTTTTATGCGAACCTATGGGAAGCCTGACCAGCTTCTGCAGTCCTGGTAACTATGGCCTGGCTCATCTGGAAGAGGCTGCATGAGTGCAGGGAGGGATCCTGGTGTCCCAGGGGAGGATAGTAGGGGAAGTGAGAGTGAGCTCAGTGGACACCCTGCATTCTCACATCTCCGTCCCCATCACTTCTGCCCCCAGGTAGCCAGGGAGAGGTCACAGCCTCCTGCCCTGGTGCCGCAGGTGGTTGGTCACTGCCACTTAACCCCAATTCCCCATCCCAGCCTGGGGCCCAGCCCCAATTGGGTGATCAGGGCCTGCAGGCGCTAGTTGCCATGTGTGGGGTGATTGGTCAGAGCCAGTCTCCCTACTTGGCTCCCTCAGTGCCTAGGAGCCAGGTGGCAGCCCCGCCCTCCTGCTTCTGCTGCTGGTTGCCATCTGTGGGGCCATTGGTATGGCGATTGGGTCCCTGCTCACACCGGTGCTGCACATTCACCTGCTCCACCATCCCACCAAGGTCCTGCTCTCATGGGTCCCCATCGGTGCCTATTGGAGCTGGAAGTACCTACCTACACTGCTACCGATGCCAGCACCATATCACCTATGCATGACATGTTCCATGCTGCCCCCCTGGTGGTCAGTGCACGTCATAGTGAGCCATTGAATTCAAGTAGAGGGGACAATTTGCATATTAAGTTTTTATTATATAGGATGCTTGCTTTTTAACCAAGGCATTTAGTGTCTTTAACCCAAGGGATAAGGTCTTCACAGTTTCATCGGATATCCTTTTGGGAGATGCTGATCCACCCTCTTGTATCCCATTGGCTAATTTCAGAAATAAATTCAAGTAAAAGACTTTAAGGAGCATCTTTTCTTTGTATTTTTTGGTGTGACTCTTTTTTCTCCTGAGTAACCCAATTGAGTAACCCAACAGAACTTCATCAAATATCACAAACTATGAAAGTGCTATTTGAGCCCTGACCAGTTTGGCTCAGTGGATAGAGCGTCAGACTGTGGACTGAAAGATCCTGGGTTTGATTCTGGTTGAGGGCATGTACCTTGGTTGCAGGCTTGATCCCCCCATAGGGGGTATGCAGGAAGTGCTATTAGAGAAAAGGAGTTATTACTGAAATGCATGATTATCTACCACAATGCTTATACTCATTTGGCATCTAATTTCATATCCCATTATACATTTCTAATATCTATTTGAAAGCATGTGTTTTCTCGGTATTATCTTCACAAGGCTATGTTTGCAATAGAAAGTTCTTCTAGGAAGAGATTTATGAAGTGATAAGGAAGAGATTTATGAAGTGATAAGGGTGCCATGGGAATTCATGGATGACAGGAAAATAGGACCTGATAATTTGCCCCATGTACGGTGGGTGATTTTCTGCTTTGTGAAGTCCTAAGACTTGCTTTGTGGAGAAATTAGGCCCAGAGCAGTAAACTGTAGGCAAGAGTTAAGGAGGAATTCCTGAGCTGCAATTTCCAGGAAAGTGGCAAGTTGTGTGAGGGTGAGCAGATTACAGCTTCTGTATTGCTGTGCTTGATAACAGCCTGTTAATATTTTATCAGTGATCACCCCATAGCACGCAGCAGCGAGCCACCACATCTGGGGGGGGGGGAAGAGAGATAATTTGCTGGACTTCATGTTTGAGTCTTCCCTCCAACCCCATTAAAATAACAGAATTTCTCATCAAAGTTAGGAGCCACCTGGGAAGGGAGACCAGGCTGGGTAAAGGCCAGGCTTCAGCCAGCTGAGGAGGAGCACAGGCACTTCCCAGCCTGGGGCCTCTATGTTCCAGTGGGCAGCTGAAGGCTTGAAAAAAAATCATCTGTCCATGGCCCTGGGCTGAGTGGGAAGAAACTGTTGACTCTGCAAGGCCTCATTTGCCTTCCTTTACAACTGTGCCCCTTTTCCCACACTTGTATTTCTCCTCTGGTCCAGAGTCAAAAGGTCTCGGGTTACTTGAATGGTCACTATCTCTGCTGCCCTCAGCAATACCATAGACCTGCCCAAGAGAAGAAACTGAGGGAGAAGAGGCTGAGCCCGAGTCACTTTCTGCATTAGAGCTGTTTGGGGGTGTTGTGAGGTAAACTCAAAGGTGTTCTGGGTTAGCTGAGTAGTGTCTCCCTGTTTCTTCCTTAGCACTGCACTCCACCCTATTTCTCTATTTCCCATGGGCCTTCAGTTAGAGAAGCAGTTTCTTTTCATCATTCTTCCCCCAGAAGCTCAGGTAGTACCAGAGCCTCATTTCATATTAATTGGGACTTGAGGGGACTTACATAACTTTTTAAACTAGCCCCTGACATCCCAATTTATGGCACTTTCCCCTTCTCACAGGACAGACGATATTGTGCCTTAGACCACATTTTGATGTGCATGACTTACCTTTCCTTATTCACCTTTGTAGCCCTCAAAGCAGACATTGCCTGACAGACTAAGAATGCAGTTGGTGTGGGCTGGATGGCTAGAGAGTTGGTTGAATGGTTGTTCAACTGACTGGGTAAAGGTCTCACAGAAAGTTGGAACTTGCTTTCCCACAAAAAAGCCAGTTTTAGCTCCCACCTCCCCATTAACTATCACATAGCAGTGGGTCACCAGGGCCCCAAAGAGGGGGGACATGAGTCACCATATTATCAGAGGAATGAGGTAGGACAGAAACATCTCTCCTTGTGCAAGGGTCAGAGCCATGAGCCTGAAGCATAAACACAACAGCCTTCACTATCCCCTCAGTCTATGGCTAATCTAAGTTACTTTATGATGGAAGCCAATGGGGTTAGTTGAAAGCTATTCCACATGGACCCAGTCTCAAAGGGATTTCTAGGAAATTATTTAGATTGAGGCTTTTCTTTCTCAACCAGTTGCTCTTTATTGTCTCTTCTCTGCTTTCCCTAGTTGTGGACGAATTTCTAACTCCTTCCATAGACTCTTCCCAAATTAAAAGGAGCAGGAAGAGCACTTGAGATGTTCCCTGCATATGTCATCAGTTTAGCTCAAATAAATTCTTATTAAAAAAAAAAAAGGAAGAAAAATCTCCCAGGTCAGCCTTATCCTAAGATGAAGGGAAGGTCTGTGCTCTGTTTTCCTCAAAGGCCCTTAGATTACAGTAGTAGACAGGGGCAGGAGGACTGCAGAAATCTAAAGAGCAACAGGTGTTCTTATCATAATCGCAGACCCTGTGGGTAGGGTTTCCAAGCTTATGTTCAGACTCTGACACTCTATGACTTTAGGAAAATTACCTCTCTGAGCCTCCATTTTCTTTTTGCAAAAGATCCATTTCATTGGGGGTATTTAGAGCATGTAATAAATTGGTGGATCTGAAAGTGTTTTGGTTGCCAGGTAGTGGGGCATTGGAGCCCATACCAGACTGGTGCCCACTCAGCATAGCAGAGTCAACAAGATAACCCATCTTCTAACCTTCAGTGGCCCCAGTTGAGAGCACTTGGGTTCCTGGTTCCAGACCGGAGATATTACCTCTTATTAAATTTCTGTTCATCAAGCCCTCTCTCTCTACCTTTATTCCTGCCTGCTGCCATTCCTTCTAACTGGGATTGGATGCTGGAGTCCTAGCCTCTGCACCAAAGAAGGCTCACTTCAGTAGTGCAATGATGGTAGTGCCTGTTATAACAGGTTCCTGTATACTGAGGCCTACTAGATCCAGGGGCTGGGTAAGCTGAATCTTATAGGGCCCCATTATGGTCAGTGTTGCCATAGTTAATATCTTCATAAATTAGGCTTTGTTAATTCCAAAAGAAGTTGAAACAGGGCCAAATTGTGGGCCTCCCAAAATCCTATACCTCCAGAATTAGGGTAATTGGAACTGAGGTGTTGTGACTTATTCAAATATAAGCTTGGCATATTCTCTGATGGGACAGTTAGCTGAACCCAGGCTGGCCAGCTGGCCAACATGGCAGGAGCAGTTCCAGGTTGTATACTCAATGAATTTGTCCTCTCCCAGATCCCCCTCACAGGAGACCAGGAGACTCTATGTGTTCCCAATGGCATCTCATTGGCCATAAATAATTTTCCTCAGGCAGTTAGGGGACTGCTGCCAGGCTCTTCCTATTGGCTGTTAATATTCTTGGATCAGCAGAGTCCTATTTGGGGAGTCAGGAGACTAGACCACTAAAACCATCTGTATAAACCTAGGAAAATCTCTTTACTTATGTGGACCTTAGTTCCTCCATCTGGCAAATGGAGATTATCAGATCTATTTCACTTTCCTCACAATGGTTATTCAGAGAATGAAAGGAATAAACACATAGCAAATTTAGTAAATAACTTAAATGAAACAATTATTATGAAAAGGAGGAGCCCTGGGCAAGATTAAAGTTTTCCTGGGGAGGAGGAATTTTACTTTCATAATATCTTCAGAAAAGTCTAGAACTTCCTATCCATCTACAGAGAATAAAAGCCAGTTTCCATCCTACCCTCCCCTTAGCCCAATTCTCTCCATCACACCTTCCCTGTATGGACCACTTTGAAAGAATAAAACAGTTATTCAATCAACAAATGTTTATTGATCATCTACTATTTGCCAATCAATCTTACAGATAATCTTTATCTGTAAGTCTAGAGGATACATAGATGTCTAAGATATGGCCCATATCCTCCAAAAGTTTACAATGTACTTGTGAAATCAAATATACAAACATGAAAATATAATTATGCATCAAAATTGTGAATGATAAGCATCAAAAAAGTGAACTGTACATTGAGAGAGAGGAAGAAAGGGACAGAGTGGTCAGAAGAAGCTCAATGAAGGAGACGGTGCTGAGCAAGTTGTTCAAGCATGAGAAAAACTTGGCAAAGGGATAGGGCTTTCAAGTTTAGAAGAACAGTTTAAACATAGGCAAGGAAGTGGAAAATATACAAGGCATGCTAGATACAATGAATGGGCCCTTTCTGCTGGCACTGAGGTTTGGGGAGGTGTACTGGAGTTCTTCAGAAGTTGTGAGCAAAAATGCCTTTGGTTTGTTTATGATTCACACCTCCACCCCTACTCCAGGGGAAATGGAGCATTTTCAGGTCTTGGAGCTGGAACTGTCTGCTTGGGAACCATTCTGTACTTTCTCACCTCACCTGAAATCCTAGGCAGCAGCTTAGCTATCACTCAGATCAGGGCATAACACCTTGGGCCTGATTATTCTATACTGAAGCCCTTGGATGCATTCTAGCAGCTCAGGAGTATCTGGTGAGGGAAGATGGGGGGAATATGAAGGACAACATGTACTGTGGTCTTTCAGTCTCTGTAGTGTGCTCTATAGTTAGACCCCTGGGGGTCTGATCTAGGCCTTTGAGCTGATTTTCCATTAGGTTTGAAGACTCTATGGGAAGCTGACTCCCTGGCCCAATAGAAACATCTACTGAAGAAACACACATGGCCACCTAGCTTCTTAGCTATCAAAGTTCTTATTCTTTCTTGGGCATCAGTGTCAAGGAATGATGTATTTCACAGTCCCCCACAGCTCCCACACTCTCATCTCCCAGTCAAGGGCCATCTCTAGAAAAATTAATTTCCCATTCTTAAGGAAACCATTGTGTGGGGCCCTTAGCCTTGTTATTTAGCAGGAGGCCAGGTCAGGTGCCTCGGAGGGAGGCAGAAACTTCAGTTGGGGGCTGCACCTTCTGAGGCAGTTCCTCAATGGAGTAAGGGTCTGCTGCTGCTTGGAGTAGAGCTTTACATCATATCTTCTTTCCTTGTTTTCCTCTAGCTGTGGGCTATATCCTTAATTCACAAGTGTGAGGGAATTCTGGAATTTCTCTGGGAAGTGGCTCTGGCCTTTTGGGTCATCAGCTACCTTCCTTCCCTGTCATTCTGCATCCAGTTGTTCTCTGTTCTCTCTGTACAGTGTGATGGCTCTATTTCTGTTCGTGCACAAATGAGTCTGAACACTTTGGAGTCATAACAAGACTGGAATGGACTCTCCAGGGCCCATTAGTGGCCAGTCAGCTTATTTGGAGGGAAGCTTAAGGAGGAGGATTTGAACCATCTTCATAAAAGTCACCACTCTTTTTTTCCTCAACCCCTAGCAATGAGCTGAGCCAAAAGGTTGGTCTTTGATCACAGAAAGGGTCAGTCCATGGGATGTGATCAGTGAGTTTATGAATAGATTGCCAGGTAAACAAAAAGGCAGATTGGAGCTATGGAGTCTGGCCTAGAGTAGGGGACGGATTTGGAGTTGAGGGTTGGGGAACTCAGGGTGTAAGGTTGGGAACTAAGGTGAAGGAAACCAAAAGACTGGCTTGGTAAGCATATTGACAGTTCAACCTGGACACTGTCACACCAGCATTAATTTTTGCATTCTCTTGATCCCATGGCCAAAGTCAGTCTATCATCAGCACCAACTTCTGACATAATCCAGCAGCAATGTCCCTCACCTGTGGCCCCGAGGGAGGGGGGGGCTGTCCACTGGTTTTTGCAGACCCAGCCCCCACCACCCCCAACTCTAGCCCCTGGTTCTTCACACATACCCTGTCAGGCTGTAGGAGTTAAATTCATTCTTGACTTTGGGTGGTTGACCAGGTGTTGGAGAGCTCCTAGTGGCGAGGGGCTGAGCCTGGTAGGCATCATAGTAGTTAGGGCGATTTCCTTGGGGTGAGCAGGAAAAGGAGAGGATGACTCCAGCTACCAGGGAGAACAGGGAGGAAATAATGCCCAAGTAAAGGGCCTCTCCGATTTCAAATTTCATGCTGTCAGGCACCATTGGGGAGTAGAAGTCCCGCAAGATCCCATGAAGATTCCAAGCAACAGGGATGAAGCTCAGGAGGCCTCCAAGGATGAAGAAGACTCCACCCACTGTCGCCACTCTGTCCTTGGCTTGGGAATCCTGGCAGAAGACTGTGCATCTCATGCCCACCACAGAGATAATGCAGGCCAACGAGGAAATTGCACTGGACGTCACCATCATGGCCTGGGCAGCCTGGATGTCGGGGGGCAGGCCTAGAAGGGTGCTGTAGATGTCACACTGGGTGATGCCTGTGCTGTGTGTGGCACACTCCATCCAGAGACCCTTGGAGAAGCCGACTGCCGTCACAATGCTAGCACCAACATAAGAACTTGTTCGCCAGCTGGGGAGCAGCATGGCCACCAGGGTGCCCAACAGTCCCAGAAGGCCCAGGATATAGCCTATAAGTTGGATGCCAAGAGAGGCCATGGCAGACCTCTCAGTAGAAGTGTCTTCAGGACTTGCTTTCTTGTGTTCTGGCTGCAGCTTTTTCTCCTTGGATCCCAGTCTCTATTTCCTAATTTCAGAGAGTCTCTGCTCTGCTGACTTCTCTTCTCCTTACAAGTATCTGTGGGTGGCCACAATCAGGCTCAAGAAGGCATCTAGAAGACCTAAAAAAAGTCCATAAACCAGATTAAATATTGACCAGAAGCTTATGAGAAACCAGAAAATACCGGGTGCCTTTTGAACTTTGTTATCTTTAGAAATAACGCATGAGAAAGGAAAAAAAAAAATGAAAGTGGAGCCAAAATGTCATCACCTCCTGTGTAGGCACATGATTTAGGTTGGCAGCCAGACAGAATTAGGGGCCAGACAGGTGGCTACTTTCAAGAAGGTGATGATGGCACTGGCAGTTGTGGTGGCTGTGTTAACTCCATGTTAGGCTGTTGGCTAGTGTGGTTCTGTCTCCAAGGCCTTTTGTTTAACACACTGCCCAGCAACAGTGACACAGGGCCCCTCAATTGCAGACTGAGGCCAAACTCCAGGAGACTGGACCAGGAGTAACAGGTCCTAAGATATAGCCTTGGACTCCAAGTTATTATAAGCCTCTTGAATCTTCAAGGGCCTAGAAAGCAGTGGTTTATCTCTGGGTCATCATGGTGAAAATCTACTCAAGGGCAGGTTGGGAGGGCAACAAAGTCTTCTGTCTATACTCTGAGAGTTCAGATTCTCCAGGACCTGCCCAAATCCCCCTCCACAGGCTAGCCTAAGGCCTCCTGCATATATAATACACCCAAACATTTTCCATCTATTCTCCTAATAGATGGTCACATCAGCCTTAGATTTCTCAGATGATGTGGGAGAACTCTGGAGCAAAGTTTGTTCCAGGGCCTGCATGGAGCCCTAAAATTCCTTGGGCTATCTGTTAGGGTGAAGAGAGGAAAGGGAAACCAAATAGAGGGCTTTGTAAGGGGAAAACATCTAAGCCAATCCTTTGGAAACTCAGAGCTGTCCAGGATTTTGCAGTGTTGAAGGAGCCCCTAATCTTGCCAAGGTTCAAGACACTAAGGGTAAAGGGCACATCCTTCATTCCATTTTCTACAAAATCCTCCAATCCACTAACTTTCCAACCCAACATAATCTGGCTATTCCATTTTAATCTTCCTCAAAATTTCTCTTACATTACCCATCTCTTAAATGTGAGTTTTCCTCAGAAATCCATCCTTTTTCTCAATTAACACTCTATCCTTGAGTACACTTATGCACTCTCATAACTTAATCTCACACCCATCCACTGGCATTCCCAGATCTGTATTTCCAGCATAAACCTTCCTCCTGAGCTTCAAGACTGCCAAAACAATTACCTATTTAAAATGTCCACTTGAAAATCTCATAGACACGTCAAATTCAATGTGCTTAAATAAGAAATATATTTTTCTGTGTATAAAATGCCCCCATGTATAAGACGGCCCCTACTTTCCTAATCCAAAATTAAGAAATCAATATTTTAAACATTTTGCTTAAGGTCTTTTTTGGCATCTTAAGGAGTTATTCTTCCTGTTTTCTCCACTGTCTGGTCATACACTCAGTGGGAGGAGGTCCAAATTGTCTTCCTGCAGCTTTATTTTCATGTTCTTTTGCATAGCTGATTACATTCAGTTTGAATTTTGCAGAGAAAGACAATTGCTTATCAGTATTTATCTTTTTATTTTTTGACATCTTTATGGGCTCAGAATGCTCGGGTCCCTGTTGCATCTGCACATTCTCCACCTCCACCTACAATTATGGCATCAGCTCATGTTAGTAACAATGAGGACTGTGATTGGAGGAAAACTGTTTGACAAGGTATGGGCAGCTATGTACCCATGAGGCTCCCTCCTCCGCTGACTTCCATGTATAAGATGTCCCTCGATTTTTATTCTAAGAATTTTAGAAAAAAAAATAAAGTCTTATACATGGAAAAATATGGTAGTCACTTCTCCCATTGCACCCCTCCTCAAGTAGGTCTTCCCTGGGTTCCCAAATGGACACTGGATCTCTATTGATCCCCTTGTGCTGGACCAAAATCCTAGGAGTGATTTTTGATATCTCTCTTACACTTATCCCTCACTCTCTATGGTTACTGTCTCATGAATTCTACCTCATGGCTATACCTCAAATCCATAGTACCAGTTTCTCTACCCCCACTGCTACTTTCATAGTTCAGAGCTGCTTCATCCTCTTTTCTCTGTTAGTACTGACTTCCTAACTGTTCTTACTTCCAATCTTGCCTCTTCCAATTCATTCTACATGCTGTTGTTAAGGTGAGCTTTCAACACATTAATCTGATCAAGTCACTACTCTACATAAAACGTTCCAGTGGCTTCCATCAGCTAAAGAATGAAGTCCAAACTTGTTTGTATTCTATGATCTCACAAGCTTCATCTCTTGTCATTTCCCTCCTTATGCTCTATGCTTTGACTAAACTAAAATACTTTCAGTTCCTTAATCAGATCATGCTATCTTTTGCTTACAAACCTGATCACCACTGTTCCTTCTATGCAGAATGCCTGGCATTCTTCTCCCTCTGTTTAGCACCTTCCCATGCTTTAGGACTCAACTCAGATATCTTACTTTAGCCAGGATTAAGTGCCCCTCCTCTATGTTCTTACAATATCTTGTGTTTACTTACCTCTACCATAGTAATAATAATAAGAAAAACAATAACACTTATGTAGTGTTTCCTATGTGACCATTATAAGCACTTCACAAATGTTAACTCACTTTTTTTCTTTTTTTATAACAAATCTTCATTGTTCAGATTATTACAGTTGTTCCTCCATAGCTCCCCGCCACCTAGTTCCCACCCACTTCTGACCTTACCCCTCCCCCACTGTCCTCATTCATAGGTGCACAATTTTTGTCCAGTCTCTTCCCAACCCCCACAACCCTTTCCTCCCCAGAGAATTGTCAGGCCACTCCCTTTCCATGACCCTGATCCTTTATATTAAACAGTTTATTCTGTACATCAGACTTTTTATTCACTTGATTTTCAGTTTCACTTGTTGATAGATATGTATTTGTTGTCACTTCGTTGTTCATAATTTTTATTTTTATCTTTTTCTTCTTCTTCCTCTTCTCAAAGAATACCATTCAGCATTTCATATAATACTGATTTGGCAGTGATGGATTCTTTTAGCTTTCTCTTATCTGTGAAGCTCTTATCTGACCTCCAATTCTAAATGTTAGCATTGCTGAGTGGAGTAATCTTGGTTGTAGGTTCTTGCTACTCATCACTTTGAATATTTGCCATTCCCTTCTGTCCTGCATAGTTTCTGTTGAGAAATCAGCTGACAGTTGTATGGGTGCTCCCTTGTAGGTAACTAACTGCTTTTCTCTTGCTGCTTTTAAGATTCTCTCTTTGTCTTTTGTCCTTGGCATTTTAATTGTGATGTGTCTTGGTGTGATCCTCTTTGGATTCCTCTTGTTTGGGGTTCTCTGCACTTCCTGGACTTGTAAGTCTATTTCTTTCACCAGGTAGGGGAAGTTTTCTGTCATTATTTCTTCAAATAGGTTTTCAATATCTTGCTCTCTCTTCTTCTGGCAAAATTCTGATGTTGGTATGCTTGAAGTTGTCCCAGAGGCTCCTTACACTATCTTCATATTTTTGGATTCTTCTTTCGTTTTGCTTTTCCAGTTGGGTGTTTTTTGCTTCTTTGTATTTCAAATCTTTGGCTTGATTCTTGGGATCCTTTAGTCTACTGTTGGATCTCTGTATATTATTCTTTATTTAATGCTTACCAGTTGGTCTTTTTTTACATCCTTGAGGGTCTCTAAATTTCTCAGAGGTTTCCAGAAGATTCTTGTGAAGCATCCATCATATATAAAGACTGCTATTTGAAATTTTAACCCTGCTATTTTGCTTCTGTAAATGCTTGCTTGCTTAAATAATAAGGAAAATAAAACTACTCCCATTCCAGAGAGGCTGTGGATTATATGCCCCAGACAGAGTTGTCAGTGTTGACACCAGTCCAGGTCTTGACATATGGTCTCATGACCCTTTCCTAGCACATAGACCTTCTTTCCCAGAAAGCCCGGAAGTCTCATTCCAAATTTGGGAGACAAAAGAGCTAGGAAAAGTATAAATAGAAAAGGTTTCCATCAAAACCGGTTTGGCTCAGTGGATAGAGCATCAGTCTTCGGACTGAAGGGTGCCAGGTTCGATTTTGGTCAAGGGCATGTACCTTGGTTGTGGGCACATCCCCAGTAGGGGACGTGCAAGGGGCAGATGATCGATGTCTCTCTCTCATTGATGTTTCTAACTCTCTGTCCCTCTCCCTTCCTCTCTGTAAAAAAAATCAACAACAACAATAAAAATATAAGAAAAGGTTTCCTCCATATGTGGGGGCCCAGAATTTGAAAGGCACAATTTTCTCTGGCCCTGTGCTTAATAAAATGTAACATCCTTTAAGCATGACTTGGTTTTTTTCTGATCTTCTGTAACATAATGGTTCCCTGACCAAGAAGAAGGCCAAACATGCTGGCCTTTAGTCCTCTGGTGGGTGGACCAGGTTTGGGGCCCAGGGGAGCTGGACAGGCCTCTGGGAGGCACTGCTCTGCTGATTTAGCAGAATTGAACCAGGGGACTCTGGGCACTCCCAGATCTCAGCCTAGGACCTGGCTGGCATCTGGAGAGAGTGGACAGACACTTCTGGACCTGTCTACGGAATCAGTAAGGTAGGGACCCTATCAGGCAGGCCCACTCCGAGTGAGTGGAAGGGGGAGCTTGATCACCTCCCCAGAAGTCAATGCCTTTCTCAGGCAATTAATTAGGAATCAGGTGGACTGTTTAAACTCTGAATAAATATCTGGTAGAAGTAAAAAACTCAGACTGTCTGGTATATAAATCTAAGTGTAAGAGTCTGTGTGAAAGATAGTGCAAAACCTGCTTTAGGTGGAAGACAGTAGATAACTTTTAATTGCTTTTCCTTGATTTATAATTTTACTGTGTTACTTTCAAATTTTGGAATTCTAGGGTTAATTTAAGGATATAAAATTTGTGAAGGTTGCCAATCCAGAGAAATTTAAACAAAGGCTTGTTGGGTTAAGATTAGTCATAATTAACTGCTTTGTAGGCTGCTTTTTTAAGCCCTGCTAGCAAACAGAGAATCATGTGGTCCCAAAAACTGCAATCTGCCTGCCCTTCCTGATAGATTTACAGTGGGTCTCTGGGGGAGGAAGAGAGCCACAAACTGCTCTAGAGCAGGTGTAAGAGAGAGTAAAGGCAGTGGAATTCACTCTTAGCCTGCTGAGGTAGAGAAGCCCTACGCTGGGGGACAGAGGGTAGTTGGAGGTTTCAGAAGTAGTGAAGGAGGAGGAGGATTTGATATCTTCTGGGGCCTTGGAGTAAAAAATGAAAATCTGGGAGGGAGAGCAACTTTTCCTTAAGTGTAAAAAGCCTGCTTATACAGGATCTCAAACTGGACAGAGTAAATGGTTAATGCAGAAAAGGGGGGGGCGGGTGTCAGCGGGGAGAGCAGTGAGATAAGTTTTTGTTGATTTTTGGTTATCTGAATTATGATAGACTCAAGGCTGTCTGTAAAACACAGTGGATCTTCCTCTGTCCCGTTTTCTTCTTTTTAACCCTTCCAATACACATAAAGAAAATCTCATAGTCTGAGCCTGGCAGGGCAAGGTTACTGGGTACTTCTTGGGCGGTGGTGGAATATTCAGCAAAAGAACTTTAAGATACAATATCTTTAATGTTAAAACTAGTTTAAGTTTTAAAAATCTCTGTTTCTCAAAAAGAAATATTTTTACCTACTCTTAGCTTTATCACAGAAGGTCTAAGTCATAAATGTTAATCTAAGAAATTCTGGCTGTTTACTTTTTAGGAATCATTAAAGGATTGAGGTTTCAAAGAATAAGGAATACTGAGTAGAAGGTCTGAGGCATGATTATGCATATTGTTAAATTACATCTTTATTATTCAGATTATTACATTTGTTTCTCTTTTTTCCCCTCCATAGCTCCTCTCCACCTGGCTACCACCCCTCCCTCTACCCTTACCTCCCCCCACCATTGATGAGTCCATAGGTGTATGATTTTGTCCAGTCTCTCCATACACCTCCCTCATCCCTTTCCCCTTGAGAATTATCAGTCCACTCCCTTTCTGTGCTCCTCATTCTATTATATTAACCAGTTTATTCTGTTGATAAAATTTTTAATTCACTTAATTTTTAGAATCATTTGTTGATAGATATGTATTTATTGTTCATAATTTTTTTATCTTTTACCTTTTTCTTCTTTCTCTCCTTAAAGAATACCTTTCAGCATTTCATATAATACTGGTTTGGAGTTGATGAACTCCTTTAGCTTTTTCTTATCTCTGAAGCTCTTTATCTGCCTTCAATTATGAATGATAGCTTTGCTGGATACTCTGGTTATAGGTTCTTGCTATTCATCACGTTGAATATTTCTTGCCACTCCCGTCCGGCCTGCAGTTTCTGTTGAGAAATCAGCTAACGTATGGGTGCTTTCTTGTAGGTAATGAACTGTTTTTCTCTTGCTGCTTTTAATATTCTCTCTTTGTCTTTTGCTCTTGGTATTTTAATTATGATGTGTCTTGGTGTAGTCCTCTTTGGATTCCTTTTATTTGGGGTTTTGTGTGCTTCCTGGACTTGTAAGTCTATTTCTTTCACTAGATGGGGGAAGTTTTCAGTCATTATTTTTTCAAATAGGTTTTCAGTATCTTGTTCTCTCTCTTCTTCTGGCACCCCCACAATTCTGATGTTGGTACGCTTGAAGCTGTTCCAGAAGGTCCTTATATTATCTTCACATTTTTGGATTCTTTTTTCTTCTTGCTTTTCCAGTTGAGTGTTTTCTGATTCTTTATATTTCAAAGTTTTGACTTGATTCTTGCCTTCCTCTAGTCTGCTCTTAGGTCTCTGTATAATATATTTTATTTCAGTCAGTGTATGTTTAATTTCTAGTTGGTCCTTTTCCATCTCTAGTTGGTCCTTTTTCATCTCCTCTTGGGTCTCACTAAATTTATCCAACTTTTCTAGGATATTCTTGAAAAACCTTATAAGCATGGTTTTGAACTCTATATCTAGTTGTTTGTGTTCTTCCATTTCTTTTGTTTGTGATCTCTTCCTTTGTCTCAGCATTTTCACTATGCCAGGAGAACTTCTGTGTTGGATTCAGACTTCTGATACAAGACTTGTAAAACTGCAAAAGCCTCTCTGTTGAGCTTGGGATGGGTGGAGTCTCAGGGCTTAGTGGACCACCTTGCCTTTCAGTCGGCCCCACCCTCCATGGCCCCTGGTTTCACGTGACTCTGGGAAATTGCTGGGGTGGTTCCTGTGCACATGCCCAGTGCCTCTAGACTGCTGCCTTTCCGGCTCCCCAGGCTGTGGGACTATATGAGTTTGTGTCCCCAGGGTTTCGCCTGAAACTGGGGTTTAGTGGAGTTATAAGTAGCACAGATGAGGGGCTCTGTGTCCCGCCCACTGGTGAAAGCCAGCAGCACAATCAACAGTTGGTTTTCTGCGTGCAGTGCTATGCGTGCCACCAGACTTCTGACCTTGTGCGACTCCCCTAAATTTCCATGCATTTCTCCCTTTTCACAGTCCAAACTCCCCTTGAGTCTCGCCAGGACCTGGGTTTCAGTGCCGTAGGATAAGGGGTTCAATGTTGGGAGTCTCCATCTTCCTTCCGCCAGAAAAGACAGCCAGGTCCTCCAGCACCCGCTCTCTCCATGTTTGCATTTCCGTACCTCAGCTTTTTGTAGCTCCTCTGGGTCTCCATGAGCCCCTCTCTTTCCTTCTAGTTGTAGAATGTCCACTCAGCCAGCTTTCCTGTGGTTCTGGATGCTGTCTGTTCTGTCTTTTAGTTGTAGTTTTTAAAGTGTTGTGCGAGGCAGCAGTGTAGATGTTTACCTATGCCGCCATCTTGGATTCTCCCCTGGTTATGCATTTTTAAAGGACATAGAAAGAAGGTTTGACAGCTAATTTAGAAGTGTAAAATTTATAAAGGTTGTGTATGTAATAAGAAGGAGAAGAGAAATGTTGAAATGAAATCAAATAATACAGGCCAGTGAGCCAAGAACAGTAAATAATTTACATTCTGCCTTTCTAAACAGAGGGTAAATAGTTATTCCAAAGTACTTAGGGAGGGACTGGTAAAAGAAATGTAACAGTTACTATCTGTTATAATACATTCAGAAAATATTACTTTGGAAAGTCCATAAAAAGGACTGGCAAGGAAAATTCTATCTTAAAGCAGGTCAGTATATTTTTCTCCTTATACAATTCCTCTGAAGTTTAGCAATACTTAATAAATAAATCATGGCAATACATTTCTTTGCATAAATCCAATAAGACCTATTTCCAATAGTAGTTTTATTAACCAGAAACTTTGACTGGAGTATCATGCTTTAAAGACCCCTGCCTGAACTCTGAAGACTTGAAGCCAATAAGAATGCCATGGAGAAAGTCTGGTATCCTACTTGGTAGCCCTGAAAATAGCTAGTGCTGGAGCATCAAGCACATATCCTACCATCACTGGTGGTCGGTCAGAGTAGAAGGGGAGCAATAAGGGTGCCTCTGCATCCCTGTGGGATACCCATGCACTCTGAGCCGCAACAAGTAGGAGGTCTGAGATGGGCCTGAAGCTTAGGGTATGGGCATGGGTAGAGCCATTACAGGTTAGAACTTCACCTAACTCAGCAGATACTACAGGCTGGCCTGACAGCAGCTGGATGGCTTGGCTTCCTGGCCCTAGGGGGCACATTAAGATTCAATCAAGAAATTCCAGAAAAGGTAGTCAGTTACCATTCTTGTTATGTTTATGCAAACAATCAGGCCAAATTAAATACAATAGCTCTTTTAATAAACATGGGGGTAATTTTGAGGAGAAAAATTCTATTTCAATAGAGGTTATTAAAACTGAAAGGTTTCTTTCTCTTCCACCAGACCATTTGTTACAGTTTGTCTCCACCAGTCACAAGCCCACCTCCTTCTGTGGCCAGGCCTCATTGTCCCTCTAACAGACAGCAAGGATCTCTTGGCTCTGAGAGAAACCTCTGACCTGCCTCAGCAGAAAATAGCTAGAAGAGCCCACTGATGTCCATTTTTTCTAAAATAATTCAGAGCCAGGATCCTTGAGGTAATATATTAGGCAGTTAGACAGATATGAGCAGAGCAAGGATGATGGGCCAACTAGCACTACCAGATGTAATTAAGTCTTTCCGTCTCTACCTATGTGAGACAAGGGGACTCCCCAGAAGCAAAAGGGAATGAGACTGCAGATGAAGCAGCCTGGGAGGCTGCCCTAAAACCAGTGGGGCCTCTACAGATTCTAATGACTCTTCCAAACCCTGACCTACCCACTTCACCAGCTTACATGGAAACCCAATCTAGAAAAGCTGAAATCCATAACCAATCTTTACTCAAGTTCTTACAGGCTTTACAGTCTACCCAGAAAGCAGTCCAGAAGCATGTCCAAGGTACTCTGCCTATACTAACTTCAGATCCAGTCCATCCTTCCACCCTGGTGACTCTGTTTGGGTAAAGAAATTTTCCACACAAGGACTGACTTCTACCTGGAAAGGACCACCATCACAGCAGTCAAGGTTGATGGGATCCCAATGTGGCCTTATCACACCTGGCTTAAGACAGCCCAGGCAAAATAGAGAGTCCAGGACTCTTTGGACCCTCTAAAGGTTAGTCCTGGCCCTCATTCCAAGCTCTTATCTTATAAATAGGACCACTGACTTTATTCAGCAGAAAATTAATTCTATCAAGCTTATAGTTATCTGTAGGGAGTCAATATAACTCCCTCTCCAGCAATGACCCAAAAGAGTCAATGATTTGACTCATATACATAAAACCAATGGGGAATGAAGCATCCATCTTATATAAAAATTGCTGTTTGAAATTTTAACCCTGCTATTTTGGCTTCTGTAAACACTTGCTTGCTTAAATAATAAGGAAAATAAGACTACTCCCATTCCAGAGAGGCCATGGACTATGCCCCATACAGAGTTGTCAGTGCTGACACCAGGCCAGGCCTTGAGATATGGTCTCATGGCCCCTTCCCACCATGTAGGCCTTCTTTCCCAGAAGGCCTGGAAGTCTCATTCCAAATTTGGGAGACAAAAGAGCTAGGAAAAATATAAATAGAAAAGGTTTTCTCCATATGGGGGGTGGGCACCAGAATTTGAAAGGCACATTTTCTTCTGGCCCTGCACTTAATAAAATGTAACTTCCTTTCTCTAAGCATGGCTTGTTTTTTTTCCAGTCTTCTGTAACACTTAAGTAACCTAATAACCATGGTTTAGAACTCTATATCCAGTAGTTTGCTTTCCTCCATTTCTTTCATTTGTGATTTGTTTCTTTTTCTCTGCATTTTGGCTGCTTCCCTGTGTTGATAGAATGGCTTTGTGTGCTAGGTGTCCTGTAGGGCCCAGTGGCTCAGCCTCCCTAATTTTCTGAGGCGGACATTATTGGTGCACCCCTTTGTGGGCTATGTGCACAGTCTTGTTGTAGTTAAGCCTTGATGTTGGTATCACTGGGAGGAATTGACCTCCAGGCCAATTGGCTGTGAGAATCAGTTGTGTCTATGATGGGAGACCTGTGCTGGAGACACCCTTAAGGGGTAATACTTGCTTCAGTGGGGCTTTGGGGCTCACTGAGTTTGCCCCTTTAGTGTGTCTTTTATGCATATGAAGAGTTGTAGTCTGGATGGTTTCTCTCTGACCACTGGGTACACTAGTTCTTGGATCTCCAAGGAGAGAGGCAGGAGCTACAGAGAGATCTGCAGATTCCTTCTCTTTGTTTGGGGTTTGGAGGCGCCAGATGAGGCCCAGCTGTGAAGCAATGCAAGCTGCTGTCAAGTCTTGGGTCTTCTTTTGGAGGCTCTGGGACTCTTTGACCCAGCTGCAATTTGTTAGGTTTCAAATTGCAAAAGGCCAGGCCATTCATATGCAAAAGCCTCTGGGCACAGCTTGGGTAGGGCTGTGAATTGGATGGGGCAGGGTCTCAGGGAATCACTATGGTGGAGCAAACAGCAATGGCTACCTGTCAGCCCTCCCCTGAAGAGCCCCTTGGGTCTCTGTGTCACTCTGCACCCTCTAGCTGTGTGGCCTTGGGAGAGTCACTTCAATTATTTACACTTTAGTTTCCTCGTGTGTAAAATGGAAATGACACCTGCCTTTCAGTGTGGTCATGGCAAATAGTAGGTCATCAATGAATAGTTAATTGTATTCTAAGCATATTGATGACCTAAAGCAGTGGTCGGCAAACTTATTAGTCAACAGAGCAGCAAATCACAGCTCCTGAGCCACAGTTCGCTGACCACTGACCTAAGGGTAGTGTCAAAGTCACACCAATTGTACATGTCTTGGTTTTTCCTGGAACCTGTTTGGGAAGTCACCTACTTCTTCAGGCCCTAGCTTGTTCATGTCCAAGAATTTGAGTTTCAAGTAAAGTAATGGAGACAAAAAGCCACTTTGACAAATACAGAAGACTTAACAGCTGTTATTAAAAGCAGGCAGTTCTAAAAGAAACTTCTCTCTATGCGGGATCTTTCTAGAAGTCAAGCTCTGGCTACTTTGGAGTAACAGAGAACTCTAGACCTTGCCAGCTGAATTTGTTTTCTGGGCATGGGACCAACATATTCCATAGCCCAAGGGCTGGGCAAGAAGGCTTCATTTGGGATCCTTAACTTAATCCACCTTAGGGGAGGGGTTGGAAGTGCAGGAGAGTATTAGGGGTATCAAGACTGACAGCAGTTTCTGAATTAACCATTTCTTTCCTGTATACTTGCTCCACTAGTCTCTGCATATCTTACTTGAGAGTTTTGTGAATAATATTCCTTCTTTGGGAGCACCCTCAAAAGATTGAGTGGGACAGGACAAGTGGGTTTCTCCATCCCTTGATCTCAGAGGAATCTGAGACACTTGATCAACTCTCTGTATCTCACCCCCAAGCTGCCCTAATAAGTGGCAAAGCCATTCCTTTGAAGCCCTACTTTCTGGAAAGTTTGTCCTTGGAGCAGTTCACCTTTCTTTCTGTATCAATTGATTGATGACAGTTCAGAGAACTACAACTGGATTGAGAGATTTTCTAAATACTTTAAAAAACAAGTTTATTTTTGTCCTGATCATCAAAGGTACTCTCATTTTAGAAAGCTAGAAAATGCAGAAAGGCAGAATTTAGAGGACAGATATTTCCACAACTAAAATGCTGTTAATGTTTTGTTTGAAACTGTGTTTTCAAAGAGAATATTTGAAGAGAATAATATCTCCATCTGAAAAAGGAATTTCTTTTGTTTTTATTGAGATATAATTGACTATAACATTAGTTTTAAGTGCACAACATAATTATTTAATATATGTATACATTGCAAAATGAATACCACATTAAATTTAGTTATCCATCACATAGTTACATTTTTTTTCTTTTTTCTTGTGATGAGAACTTTTAAGATCCGCTATCTTGGAAACTTTCAAATATACAATATGGTATTTTTAACTATAATCACCATCGCTATATTACATCCACAGGATTTATTTATCATTTAACTGGAAGTTTGTACCTTTTGACCATCTTCATCCATTTCATCCACCCCTGTCTCTGGCAACCACCAATTCATTCTCTGTATCTATGATCTCAGATTTTTTTTTAAAGATTTTACATATAAGTGAGATCATACAGTGCTGTCTCTGTCTGGCTTACTTTACTTGGCATAATGCCCCAAGGCCATCCATACTGTCCCAAATGTCTAGATTTTTTCAAAAAAGGAATTTCTAATTGCACACTTGCAGAACAGTGGGGGAAAGTTATTTAAGGACTTGAAGGGGAGGCCTTATTACTTCACTCAAATTCTATTTTCTGCTCACTCTCATGCTGAGGAAGGCACTAGTCCTGGCTGTGAGGGAGCACCCTTTCCAATCCTCCTTAACCAACCTGCATGTTAGATAGAGGTGTAAATGGTAGCTTCTTTCCTTCCATCCTTCTATCTCAGTCCTTTTGTTCTCAAAGGCTACATTCAGAACTTATTATTGATTTGTAGAGTGCTTTTTCTAGCCCTATAGGTTCAAAGATAGATAACTTTGTGGTACCCTTGAGGAAACAAATACTACTAACCCATGTACTATGGAATTTTCTCTCCTTTGCCCTTCCTTCAGAAACCCGAAGGAGCCAGCCAGACAGCAGTATAAGCCAAATTGAGAGTAACTAGGAAGGAAGAGACCATCTAAGTGAGCTTAAAAGGTAGCAAATAAATTGGAATTGAGACACTTACAAAGTGCTTCTTTTGCAGATCCTTGGAGGAGATGTATGACCCTGGAGAAGATACTGAAGGGATCCTGAGGGAGGAGAGCAAGGTACAGGGGGCCCCAGGCTGAGGTGATAAAGGATTTCTAATTGTTAACAGCAGCTTTGCAAAATTCATTTGCAAATCTTAGCATTGGGTCAAAGACTTATTTCAGATCAGAATTAAACCCCTAGAGGCTGTGGAAGATTGAAGTACTTAAAAAGAAGTTTGGTAAGTTTTGTGTTTTTCCTGTCAAAAACTCCAGCTGAGCTTTTGTGTGGTGACCTCTGTGAGCCCAGGAGAGGCTTTGGGGAGAGCAGTTTGACCCAAGGAGGAATTCAGAACATTTCAGCTTTGGGAGTAAGGAGAGGAGAGTGTTCTCTTATGCCCATTATGCGTTCCTGGCTAGGGGCCTTACAGCCCAGCAGGAAGTAAGCCTCATGACACAGCCCAGTGAGCTAGTGCCCAAGCAAACCTTGTGCTGTCTATAGCCCCACAAACTCTTGCATGCAGATTTGTTCTCTAGCAAGCCCCCAACCCTACTCCACTCTTAAGGTTGACCCCCATTGTACAGGACAAACATGAATACTGCTGGGAGGTTCAAAGAAAGATCCTTACAAGGTGGGACAGAGGTGGCTATGATAACCATGGGCCTCCCCTTTATACTGCACACAAGAGTACCATACTCTATATCATTTCAATCTCCCACGAGGTCTGTAGAGTGGAGTGTAGAGATTGGGTTTCTTCTCCAAATGGAAAAAACACAACAAAATATTTTTCTGTTTTGTTTTGTTTTTCTGATCAAACAAATATTAGATGCTATTGCAAGGAATTCAGAAGATAAAGCATGAAGAATAAAATGGAGGTTTTTATAATATCACCAGCAATATGTATAATGTTAATCATTGTTAACATTTTTATGTACTATAAAAGACATGAGTCAAAATCTTTATTTTTTAAAAATTGCATCACATTATACCCTGTAATTTTGTAAACTATCATTTCTAAATCATGTAATAATATGACATTAATATGATCCTATTTCTTTGTCAATTAAAAAATAGATCTGGCCTGGCCAGTGTGGCCCAGTGGTTGAGCATTGGCCCATGAACCAGGAGAAGTTTGATTCCTGGTCACAGCACATGCCCAGGTTGCTACTCAATTCCCAGTGGGGAGTGTGCAGGAGGCAGCGATCAATGTTTCTGTCTCATTGATTTTTCTCTCTCCCTCTCTTCCTCTCTCTAAAATCAATAAAAATATATTTTTCAAAATAGTTCTGGCTGTTTTGAGAATAGTGGCTTTGTAATACAGCTTGAAATCTGGTATTGAGATTGCATCTACTTTATTCTTTTTTCTCAGGGTTGCTGTGGCTATTCGGGGTCTTTTATTTTTATTCCAGATGAATCTTTGGCGAGTTTTTTCTAGGTCTGTGAAATATGCCTTTGGTATTTTAATGGGGAGTGTATTGAATCTATAGATTGCTTTGGGTAGTAAGGACATTTTAATGACGTTGATTCTCCCAATCCATGAACATGGTATGCTCTTCCATATGTTTATGACTTCCTCTGTCTCTTTTTTCAGTGTCCTGTAGTTTTCGTGCATAGGTCTTTTACCTCCTTAGTTAAGTTCATTCCTGGTATCTTATTTTTTTTTTTTTGATGCGACAGTAAAAGGGATTAATTTTTAGTATCTCTTTCTGTAAGTTCACTATTAGTGCATAGAAATGACATAGATTTCTTGGCATTAATTTTGTATCCTGCTACATTGCTGAATTCATTTATTAAGTCTATTAGTCTTGCAGGGTTTTATGTACAGTATCATGTCATCTGCAAATAAGGACAGCTTTACTTCTTCTTTTCCATTTTGGATGCCTTTTATTTTTTCTTCTTGTTTAATTGCAATGGCTAATACTTCCAGTACTATGTCAAACAGGAGTGGTAAGAGTGGCATCCCTGTCTTGTTCCTGTTCTTAGGGGAAATGGTTTCAGTTTTGCCCATTGAGTATGATGTTAGCTGTGGGTTTCTCATATATAGCTTTTATTATGTTAAGCTATGATCCTTCTATTCCCACCTTGTTAGAAGTTTTTATCAAGAAAGGGTGTTAGATTTTGTCAAATGCTTTTTCTGCATTAATTAATATGACTATGTAATTTTTATCTCTCAATTTGTTTATGTGATATATCAAGTTTATTGATTTGTGGATATTGGAACATCCTTGCATTCCTGGGATAAATCCTACTTGGTCATAGTATATGATCTTTCTGATGTACTGCTGGATCTGATTTGCTAGAATTTTGTTGAGGATTTTGGCATCTATGTTCATTAGTGATACTGGCCTGTAATTCCTTTTCTTTGTATTGTCTTTATCTGGTTTTGATATTAGGGTGATTCTGGCTTAATAGAAGGTACTTGGAAGTGTTCCTTCTTCTTGAATTTTCTGGAATAGTCACAGGAACAGACATATAGACCAATGGAATAGAATAGAGAATCTAGATATTGACCCAAACCACTATGCTCAATTAATATTTGACAAAGGAAGCATGAAAATGCAATCGAGTCAAGACACTCTCTTCAATAAATGGTGTTGGGAGAATTGGACAGATATATGCAAAAAAATGAAAGTTGACCACCAACTTACACCATACACACAAAAAGACTGAAAATGGATACAGGACTTAAATGTAAAATAGGAAACCATAAAAATATCAGCGGAATCCACAGGCAGCAAAATCTCAGACATATGCCAAAGGAACTTCTTTACTGATACTGCTCCAAGGGCAATGGAAGCTAAAAAGTAAATAAACAAATGGGACTACATCAAAATAAAAAGCTTTCTCACAGCAAAAGAAACCATCAACAAAACAACAAGAAAGCCCACTGTATGGGAGAACATATTTGCAAATATTATCACTGATAAAGGTTTAATCTCCAACATCTACAGCCAACTTATACAACTTAATAAAAGGAAGATAAATTGTCAAATAGAAAAATGGGCAATGGACCTAAATAGAATCTTCTCAAAAGAAGACAGAAGAAAGGCCAAGAGACACATGAAAACATGCTCAAAGTCACTAATTATCAGAGAGATGCAAATCAAAACAACAATGCGATACCTTCTCACACCTGTCAGAATGGCAATCATCAACAAATCAACAATGATAAGTGTTGGTGAGGATGCAGAGGAAATGGAATCCTCATGCACTGCTGGTGGGAATGCAGACTGTTCAGTATCTATTATATAGATACTGGTACAGCCACTGTGGAGAACAGTATGGAGTTTCCTCAAAAAACTAAAATGGAACTCCCATTCTACCCAGTAATCCCACTGCTAGGAATATATCCTAAGAAAATAGAAACACCAATCAGAAAGGATATATGCAATCCTATGTTAATAGCAGCACAATTTACAATAGCTAAGATTTAGAAACAGCCTACGTGCTCATTAGCAGATGAGTGGATCAGAAAACTTTGGTACATCTACACAATAGAATACTATGGTGCCATTAAAAAGAAGGAATTCTTACCCTTTGCAACAACCTGGATGGAACTGGAGAGGATTATGCTAAGTGAAATAAGCCAGTCAATGAAAGAAAAATACCACATGATCTCACTCATTTATGGATTATAAACATTATAAATTGTTGAACCAAAAGATAGATACAGAGGCAGTAAAGCATCAAACAGACTGTCAAATTACAGTGGGAAGGTTAGGGAGAGGTGTGTTAGATAAGAGATCAACTTAAGGACTTGTTATGCATGCATATAAGCATAACCAATGGACACAAGACACTAGGAGGTGAAGGCATGCATGGAAGGGGGGGACAATGGGAAGATATGTACACATGTAATACATTAATAAAAAAATAGATCTGGATCACTCTCTTATGGCTGCATTGCATTCTATCATATAGATACTAGGTGCCCAGTGCAGAGATTTGTGCACCTTGGAAGGAACTGTAGGCCACAAGGCTATAGTGGGCACAAGGGTAGGTCTCAGCCCATACTCTGCACCCCCACCTAGCCCCACCCACCATGGCCCCCTGTCCTGTCTGCCAGCAGCCCCACTCCCACTGCTGCCACTTCCACACACTGACAGCACGAAATGATGGGGGCCAGTACCAGCAGTAGGTGCTAGTGGCAGCTACTGCCCCAATTGCCCCTCAGGAACAGGGGGAGGTGGTGAAGCTCTCAGAGGCAGTCAAAGCTGGCAGCCACTGCTCGCACCCACTGATGGCACCAAGTGATCAGGATTGGCACCAGGAGCGGATGCGAACAGGAGCTCTGGCACCAGCTGGGGGTGCAAGGGCCAGGTGAGACCATGACATGCGGGAGCAAAGAATTTTCAGTAATCACCAGAGGCCCACCCCAATGACAGTGCCAGGCACCCCACCTTGGTCTGGTGCCCCCTCTCACCTGCTCCACCATCCCGCCACTGTGGCCGATGCCCACCTTGTTCCATGCTCTGCCACCTACTGCCGACTGCCCACCATGTTCCACACATGCCCCTTGTTGATCAGCGCATGTCATAGCAATGGATTGATAGGTTGTTCAGTTGTTCTGCTGTTTGGTCTATTTGCATATTTGCCTTTTATTATATAGAATAATAGAGGCCTGGTGCAAAAACTTCATACACTGGGGTGGGAAGTCTCTTAGCCTGGTCTGCACCTTCTCATTGGCCAGGACCCCTTGCTCTTTACCACCCGCCTGCCTGCTCGCTCCTTACTGCTTGGCTCACTGCTCCTTAGTGCTGTTGCAGAGGTGCCCAGTGCAGAGGTGCCCAGTGCAGAGATTTGTGCACCTTGGAAGGAACTGTAGGCCACAGAGGAGAGGCTCCTGCCACTGCTGCTGTGCTTGCCAGCAGTGAGCTCGGCTTCTGGCTGAGAGGCAGTCCCCCTGTGGGAGCGCACTGACCACCAGGGGTCAGCTCCTACATTGAGTGTCTGCTCCCTGGTGGTCAGTGCACATCACAGTGACCAGTTATTCCTGTTGTTCTGCTGGAAAAGTCGCTTAGGATTTTATTATATAGATTAGAGGCCTGGTGCACAAAACTCATGCAAGGGGAGGGAGTGTCTCTCAGCCCAGCCTACACCCTCTCTAATTTGGGAACCCTTGAGGGATGTTCGACTGCCCATTTAGGCCCAATCCCAGTGGAGTCAGGCCTAAATGGGCAGTCGGACATTCCTCTCACAATCCAGAACTGCTGGTTCCCAACTGCTTGCCTGCCTGCTTGATTGCCCCTAACCACTTCTGCCTGCTAGCCTGATTACCCCCTAACCACTCCCCTGCCAGCCTTATTGATGCCTAACTGTTCCCCTGCCAGCCTGATTGCCTCTAACTGTCCTCCCCTGCAGTCCTGGTCACCCCCAACTGCCCTTCCCTACTGACCTGGTTGCCCCAATCTGGGCCAGCAGAGGTTGCCCCTTACTGCCCTAGTCACCCCTAACTGGGCCAGCAGGGGTCAACCCTAATTTGTCCAGCAGGTTAATTTGTCCAACCCTAGTTTGTCCAGGTTAATTTGTCCAACCCTAATTTGTTAGGGGTGACTAGGGCAGTCAGGGGCAACCTGGTCACCCCCAACTTCCCTACCCTGCCAGCCTGGTCACCCCAAACAGCCCTCCCCTACTGGCCTGGTCAACTCTAACTGCCCCCCCCACTGCTGGCCTGTTTGCCCCCAACTGCCCTTTCCTGCCAGCCTTGTCACCCCTAACTGCCCTCCCCTACCGGCCTGATTGCCCCCAACTGCCCTCTCTTGAAGGCCTGGTCCCTCCCAACTTCTCTCCCCTGCCAGCCTGGTCCCCTCCAACTGCCCTCCTCTGCTGACCTGATGTCGTACAACTGCCCTCCCCTGCTGGCCATCTTGTGGTGACCATATTATGTCCACATGGGGGCAGCCATCTTTGACCACATGGGGGCTGCCATCTTGTGTTGGAGTGATGGTCAATTTTCATATTAGGCTTTTATTATATAGGACTAGGCGTCTGGTGCATGAAATTCATGCATGGGGGTGTCCTGCAGCCTGGCCTGCACCTTGCCAATCCAGGACCTCACAGGGGATGTCTGACTGCTAGTTTAGGCCGAATACCACAGTCAGCTATCCCTTTCGCAATCTGGGACTGCTAACTCCTAACCGCTCTTTGGCATGCCTTCCTAATGCCCCCAAGAGCCCTCCCCTGCCTACCTGGTTGCCCCCAATGACCCTCCCCTGCTGGCCTGGTCACCCTCAGTGGCCCTTTTCTGCCGGCCTGGTTGCTCCCAACTGCCCTCTTCTGCCAGCCTGATCACTCCTAACTGCCTCTGCCTTGGCCTCCACCACAATGGCTTTGTCCAGAAGGAAGTCAGACATCCAGAAGATGGCTGGTCGACCCAGTCTAATTAGCATATTACCCTTATATTAGTATAGATAATTTATTTAATCATTAACTATTAGACATTTTTGTTATTTCCATTTTTACTTTCATAGCCTAGAATCTTTGCACAGGGCAAAGAGGATGCATACTTTAAAAGCTAAAACAATCTAATACAAAAGTAAGGCAGCTATTATTATTTCCAGATGAGAAAGCCTAAGTCTCGTGAGATAAAATGAATGAGTTACCCAGCATTTCTAGTTGAACAGTAATAGCTGTACCTACAATCCAGGTCTCTAGATGTTTGGTTCAGTAAACTTTCCAGTGTATCACACTGACTCCCTCCTAAGGATCCCTATGCAAAAACAATAATATTAGTGACCGCTGTTTATTTGACACTTTCTAGGTGTCAAGCACTGTGCTGAGGGTTTTCTGTAGATTGTCTCACTGAACCACTACAGAGTCAGGCCTAGGCACCAAACCTGGACAATTCTGGAACTTGGCTCTTCATCATTATTCTCTATTCCATTTTGTAAAAGTAATATCAAAACAGTCAGATTTATTGCCTAGTGAGAATTTAGTGAAGCAAATCAGAAATCATTGTCCTCAAAATGGCCCATAACTATATTACAAGTGTAAATGGGATATTGACCCTGGCAGTAGGGTGCTACCCCTTGGCAGGCTGGGACAAGCTCAAAGGGAAGGCATGCCTGAGCTCAGGCCAGGGATTTTGGGGGCATGAAAACAAGGAAGACCAAAGGAGTGGGTTAATCCTCTAATCAAATTGTGTGACCAGAGACAAGTCTTCATATCTTCTTTCTCTAGTCTTCACCCAGCTGACTTCCCAAGGCTGGGCTAATGCACATTAAAGCATTTTGACAAATAAGGAATTCTGGCTGAGTACCAGGCAGAATATATAATAGAGAGGTGCCTTACTATGACTGTGCAATTGAGAATAGGAAAAGGCAAAAAATGATAATAATAATAAAAATAAATAAAGAGAATCATAATAGGCAAAATCTTAAGACCAGGTGCCAGGGCAGATGAGGTTACTGTGTTGGCAGGATGTGGTAACCAGATTGGCATTCACTCAAGGACTAGGTTATAAACACTGTGTTTCCTATGGGTCGGCATTGCCAGATCCTGGTGGAATCATGCCAAAGACTGTAACTCCCCAGTGTTCAAACTTGGCTCCTTAGTAATCTTGGGACCCTTGCTGAGATCCAGAGAGCCTAGGGAGAATGGGGAGGGTTCTGAAAGAAGAAAAGAAAAGCAGTATCTGGTTAAGAAGAGGAGTGAGCAATGAGAGAATAAAGAAAGAAAATGAGGGTCTGGATAGAGATGGGTTAAGGAGGAGAGTAAAAGAAGTGGGAGAGGGGTCTTTAAAGAAGAAAATCAAAGAGAAGACTAAAAAGCAAGGTCTTAAGAGAGAAGGAGTAAATGGTGCTATGAAAAGAGGAGTCTAAAAGGAAAAATAAGAGATTCTAGAGGCAAAGGGGCAGTTAGTGAGAGGGCTATGAGGAAAGGAGTTAGGCTCTAAGGCAGAGAGAGGATTAGTGACATCCCATCCCCACTATTGCAAAGACCAAGAAGTTTTCATCAAGATTAAAAATGACTCCATATCACCAAATCCAATGGTCACTTTTCAGTTCTTAACTTCATTGACCTCTATTGTAGTGTTCAATATCCTTGATAACTTTGCCCTTCTTGAAATGTTTTCTTCTCTTGGCTCCTGTTATATAATTCTCTTCTCATGTTTCTCCTGTCTCTCTGGCAAATTCTTCATTGACTCCTCCTCTGCCAAATCCTTAAATACAGGTGGTTCTCAGGAATCAGACCTAGATCTTCTTCCTTTCTCATTCTGCATTCCCACTCTTGGAAGTCTCATGTATCTCTCATAGTTTCAATTACACTATAATGACTTAAAAATAATCATTTTTCAGCCCAGACATCTCTGAAATTCAGACCCCTATAATACTGATATCTCCATTTGGATACCTCAAAAACATCTCAAAATCAACATGTCCAAAATTATGTCCTTGGTTCCTTAGAACTAAAACCAATGTTCCATTTGCCAAAACCAGTTATTAAAGCCAGAAATCTCCAAGTTAGAGTTAATTTCATTGTTTTCTCTTTCTCTTACCCTCCACACCCCATATCATCTGATGTGTAAATCCTTTTAATCCTACCTCCAAAATATAGCTCTTTCTTTCATTCATGTAATGATTTCGCATATAAAAGTGTTACCTCCATTACCATATCTCAAAATTTGTAGTCTTAGGGCCACCTTACACTTTAAAAAATACTCAGATGTGAGGAAACAGAGAAAAGTTAAGTAACTTGCCCAGATTTGTCGAGCTAAGAAGTGACCTTGTCAGGTTTCAGACCCTTGGGTTTCTGTCACTCCCTGTGAGAAGAGTGACTTATTTGATGATCATTTGTGCAAATAGGTGCACTTAGGCCAGCACACACATTGCAAAGTTTTGGCCACATTTTGTTTAATTAACAAAGAAATAAGGCACCCTAGACCGTATATTCATGGGTGGCAAAGTGACATGCTCATAGTAGGGGTTCTCAAGAATATGGTAGCATTTCTTATCTGTAGATTTTTTTTTATGTCTTAGCCTTCCAACTGGCAAAAAAATTATTTTAGAATTTCAAATGTAAAACAATTGAGATTCTAGCCCTAGATGGTTTTTCTCAGTGGATAGTGCAATCAGTCTGTGGATTGAAGGGTCCCGGGTTCAATTCCAGTCAAAAGCATGTACCTCAGTTGCAGACTGGCATGTAGAGGCAACTAATTGATGTGTTTTTCTCACATTGATGTTTCACTCTGTGCATCTCTCCCCCTGCCTTCCACTCTCTTTAAAAATCAATGAAAATCCTGGCTGGTGTGACTCAGTGGTTCAGCATTGACCTATGAACCAGGAGATCTTGGTTTGATTCTAGGCCAGGACACATGCCTGAGTTTTGGGCTCAATCCCCAGTAGGAGGTGTACAGGAGGAGGCTGACCAATGATTCTCTTTCATCATTGTTGTTTCTATCTCTCTTTCCCTCTGTCTTCCTCTCAGAAAGTAATAAAAACATATTAAAAATAAAAATAAATGGTAAAATATCCTTGGGTGAAGATTAACAAAAATTAAATAAATAAATAAATAATTTTTAAAAGTTTGATATTCTAGAGAGCAGTGAAAATTCCTACAGGTAACAAAATATTTCTGTGGCAGAACATTTGGACTTATTTTTTTCCCTTTGTTTGCTCATTTGGTATTCAATGAATAAAAAGGGTAATCTACTGAGAAAAAAATATTTAGGAAATAGTCCACTGTCCCTCAACTAGTGGATGGATAAACAAACAGTGGCACATCTGTGTAATGGAATACTATGTAGCAATAAAAAGAAATGTACTATGTAGACAACTACATGGATGAAGCTCAAATATATTATGCTGAGTGGACCCAGATTCAAAAGGCTGATTACAAAAAAAGTCTGATTACTGTATGATTCCATTTATGTGATATCCTTGAAATGTCAAAACTATAGGGATGGAAAAAATATAGTGGTAGCCCGGGTTTGGGGGTGGGGGATGGGGTTGGAGTACAGCAGTGTGGCACAGGGGAATTATTCTGGTTGTTGAAACTGTAACAGTTGTATAACTATATTTGTCCAAATTCATGGAACTATACACCCAAAAGAATGAATTTTATGTGTCCTTCCACATTTTGTCACACAGAATATTAAAATGACATGTATATATTTTTAAATAAATGAAGGTACTCATTAAAAATTAAAGTAATTGAATATTTCAAAGAGCTTTAATTTTTATGGATTATATTGATTGATAGTTAATATATTATAAATAAAAATGGATACATTTTAAAACAATTTTTAAATTTAAAAATCACAATGAAAAAGCCATTGTATGGAGGGAGAAAAATGGCCGCAGAGTAGACAGATGCGTCTGGAGCTTTGTCGCTGGGCAGAGGGACAGAAAGCAGCTGAGAGTCGCACTGGGAGTGTTTGTTGGCAAGTTAAGAGTCAGTTATCCTCTAGGAGAAGGTGGGGGATTGCTGGAAGGGGCTCTCCTGGCCAGGCAGACCCACTGCCACGGGGATTTTGTCTGCTGGAGCCACCAGTGCGAATGCCAAAACTGTGCCATCTTGTAGAGGGAGGTGGATGTCTGCAGCCGTCTGAAACCTGCGGGTGAAGCACCCACCCAACAGCCCGGGGACCCAGGGACCCAGAACACCGCTCTCCAATCTTCGCAGACACAGACTCAGAGGAGCTCCACACAGCACATGGAAAGGTCAGATTTCGCCTGGGATAAGGTGAGGTCTCCCATCCTGCACAACAGAGACGCGCACACTGTGGAAACTGGGCTGCGGGAAAGCTGCCTCTGGAGAGGTCTGTGGAGGTGGGGCAGGGCATGATCCATAAGTGTGGAGGCAAACTCTCAGAGCTGCTGACAGAGGGAAGCTCTGGAAAATGACTCATTTTGATCTGAGACAGAGGGACAGCCTGGGAGTTGTTGCAGTGTCCCAGCTGCAAAATCCCCACAAACTGGTTTTGAGAACCACAGAGTAACAGGATCTGAGCACAGCCTAGAGAGATCCTGTGCTTAATCTCAGAGGTCAATTCCGAAACACTGCCACCCAGTGCATGATGCACAAATGACACTCGAAAAACCACAAAAGAATAAAGAGATTAAAACACAACCAGCAGTGGAACACAGGGAACTGCAATACCCTCCCACCTGGGAAACAGAGGTGCCAAGCAGAACAATAGCAGAAGTGAATAAGCATTCTATTTTTTTCCTTTTATTTTTTTAAATTATTTTATTTTATTTTATGTTTTTTCATTTTTGCATATTGTAATTAAAAAACAATTCTTTTTTTTCCTCCTCAAATGATTTTACCTTTTTAATTATTACATTTTTGTTTTCAACTAGTATTAGTAATAATATTATTTTACCATTTTGGAAAAAAACAGGTGTCATTTTGTTTTTCCTTTATTTTACTTCGGGATTAGAGTTCTACATTCTATTTTCATCTTTCCTTTAGCATAATTTTACTCTATCTCAACTCTACCTTTATGCCAACACTTTCCTCCTAACTTTCCCCATTTTGTTGTCTTGTTTTCTCTTTCCCTTTTCCAATATTAGATTCTCGCTATTCTTTCTCTTTATCTGGTTAGAATTTCACCCCACTTATATATCTAATTTCAAATCCCCTACTCCGAGCCCATACAAACATGTCTCTTCTTGACTTCACTATCCAAAAAGTTGTTTTTCTCTATGACCTTTTGTTACTCATTACCTGAACGGTGGTCATATCGATTTTTTGTACTTTTTTGGTGAGATTGTTTTAGCTTATTCTACTTGTTTTATTTTGCTTTGACTTGGTTTGCTTTTTACGTCTCTTTTCCCTCACCTCCCTCCATACCAGTTGTTATTTGTAGTTTGTATTAATCTCCAGGTACTGGTTGCCAACATTTGTTGGGATTAGTGACTGTTCTATTGGCGTTTTCTGCTGACACCTATATTGTGTTCCACTTTTCTCTCTAATCCTCTTTCTTTTCACTCTCACTTTTTTCTCTTCCTCTTTTCTCCTACTTCTTCTCCTTTTTATTTTCTTATTTTATTTCATTTTTTTTTTGCTCACTTATTTATTTTTTTTCTCCCTCTCCCAATTTGATTTTGGCATTTCTTTCTTGTCTTTATTCCTCATTTTCCATTTCTTCTTTATCTACTTACCCCTAATTTGTCTTTCATTGGTGGTCACGTTATTTGTGATTATTAACATCTTGAATACATTTCTAAACAGTGCCTTGTGTGCTGTGCCTGGGCGTGTTGTAGTTTGTGCCTTTCAATCAACGTAGGAGAGAGAACTACATAAACAGACACCCGGAGAAGAAAGACCATGGGCAGAAAAAGAAACAACCCACCTAAGACAGAAAGGCAGGTTTCAGAGAAAAGGAAGTAAATGAAATAGAAGCAGAAATAAGCCTGCCAGAGAAAGAGTTTAGAGAAATGATCATAAGGAGGATGAAAAGAATGGAAGACAAAATCTACAATGTGAGTAAGAGCCAAGAGGAAAGGAAGAAGACCCAAGAGGAGATGAAGAAGCAGCAAGAATAAATGCAGAGTAACCAAGAGAAGGTGCAGAATAATGAAGAAGAAATAAAAAATGACATCACTGCTACAAAGAACTCAATAGAAAGCATCAAAAGTAGACTACAAGAAGTAGAGGACCGCATCAGTGAGCAAGAAGATACAGTAGGAAAAATTATCCAAGTACAGCAGCTTCCAAAAAAAAAGTTAAAAAGCAAGAGGAGTGCCTAAGGGAACTTTGGGATAACATGAAACAAAACAATATATGCATAATTGGGGTTCCCGAAAGAATGGAAACTGAACAAGGATTAGAGGACCTGTTAGAAGAAATAATGACAGAAAATTTCCCCAATACAAGAAAAAAAAAAAACCCACACAAATCCAAGAAGCTCACAGAGTCCCAAGCAAAATTAACCCCAACAACCTGACACCAAGGCACATTACAATTAAATTGGCAAACAACGATGACAAAGAATCTTAAAAGCAGCCAGAGAGAAAAAGAAAGTTACCTACAAAGGAACCCCCATAAGACTAGCTACAGATTTCTCAACAGAAACTCATCAGGCCAGAAGGGAATGGAATGAAATATACAAAGTCATGCAAAGGAAGGGTCTGAATCCAAGAATACTGTACCCTGCAAGACTCTCAATCAAAACTGAAGGTGAAATCAGAAGCTTCACAGACCAAAAAGGACTGAGGGAATATATTACCACCAAACCAGCAATGCAAGACATGTTAAAGGGTCTGCTGTAATTAAAAGAAAGAGGAAGCGAAGAAGGAACTCGGGGGTAAGAACTAAAAATGGCAACAGGTAAGTACTTATCAATAATAACTTTAAATGTAAACGGATTAAATGCTCCAATCAAAAGACATAGGGTAACCTATTGGATAAGAAAACATGATCCATATATCTGCTGTCTGCAAGAAACCCACCTCAGGAAAAGAGATGCACACAAATTGAGGGTGAAGGGATGGAAGATGGTATTTCAGGCAAATGGAAATGAAAAAGAAGCTGGGGTTGCAATACTTATATCTCACAAATTAGATCTCAAAGTGAAGGACATAACAAGAGATTAAGAAGGCCACTTCATAATACTAAGAGGAACAATCCAACTAGAAGAAATAACTCTGGTAAACATATATGCACCCAAAATAGGAGCACATAAATACATAAAAAAACTCTCAGAGGATATTAAGGGAGAGATTGACAGCAATACAATCATAGTAGGAGACTTTAATAGCACACTGTCACCTTTGGACAAATCCTCTAAACAAAAAATCAGAAAAGAAACATCAATCCTAAATGACACACTAGACCAGATGGAATTAATTGACATCTTCAGAATATTTCACCCAAAAGCCACAGAATATACATTCTTCTCCAGTGCACATGGGTCATTTTCAAAGATAGATCATATGTTGGGTCATAAGAAAAGTCTCTTCAAATTCAAGAAGATAGAAATCATATCAAGCATTTTCTCAGACCACAGTGGCATAAAACTGGAAATCAACTATAATAAAAACAATAGAAAGAAATCAAACGCATGGAGACTAAACAGCATGCCATTAAACAATGACTGGGTAACAAGAGAGATCAAGGAAGAAATTAAAAACATCATGGCAACAAATGACAATGACAACACAAGAATACAAAATTTATGGGACACAGTGAAAGCAGTCTTGAGAGGGAAATTCATAGCCCTACAAGCCTACTGCAAAAAAACAGGAAACAATGGTAATAAATTACCTAAACCTACAACTCAAAGAGCTAAAATGAGAGCAACACGAAAAGCCCAGTGTAAGCAGAAGGAAGGAAATAGTGAAGATAAGAGCGGAGGTAAAGAACTTGGAGACCAAAGAAACAATTCAAAAGATCAACAAAACCAAGAGCTGGTTCTTTGAAAGGATAAAGAAGATTGATGGACCTCTAGCCAGGCTCACCAAGAAACAAAGAGAGGAAGACCCAAATTAACAAAATCAGAAATTAAAGAGGAGAAATAACAACAGACCCTGTGGAAATACAAAGGATTGCTAAAAAATACTATGAACAACTCTATTCCAACAAACTGGACAACCTGCAAGAAATGGACATTTTCCTAGAAAATTATAACCTTCCAAAACTCAACGAGGAGGAATCTAAACATCTCAGTAGTCCAATAACTATCGAAGAAATTGAAGCAGTCATCCAAAAGCTTCCGGCAAATAAAAGCCCGGGACCAGATGGCTATACACAGGAGAGTTTTACCAAACATTCAAGGAAGGATTAAAACTTATCCTCCTCAGACTATTCAAAAACATTCAAGAAGAAAGAACACTTCCAAACACCTTCTATGAAGCCAGCATCAACCTAATACTAAAACCAGATAAAGGCAACACAATGAAAGAGAATTATAGGCCAATATCTCCCATGAACATAGATGCCAATATCCTCAACAAAATTTTAGCAAATCGGATCCAGCAGTACATCAGAAAGGTCATACACCATGACCAAGTAGGATTCTTCCCAGTAATGCAGGGATGGTACAATATCCGCAAATCAATAAACGTGATAAATCTCATAAACAAATTGAGAGATAAAAATCACATAGTCATATCAATTGATGCAGAAAAAGCATTTGACAAAATCCAACACCCTTTCTTGATAAAAACTCTCAGCAAAGTGGGAATAGAAAGAGCATAACTCAACATCATAAAATCCATATATGATAAACCCACAGCTAACATCATACTTAATGGGCAAAAACTAAAACCATTTCCCCTAAGAACAGGAACAAGACAGGGATGCCCACTCTCACCTCTCCTGTTCAACATTGTACTGGAAGTATTAGCCATTGCAATTAGACAAGAAGAAATAAAAAGCATCCAAATTTGAAAAGAAGAAGTAAAGCTGTCCTTATTTGCTGATGACATGATATTTTACATAAAAAACCCAAAGGACTCCATTCCAAAACTAATTGACTTAATTAATGAATTTGGCAATGTAGCAGGATACAAAATTAATGCTAAGAAGTCTGTGGCATTTCTTACACTAATAGTGAAATTACAGAAAGAGAGACTCGAAAAGCAACCCCATTTACCATCACACCAAAAAAATTAAGATACCTAGGAATAAACCTAATTAAAGAGGTAAAAGACCTATATGTAGAAAACTACAGGACACTGAAAAAAAGAGATCGAGTAAGATGTTAACAGATGGAAGAGCATACCATGCTCATGGATTGGGAGAATCAACATCATTCAAATGTCCATACTACCCAAAGCAATGTATAGATTCAATGCACTACCCATTAAAATACCAACGACATATTTCCCAGACCTAGAAAGAATTCTTCATAGATTCATCTAGAACAAAAAAAGACCACAAATAGCTACAGCAGTTCTGAGAAAGAAGAATAAAGTAGGTGGGATCTCAATACCAGATTTCAAGCTATACTACAAAGATACTGTTCTCAAAACAGCCTGGTAGTGGCACAAGAACAGACACATAGACCAATGGAGTAGAATAGAGAACCCAGATATCCACCCAAAACTCTATGCTCAACTAATATCAGACAAAGGAGGCGTGAACATACAATGGAGTCAAGATAGCCTCTTCAAAATGTGGTGTTGGGAAAATTGGACAGATACATGCAAAAAAATGAAATTGGACTACCAACTTACTCCAAATACAAAAATAAACTCAAAATGGATACAGGACTTAAACATTAGAAGGGAAACCATAAAAATATTAGCGGAATCCACAGGCAGCACAATCTCAGATATATGCCGAAAGAACTTCTTCACTGATACTGCTCCAAAGGCAATGGAAGCTAAAGAAAAAATAAACAAATGGGAGTACATCAAAATAAAAAGCTTTTGTACAGCAAAAGATACCATCAACAAAACAACAAGAAAGACCACTGTATGGGAGGACATATTTGCAAATGTTATTACTAATAAAGGTTTAATCTCCAAAATCTACAGCCAACTTATACAACTTAATAAAAGGAAGATAAATGATCCAATAAAAAAATGGGGCAATGGACCTAAATAGAACCTTTTCAAAAGATGACAGAAGGAAGGCCAAGAGACACATGAAAACATGTTCAAAATTACTAATTATCTGAGAGATGCAAATCAAAACGACAATGCGATACCATCTTACACCTGTCAGAATGTCAATCATCCAGAAATCAACAAATGACAAGTGTTGGCGAGGATGCGCAAAAAAAGGAACCTTTTTTCACTGTTGGTGGGAATGCAGACTGGTTAAGCCACTGTGGAGAACAGTATGGAGTTTTCTTAAAAATCTAAGAATGAATCTCCCATTTGACCCAGCAATCCCACTCTTAGGAATTTATCCTAAGAAATTACAAACACCAATCAGAAAGGATTTATGCACCCCTATGTTCATAGCAGCACAATTTACAATAGCTATAATTTGGAAACAGCTTAGGTGCCTGTCAGCAGATGAGTGGATCCAAAAATTGTGGTACATCTACACAAGGAAATTCTATGCTGCCATTAAAAAGAAGGAACTCTTACCATTTTCAGCAACCTGGATGGAACTGGAGAGCCTTATGCCTAGTGAAGTAAGCCAGTCAATGAAGGAGAAGCACCACATGCTCTCCCTCATTTGTGGATAATAAAGAACATTGTAAAATGATGAACAGAAGGATAGATACAGAGGCAGTAAAGCATCAAATTGACTGTGATATTATAGCAGGAAGATTAAGGAGAGGTGGGGTAGATAAGAGATCAATCAAAGGTCTTGTATCTATGCATATAAGTATAACCAGTGAACAAAGACACTGGGGGGTTGGGGTATGCCTGGGAGGGAGGGTGCAATGGGGAGATATGTATACATGTAACACAATAAAAAAAGAAAAAAAAGCCATTGCATGAAAAAATAAATAATGTACTTATGAAAAAACTAGTGATTTACAAAACAAAAATATTAGCAAGAAAAGTGGCATTGTATTACATTTTTGCAAATCTTTTTAACATCTGGCTGAATAAAAGGCAGCTGGATTCTCATATTTGCTCTTATATTCAATTTGTTGCAATATATTATTTTGGTTAAAGTATATGGAAGTAATTCTGCCTCACAAAGAAGTGTGGTTAAATATATTTTTCTTTTATAGATTTCAGAGAGGAAGGGACAGGGAGAGAGAGATAGAAACATCACACCAAATACTGGAGATTGAGCCCACAACCCTGGGATGTGCCCTATTTTTTTTCTTTTAAATATATATTTATTCATTTCAGAGAGAAGAAGGGAGAGGGAGAGGGATAGAAACATCAATGATGAGAGAGAATCATTGATTGCCTGCCTCCTATACACCCCCAATTGGGGATTGAGCCTGCAACCTAGGCATGTGCCCTGGCCTGGAATTGAACCCAGGACCCTTCAGTCCACAGGATGATGCTCTATCCATTGAGCCAAACTAGCTAGGACTGGGCATGCACCCTTGACGGGAATTGAATCTGGGACCCTTTGGTCTGCAGGCCCATGCTCTATCTACTTAGACAAACCAGCTAGGGCTTTAATAGCTTTTTAAGGCAGAATACAAAGAATGATTCACAAAGAACCATGACCTGTATATAAATTCTCTCTCCTTTGAGAGTTGTGTTTATGATGTTTATCATTCACATGATTATGCTAGTTACTTGGCAAAGAGAAATTATCTAGGTGGGCCTAATCTAATTTTGTGAATCCTTTCAAAGCAGAGTGCTTTGTCAAGTGGCAGAAAAGGAAGTCAGAGAGATTCAAAGTATGAGAAGTACTTGACTTGCCATTGAGGGTTCAAAAATGCGAGGGACTACATGAGAAAGAATGTAAGCAGGCAGCCTCTAGGAGGAGACAGTGGCCTTTGGATGGCAACCAGAAAGACAATGGGGACTTCAGACATACAAGTTGAAGGTCTGGATTTTTTTTTTTTGAAACATTCTGAGTGAGCTTAGAAGCAGACTTCTCCCCTGCCCCGCTCCCCCAGAGTCTCCAGATAAAAGCCCAGTCCAGCCAAAAATGTGCCTTTAGCCTCTTGAGGCCCTCAGCAGAGAACTCAAGTTAACTCACATGGACTTCTGACCTACAGAACTGTTAAATAATAAAGGAGTGTTGTGTTAAAGTTGTTAAGTTTGTGATAATTTTTTATGGTAGCAATAGAAAACTAATACATTGTAGATATTCTTCTTCACTACCACACCTAAGTTCCAGAAGTGGTAATTTCTTAATGTTTATTTGCAATGTTGAATCTGAAACCATATCAATGAACCTTTTGTACTCTATGACACTGAAATCCATTGGTCTGTATTGCACTTTGAATGGATCTATTATCCATGTATGATTTTGTAACATCATGCATTAGTCATTTGGAAAATATCGGCACAACCAGTTATATAGATTTTCTAATTGTTGACTCATATCATGATTATGCAATATAAAAAACACATTCACTAATAATATCACTACTACTATTATCAGAAATGTCTTTAGGATGTTGAGAAACTTTCAAGCTCACAGTGGTAGATGAAGGTTTTAAAAAATTCTATTTTCTTACTTGAAATTTTAAATTTTATCATTGACAACCAATACTATCAGTCATTTTCTTTGAGATAACAGGATCACTATATTCATTTTCAACAAAATTCTACCAAATATCCAAGTCTAAATAACAATAGTTTGTCTGTTATTTATTCTTTCAATTAAAAACAAAGTGTTCCATAAAACAATGGCCAGTTTAGCTTGCAATTCAATTGCACAAGTACTTATCCTCATGACAAAAAAATCTTAATTCAGTATGCAGTAAAAGTGCTTTATCAATCCTTCCTATTTTATCACACAGACTATTAAAAAGACCTGTACTCAAAGGATGATTTTATTTATTTATTATTTTTAAACATATTTTTATAGATTGCAGAGAGGAAGAGAGAGGGAGAGAGAGACAGAAACATCAATGATGAGAGAGACCCATTGATTGGATGCCTTGGAAGATGTGCCTACTGGGGATCAAGCCTGCAACCTGAGCATGTGCCCTTGACTGGAATTGGACCCAGGACACCTCAGTCCAAAGGCCAATGCTCTATCCACTGAGCCAAAGCAGCAAAAGCCAAAGGATTGATTTTAAATAAATTAATAATCTTTACTGTATCATCAAGACATTCTTTTTAATATATATTATTGATTTTTTTATAGAGAGGAAGGGAGAGGGATAGAGAGTTAGAAACATCGATGAGAGAGAAACATCGACCAGCTGCTTCCTGCACACCTTCTACTGGGGATGTGCCTGCAACCAGGGTGTGTGCCCTTGACCAGAATTGAACCTGGGACCCTTCAGTCTGCAGGCTTACACTCTATCCACTGAGCCAAACCGGTTTCAGCTCACCAAGACATTCTTAAATAAATCTGACATCTCTTCTACTGAGAATACATTGCTCATGAAGAAATAACATGAGCCCAACTGGTGTAGCTCAGTGGTGGAGCATTGACCTATGAACCAGGAGATCAGGGTTTGAATCCCATCAGGGCACATGTCCAGGTTGCAGGCTCAATCCCCAGTGTGGGGCATGCAGGAGGCAGCTGATCAATGATTCTCTCCCATCATTGATGTTTCTATCTATCTCCTTCTTCCTTCCTCTCTGAAATCAATAAAAAAATATTTTTAAAAAAAGGAAAAGAAAAAGAAATAACATGACTATAGTTTGGCGTACTGCTTTGATGCATGCTAAGTTGCTAGCACTTTTGCCCTTTATTGCTTTTGCTTCATTAGTGTAAGAGCCAACACAGTGAAAATGGCACATAATGTCTTAGCATGATCATAAAAGTGCTTTTGATGAACTATTTTTGTTTTTTTTGTGTGTTTTTTAATGAATTTTTTAAATTAAATTTTATACATATCTCCCCATAGTCCCCCCTCCCTCCCAGACATTACCCAACCCCCCAGTGTCTATTTTCATTGGTTATGCTTATATGCATAGATACAAGTCCTTTGATTGATCTCTTATCTACCTCACCTAACTTTAATCTTCCTGCTGTAATTTCAGAGTCTGTTTGAAGCCTTACTGCCTCTGTATCTATCCTTTTGTTCATCAGTTTATAATGTTCTTTATTATCCACAAATGAATGAGATCATGTGATGCTTCTCCTTCATTGACTGGCTTATTTCAATAAGCATAAGGCTCTCCAATTCCAACCAGGTTGCTGCAAATAGTAAGAATTCCTTCTTTTTAATGGCAGCATAGAATTCCATTGTGTAGATGTACCACAATTTTATGATCCACTCATCTGCTGACGGGCACCTAGGCTGTTTCCAAATTGTAGCTATTGTAAATTGTGCTACTATGAACATAGGGGTGCATAAATCCTTTCTGATTGGTGTTTGTAATTTCTTAGGATAAATTCCTAAGAGTGGGATTACAGGGTCAAATGGGAGATCTATTTTTAGTTTTTTGAGGAAACTCCATACTGTTCTCCACAGTGGCTTAACCAGTCTGCATTCCCACCAACAGTGCACAAGGGTTCCTTTTTCTCCGAATCCTTGCCAACACTTGTGGTTTGTTGATTTGTTGATGATTGCCATTCTGACAGGTGTAAGATGGTATCGCATTGCCGTTTTGATTTGCATCTCTCGGATCATTAGTGACTTTGAACATGTTTTCATGTGTCTCTTGGCCTTCATCTGTCGACTTTCCAAAAGGTTCTATTTAGGTCCATTGCCCATTTTTTTATTGGATTGTTCATCTTCCTTTCATTAAGTTGTATAAGTTGGCTGTAGATGTTGGAGTTTAAACCTTTATCAGTAATAACATTTACAAATATGTCCTCTCATACAGTGATCTTTCTTGTTGTTTTGTTGATGGTTTCTTTTGCTGTGCAAAAGCTTTTCATTTTGATGTACTCCCATTTGTTTATTTTTTCTTTAGCTTCCATTGCTATTGGAACAGTGTCAGTGAAGAAGTTCTTTCGGCATATATCTGAGATTGTGCTGCCTGTGGATTCCTCTAGTATTTTTAGGGTTTCCCTTCTAATGTTTAAGTCCTGTATCCATTTTGAGTTTATTTTTGTATTTGGAGTAAGTTGGTGGTCCAGTTTCATTTTTTTGCATGTATCTGTCCAATTTTCCCAACACCATTTATTGAAGGGGCTATCTTGGCTCCATGGAATGTACATGCCTACTTTGTCAAATATTAGTTGAGCATAGTGGTTTGGGTGGATATCTGGGTTCTCTATTCTATTCCATTGGTCTATATGTCTGTTCTTGTGCCACTATCAGGCTGTTTTGAGAACAGTATCTTTGTAGTATAGCTTGAAATCTGGTATTGAGATCCCACCTACTTTATTCTTCTTCCTCAGAATTGCTGTAGCTATTTGTGGTCTTTTTTTGTTCCAGATGAATCTATGAAGAATTCTTTCTAGGTCTGTGAAATATGTCGTTGGTATTTTAATGGGTAGTGCAATGAATCTATAGACTGCTTTGGGTAGTATGTACATTTGAATGATGTTGATTCTCCCAATCCATGAGCATGATATGCTCTTCCATCTGTTAACATCTTCCTCTATCTCTTTTTTCAGTGTCCTGTAGTTTTCTACATATAGGTCTTTTACCTCTTTAGTTAGGTTTATTCCTAGGTATCTTAATTTTTTTGGTGCGATGGTAAATGGAGTTGCTTTTCGAGTCTCTCTTTCTGTAATTTCACTATTAGTGTACAGAAATGCCACAGACTTCTTAGCATTAATTTTGTATCCTGCTACATTGCCAAATTCATTAATTAAGTCAATTAGTTTTGGAATGGAGTCTTTTGGGTTTTTTATGTACAATATGATGTCATCAGCAAAAAAGGACAGCTTCAATTCTTCTTTTCCAATTTGGATGCTTTTTATTTCTTCTTCTTGTCTAATTTAAATGGCTAATACTTCCAGTATTATGTCAAACAGGAGAGGTGAGAGTGGGCATCCCTGTCTTGTTCCTGTTCTTAGGGGAAATGGTTTTAGTTTTTGCCCATTGAGTATGATGTTAGCTGTGGGTTTATCATATATGGCTTTTATGATGTTGAGGTACGCTCCTTCTATTCCCATTTTGCTGAGAGTTTTTATCAAGAAAGGGTGTTGGATTTTGTCAAATGCTTTTTCTGCATCGATTAATATGACTATGTGATTTTTATATCTCAATTTGTTTATGTGATGTATCACGTTTATTGATTTGCGGATATTATACCATCCCTGCATTCCTGGGATGAATCCTACTTGGTCATGGTGTATGATCTTTCTGATGTACTGCTGGATCCAATTTGCTAGAATTTTGTTGAGGATTTTGGCATCTATGTTCATGAGAGATATTGGCCTATAATTCTCTTTCATTGTGTTGTCCTTATCTGGTTTTGGTATTAGGTTGATGCTGGCTTCATAGAAGGTGTTTGGAAGTGTTCTTTCTTCTTGAATGTTTTTGAATAGTCTGAGGAGGATAGGTTTTAATTCTTCCTTGAATGTTTGGTAAAACTCTCCTGTGTAGCCATCTGGTCCCAGGTTTTTATTTGCTGGAAGCTTTTGGATGACTGCTTCAATTTCTTCGATAGTTATTGGACTATTGAGATCTTTAGATTCCTCCTCATTGAGTTTTGGAAGGTTATACTTTTCTAGGAAAATGTCCATTTCTTGCAGGTTGTCCAGTTTATTGGAATAGAGTTGTTCATAGTATTTTTTAACAATCCTTTGTATTTCCACAGGGTCTGTTGTTATTTCTCCTCTTTCATTTCTGATTTTGTTAATTTGGGTCTTCTCTCTTTGCTTCTTGGTGAGCCTGGCTAGAGGTCCATCAATCTTCTTTATCCTTTCAAAGAACCAGCTCTTGGTTTTGTTGATCTTTTGAATTGTTTCTTTGGTCTCCAAGTTCTTTACCTCCACTCTTATCTTCACTATTTCCTTCCTTCTGCTTACACTGGGCTTTTCGTGTTGCTCTCGTTCTAGCTCTTTGAGTTGTAGGTTTAGGTAATTTATTACCATTGTTTCCTGTTTTTTGCAGTAGGCTTGTAGGGCTATGAACTTCCCTCTCAAGACTGCTTTCACTGTGTCCCATAAATTTTGTATTGTTGTGTTGTCATTGTCATTTTTTGCCATGATGTTTTTAATTTCTTCCTTGATCTCTCTGGTTACCCAGTCATTGTTTAATGGCATGCTGTTTAGTCTCCATGCATTTGATTTCTTTCTATTGTTTTTATTATAGTTGATTTCCAGTTTTATGCCACTGTGGTCTGAGAAAATGTTTCATATGATTTCTATCTTCTTGAATTTGAAGAGACTTTTCTTATGACCCAACATATGATCTATCTTTGAAAATGACCCATGTGCACTGGAGAAGAATGTGTATTCTGTGGCTTTTGGGTGAAATATTCTGAAGATGTCAATTAATTCCATCTGGTCTAGTGTCTCATTTAGGATTGATGTTTCTTTTCTGATTTTTTGTTTAGAGGATTTGTCCAATGGTGACAGTGTGGTATTAAAATCTCCTGCTATGATTGTATTGCTGTCAATCTCTCCCTTAATATCCTCCAAGATTTTTTTTATGTATTTATATGCTCCTATTTTGTGTGCATATATGTTTACCAGAGTTATTTCTTCTTGTTGGATTGTTCTCTTTACTATTATGAAGTGGCCTTCTTTATGTCTTGTTATGTCCTTCACTTTGAGAACTAATTTGTCAGATACAAGTATTGGAACCCCAGCTTCTTTTTCATTTCCATTTGCCTGAAATACCATGTTCCATCCCTTCACCCTCAATCTGTGTGCACGTTTTTTCCTGAGGCGGGTTTCTTGCAGACAGCAGATATATGGATCATGTTTTCTTATCCAATTGGTTACCCCATGTCTTTTGATTGGAGCATTTAATCCGTTTACATTTAAAGTTATTATTGATAAGTACTTACCTGTTGCCATTTTTAGTTCTTACCCCCGAGTTCCTTCTTCGCTTCCTCTTTCTTTTTATTACAGCAGACCCTTTAACATTTATTGCATTGCTGGTTTGGTGGTAATATATAATCTTAGTCCTTTTTTGTCTGTGAAGCTTCTGATTTCACCTTCAGTTTTTATTGAGAGTCTTGCAGAGTACAGTATTCTTGGATTCAGACCCTTCCTTTGCATGACTTTGTATATTTCATTCCATTCCCTTCTGGCCTGATGAGTTTCTGTTGAGAAATCAGTAGCTAGTCTTATGGGGCTTCCTTTGTAGGTAACTTTCTTTTTCTCTCTGGCTGCTTTTAAGATTCTTACTTTGTAGTCGGTGTTTGCCAATTTAATTATAATGTGCCTTGGTGTCGGTTTGTTGGGGTTCATTTTGCTTGGGACTCTGTGAGCTTCTTGGATTTGTGTGGTTTTTCTTTCCTATATTGGGGAAATTTTCTGTCATTATTTTTTCAAACAGGTTCTCTAATCCTTGTTCAGTTTCCACTCTTTTTGGAACCCCAATTATGCGGATGTTGTTTTGTTTCATGTTATCCCAAAGGTCCCTTAGGCTCTCCTCTCACTTTTTAACTTTTTTTTCTAGAAGGTGCTGTACTTGGGTATTTTTTCCAACCATGTCTTCTAGCTCACTGATGTGGTCCTCTGCTTCTTCTAGTCTACTTTTGATGCTTTCTATTGAATTCTGTATAGCAGTTATGTCATTTTTCATTTCTTCTTGATCATTCTGCATTTCTTTTAGGTTCTTCCGCATTTCTTCCTGCTTCTTTTGCATTTCTTCTTGCTGTTTCTGCATTTCTTCTTGCTTATTCATCATTTCCTCTTGGCTCTTACTCACAATGTCGAACTTCTCTTCCATTCTTTTCATACACCTCATGATCATTTCTCTGAACTCTTTCTCTGGCAGACTTATTTCTGCTTCTATTTCATTTACTTCCTTTTCTGGTGATACCTGCCTATCTGTCATATGCGGGCTGTTTCTTCTGCTTCCCATGGTTTTTCTTCTCTGGGTGTCAGGTTATGTAGTGCTCTCTCCTATGTTGATTCAAAGGCACAAACTACAACACGACTCGGTACAGCACCCAAGGCACTGAACAGAAATGTATTCACGATGTTAATAATTACCAATAAGGTGACCACCAATGAAAGACAAATTAGGGGTAAGTAGAGAAAGAGGAAGAGGAAATTGATGGAAAAAGTGCCAAAATCAATTTGGGAGAGGGAGAAAAAAAAGAAATAAATGAACTAAAAATAAAATAAAATAAAATTTAATAAAAGGAGAAGAAGAAAAGTAAAAGAGAAAGAGAAACAATGTCAGAGAGAAAAGAAAACAGACAAGAGAGAAAAGGGAAACAAAATATAGATGTCAGGAGAAAACTCCAATATAACAGTCACTACTCCCAATAAAGGCCAGCAACCAGTACCTAGAGATTACTACAAACTGCAGATAACAACTGGTATCAAGGGAGGCAAGGGAAAAGAGAGGTAAAAAACAAAGCAAGCAAAAAGCAAAATAAAACAAGTAGAATACACTAAAATAATCTCACGAAAAAGTTCAAAAAATTGATATAATCACTGTTCAGGCAAATAGTAACAAAAGGACATAGAGAAAAAACAACTTTTTGGCTAGTGAAGACAAGAGGAGAGAGAGGTTTGTATGGACTTATAGTATGATATTTGAAATTAGATAGATAAGTGGGGTGAAATTTTAACCTGGTAAAGAGAAAGAATAGGGAGAATCTAAAGTTGGAAAAGGGAAAAAGAAACAAGACAACAAAATGGCGAAAGTTAGGAGGAAAGTGTTGGCATAAAGGTAGAGTTGATCTGGAGTAAAATTATTCTAAAGATGAAAATAGAATGTCCAAAAAGGTAAAATACTAGTAGTTGAAAACAAAAATGTAATAATCAAAAAGGTAAAATCAATTGAGGCGGAAAGAAAAAAATAGTCTTTTAATTAAAATACATGAAAATGAGAGATAAAAAAAAATTAAAAAGGAAAAAAGAAAAAAAAATAGAGTGGTCATTCACTTACAATATTATTCTGCTTGGCACTCCTGTTTCCCAGTAGGGAAGGTATTGCGGTTTTCTGTGTTGCACTGTCGATGTTTTAATCTCTTTATTCTTTTGTGGTTATGGGAGAGTCATTTTGTGTGTCATCCACTGGGTGGCAGTGTTTCAGAATTGACCTCTGAGACAAAGCACAGGACCTCTCTAGGCTGTGCTCAGATCCTGCTACTCTGTGGTTCTCAAAGCCGGTTTGTGGGGATTTTGCAGCTGTGACACTGAAATAACTCCCAGGCTGTCCCTCTGTCTCAGATCAAAACTAGTCATTTTCCCGAGCTCCCCTCTGTCAACAGCTCTGAGAGTTTGCCTCCACACTTAGGGATCACGCCCTGCCCATCTTCACGGACCTCTGCAGAGGCAGCTTTCCCACAGCCAGGCTCCCACAGTGTGTGTATCTCTGTCCTGAGGGGCAGAAGACCTCACCTCATCCCAGGCGAAATGTGACCTTTCTGTGTGCCGTGTGGATCTCTGAATCCGCTGCCCACTTGTCTGCGCCGATTGGAGAGTGGTATTCCGGGTCTCCGGCTGTTTGGTGAGTAATGCAGCCGAAGTTTTCAGACCGCTGCAGACATCCACCTCCCTCTGCATGAAGGCGCGGCCTCCACGTTCGTGCTGGTGGCTCCGGCCGACAAAAACCCTGTGGTAGTGGGGTTGCCTGATCAGGTGAGCCCCGTCCAGCAGTCCCCCACCTTCTCCTGGAGGATAACTGACTCTTAACTTGCCAACAAACACTCCCCATGTGACTCTCAGCTGCTCTCTCTCCCTCTGCCCAGCGACAAAGCTCCAGATGCATCCGTCTATTCCGCCGCCATTTTCCTTCCTCTCTGATGTACTATTTTTGAATGGCTAGTGAATTACTCTCAGAAGTTCCCAGTGGTCTTTGGACCACACTTTTAGGGCTGCTGGTCTAGGCTGAGGCTGAAAGGGGAGGGATATGGAAGGGTGAAAATGAAATTTTAATTATGCTTAGAGATATCCTGTCAATTAAAGAAGGCAGCTGAGAATAGAGAGGAGGAGAAAATTTCTAGGTTTTTGTGCCCCTTCCTACTTCTGACTTGACTTGTTCCTGAGATATCCTAGCCAAATCAAGACCACCCTCCCAAACTACCCCATCCTAAGATCTTGGATGCTCTATCCTGAAAATCCAAAACACTAATAGAGAATTCCATACTGGCCCATGGACTTTTCCACCCTACCCTAAAGCCCTAAGGCTCTGCCAACCTGAATTTTGTTAGTCTTCTTAGACCAACTACTCTGTGTCAAATGGCATTCTATTTACATAGAATGATACCTACTATGTACTCAGTCCTCTGTCAGGTGCTGATGGGAAAGAGGAATGATAAAGCCATAGTCCCTTCCTACTCACTTCAATAGAGAGGCTTGATTTACATCTGAAAAGGGAACTGATAAAAGGGCTTGGAAGCCCAACCAACAGTGTGGCTCAGTGGTTGAGTGTCAACCTATGTACCAAGGGGTCATGGTTTGATTCCTGGGCACATGCTGGGTTGTGGGCTTGATCCCCAGGAGGCAGCCAATCATCATTGATGTTTCTATCTCTCTCTCTCTTTTCCTCTCTGAAATCAATAAAAAATATATGTTTTTATTTTAAAAAGATGTTTCTATCTCTTCTAGCTCTCTCCTTTCTTCTCTAAAATCAATAAAAATATATATTTTTAAAAATAAATGGCCCTGGAAGAGGGGAAGATATTAACACATCATGGAGGCTTCCTGGAGTAAATGTCGGTTTAAGGAGGACCTTGGAAAGAGAGGTAGAATTTGAATCATGGATGAGAGAGAAGACATTCTAGACCAGGGCAGAAGGTAGAGATGACCGGGTGCAGGCCAGTGTACTGGTAGTGACAAGCCTGCTAGAAGTGAGAGAGAGAGCCAGGTGGAATTGGAGGTAAACATATGGGAAAAATTGTGAATGCCTGACTTATTTCATCAGTCATAGTTTGCTAATACAGGTATGTGAACAGGATGGAAGCTGTGTTTTAGGAAATCAAATCTGGCCATATGCACAGAAAACATTTGAAAGCATGTGGGACAAAAAGAACTAATAACAATTTACCTACAGTGTATAATTTCATCTTCAGCCCTGTGAGATAGGTACTATTATTTTATTCCCCCAAAAATGAGGCTCAGAAAGATTGGGTAACTTATCCAAGGTCATCTGGATGGTAAACTACCCAGGAAGGATTACAACCCAGGCCTGCCTTCCAAAGCCTCTGCTATGAATAACCATGATGAAGTGGGGAAAAGGAATAATTATAATAATGATAACAGCCACAATGAGTATTAAATACTAGATGCCCAATGTATGAAATTTGTGCAAGAATAGGCCTTCCTTCTCACTCCCCCTACCCTTCTCCAGCTGCCGGCACCTGCTTCCCTCTGGCACCCCGGGACCCGGGGTTTGCTCTGGCCCCAGCTTCATCCGGAAGGATATCTGGACTGACATCTGGTCTATTTAGCATATTACCCTTTTATTATTATAGATGTGTCAGGCTGAACAATCTTTCATATAACTCTTTCATTAAATCTTCACTACAATCCCATGAAGCATGGACCATTATTATCTCATTTCACAAAAGGGAAAACTAAGAAATGAGAGGTTAAATAATTTGCCCCAGGCCACACTGATACATGTTGAAGCTGGGACACACATCAAACTTTATTTCTAGAGACCAAGCTTTTTCACTTTAAGGTCTACTTCAGAAATACAAACATTCGATAATAAGGACCTGAGGTAGAGTGGTAGTTAAACTACTCTATAGCAATGGTTAGTGAGGGCTGAGATAAGAGTTGTCATGAAGGAAGGAAGCACTGAAAGAAATACTAGCTGCCTCTATTGATAGATGAGGCCCAGCACCAGAGCAATGGGATGGCTATGGTAGAAATTTGCTCAGGTTGTGGCACCAGTCACCCACATTCCGTGGTCCCTTTTGCAATCTGCCTAATTCCACAGCAGCACATGGCCCCTAAGTGGGGCACCTCGAGCAGATGCCAAATGGACCATACCCTCCACACAGCTGTATTCTCAAATTTATAGAGTGTTGAATTAAAACACTGAATTCCAATCTCAGGTGTTTTATTCACTAGCAGTTTGGTAAGTCACTTAATCTGTTTCCTGCTCATCTTTAAATGGGAGCAGTAATAGTACTTCTTAGGATTTTCATAAGGAGTAAATGAAACAATAAGGTAAGAAAGTACTTAGCACAGTGATTGGCACATTGTAAGCACTCAATTAATGTTACTTATTTCTGTTGTGGTGGTTGTTATTCTTATTAGTCAATATCTACCTCCCAGGAAGATGGCTGCCACTAGTTATCAATACTTAGGCAAGATCACAAGGATGCCAACACTAAAAAGGGAAGATAATTGTATGACTCAGTTTGTTGGAACGTCGTCCCATACACCAAAAGGTTGCAGGTTCGATTCCTGATGAGGGCACATATCCATGTTTTGGGTTTGATCCAGGTCGGGTGTGTATGGGAAGCAACTAATCAATGTTTCTCTTTCACATCATTGTTTCCCCCCCCCCAACCCACTGCCTTCCTCTCTCTTTCTTCTCTTTCTCAAATCAATTTTTTAAAAACCAAAAATAAAAATAAAAAGAGAAGAGAATGTACTGAAACTCTGCATCTCTCTGTCTTCCCAAGACTTCAGGCCAGGCTGAGAAAGGAGGCTGAGTCAGAGCAGAGGTGGTGGAGAGACTGGATAGAGGATCCAGGGATGAGGCTGACTGGATTAAATTGGGGCAGAGATGAAGCCTGGCTAGAAGTGACCTTCTTAGGCACCTTACCTCCTACCCTTCCTGTTTCCCCAGAGCTCTGTTTTTCTAGGCCTCTACCCTCCAAATGAGGAGCAAATGGGGAGCTGCAAGGGGCCCTGCCAAGAGTCCCACGTCATATGCACCACATCCCTGGCTCAAATGGTGGGCTGAGTCAAGAGGGTGCAGGCAGAGAGAGCTGACCTAGCAACAAACTGTTCTCCAAAGGAGAACCCCCTATTCCAGGAACCCAAATGCTGGGTACAAAACTTAGCACATTTGGGACATTTGGACTTGAGGGCAGAGGTCCCCGACACCATTTGCTATTTTTGTTTTTGGGACAGGCTTGGGTCGGGGAGAGAATCTTTCCCTTTCCTCCTTTTTCAGAGCAGATCCTGCCTTGCTTCCTGCCTCCACCTGGCCCCTATAGTGGCCTGTTAATCCTCCTGTCCCCAATTACAGGGCCTCTGACTGAAAAGGTAGAGGCTGGAGGGAAAGAGTAAGAACTCCTTTCTCAAGGTGAGAGCAGAACCTGTTCTGGGACTTTCAATTGGGTATTCTAAAGCCTTCTCCATCTGTTTCCTGCTGCCCTAGGCTCTCACTGTTCCCAGGACAGCCCCCTCTCTTCACTGGCCCTCAGTGGCAGTGCAGTGCAGTGTAGTGATTGAGAGCACAGAGACTACCTGGGTTCAAATCTCAGCCTTGTCACTTTTAGCTCTGTGACCTTGAGCAAGTACCTTAATCTCATCTAGAAAATGAGGCTTGTTATCGGGTTTTCCTCAGAGGGTTGTTTGTGAGACTTAAATTAATCCATGCAAAATGCTTAGAACAGTGCCTGGTACATAAATGTTTAACAAATGTTCCCTCCTCTTACTATCTGCTTCTGTGCCAGTTCTCCCTGCCAGGATTACATTTGCCCTTCTCACTGCCTACTTAAGCCCAGCACAGCTCAATCACCTCCCTCCATGAGGTCTCCCCGGCATTACATGTTCTCCTAATCTCTGTTACTGTTGCCTTGAAACTAGTCCCATTTTGAAAGCAAGGACTGTGACATGAACAGCACTGACTAAATGAATGGAAAAATGACATCTAGTCCCCTTAAGGTAATAAAATTTTGCAACTGGAACCCACAGTAGAAACATATTTTACAGCATGTCCTAGTACATGTATTTGTGTATCTTTATTTTTATTTATTTTTTAATTAAATCTTCATTATTCAGATTATTACATTTGTTTCTCTTTTTTCCCCTCCCTAGCTCCCCTCCACCCGGCTCCCACTCTTCCCTCTACCCTTACCTCCCCCCCATTGTCCTCATCCATAGGTGTATGATTTTTGTCCAGTATCTCCCTGCACCCCCCTCACCCCTTTCCCCCTGAGAATTATCAGTCCACTCCCTTTCTGTGCTCCTCATTCTATTTTATTCACCAGTTTATTCTGTTGATTAAACTTTTAATTCACTTAATTTTTAGATTCACTTGTTGATAGATATGTATTTGTTGTTCATATTTTTTTGGCTTTTACCTTTTTCTTCTTCCTCTTCTAAAAGAGTACCTTTCAGCATTTCATATAATACTGGTTTGGAGTTGATGAAATCCTTTAGCTTTTTCTTATCTGTGAAGCTCTTTATCTGCTCTTCAATTCTGAATGATAGCTTTGCTAGATAGAGTATTCTTGGTTGTAGATTCTTGCTATTCATCACGTTGAATATTTCTTGCCACTCCCATCTGGCCTGCAGTTTCTGTTGGGAAATCAGCTGACAATCATATGGGTGCTCCTTGTAGGTAATTAACTGTTTTTCTCTTGCTACTTTTAATATTCTCTCTTTGTCTTTTGCTCTTGGTATTTTAATGATGATGTGTCTTGGTGTAGTCCTCTTTGGATTCCTTTTATTTGGGGTTCTGTGTGCTTCCTGGACTTGTAAGTCTATTTCTTTCACCAGATGGGGGAAGTTTTCAGTCATTATTCTTCAAATAGGTTTTCAGTACCTTGTTCTCTCTCTTCTTCTGGCACCCCCACAATTCTGATGTTGGTACACTTGAAGCTGTCCCAGAGGCTCCTTACATTATCTTCACATTTTTGGATTCTTTTTTTTTCTTGCTTTTCCAGTTGAGTGTTTTCTGATTCTTTATATTTCAAATTTTTGCCTTCCTCTAGTCTGCTCTTAGGTCTCTGTATAATATTTTTTATTTCAGTCAGTGTATGTTTCATTTCTAGTTGGTTCTTTTTCATCTCTAGTTGGTCCTTTTTCATCTCCTCTTGGGTCTCACTAAATTTATCCATCTTTTCTAGGATATTCTTGAAAAACCTTATAAGCGTAGTTTTGAACTCTATACCCAGTCATTTGTTTTCCTCCATTTCTTTTATTTGTGATCTCTTCCTTTGTTTCCACATTTTCACTATGCCAGGAGAACTTCTGTGTTGGATTCAGCCTTATGATACAAGACTTGCAAAACTGCAAAAGCCTCTCTGTTGAGCTTGGGATGGGTGGGGTCTCAGAGCTTAGTGGACCACCTTGCCTTCCAGTCGGTCCCGCCCTCCACAGCCCCTGGGTCTCACATGTCTCTGGGTAATCTTTGGAGCAGTCCCTGTGCATGCTCCCAGTGACTCTAAACTGCTGCCTTTCCTGCTCTCCTATGCTCCGGAACCATATGAGTCTGGGTCCCCAGGGTTTTGCCTGAAATTGGGGTTTAGTGGAGTTAGAAGTGGCACAGTTGGGAGGCTCTGTCTCCCACCCATTCATGAGAGTCAGCAGCACAATCAGCAGTCAGTCCTCTGAGCACAGTGCCGTGCGTGCCACCAGACTTCTGATCTTTTGTGACTCCCCTAAATTTCCGTGCACCTCTCCCTTTTCACAGTCCAAACTCCCCCCATATGAGTTTCAGCTGGATCTGAGGTTTAGTGTCATAGGATAAGGGGTTCAATGTCTTTGAGAGTCTCCGTTTCCCTCCTGCCAGAGAAAACCAGCTAGGTACTCTGGCACCCGCTCTCTCCAAGCACGCATCTCCGTACCTCAGCTTTTTGCACCTCCTCTGGGTCTCCGTGAGCCCCTCTCTTTCCTTCTACTTGTAGAACTTCCACTCAGCCAGCTTTTCCATGGCTCTGGATGATGTCTGTTCTGTCTTTTAGTTGTAGTTTTGAAATTCTTGTGCGAGGCAGGAGTGTAGGTGTTTACTTATGCCGCCATCTTGGATTCTCCGAATTCCATTTGTGTATCTTTAAATCTAGATCTAGATCTAGATATATGACTAAAACAAAAGTTTCACAGAAAAATATGTGCCCTTAACAGGTGTGATTCACTCTTTCTATTTTCTGTTCATTCATTGTTAAATGCTGGTTGTAACCCACTAAATTGATTCTAAGCCCTGCCATCAGTTATAACCTACAGTGTTCTCTGTGATAAGCCCTGTACAGGGTGGGCTTTAGACCTTCAGAAGCCCTGAACCCTGAAAAGATCAGAATGCAGGTCAAGTCAAGGGGATCTGCAGTGGAGGGTGTGTTGAGGGTATTGGAGGCAAAGACTGGAGGAACAAGCTGGGCTTAGACAACAAAAGGCTTTAATTGCCACACAAAGGAGTTTGGACATTTTCTATAGGCAATTAGGATTCACTGAAAGATTTTAAGTACAGGAGGACCCTACTTAGTTTTTAGAAAGGTCACTGGGGTGGCTGTGAGGATGGATTGGAAAGGCCAAGTCAAGAACAGGGGAACATATCTGGAAGCTGTTTCAGGCATCCACATGAGAGAGGACAAATGAAGCTATAATTGCACTTGATCTTAGCCAACAGGCTGAGAAGCGATGAAGCTATAATTGAAGAAACAACTGGGAGAGTGGGGAGCACAAAGTTGACAGATGTGAGAAATAGTGAAGACTACAAACATTAGGGCTTGGTGGCTGAGGTTTTTAGCTAGATTGATTGGGCCAATATGCTGGTTACCAAGGCAAGTACAGAGGATGTTTGTGGAGTGGGGAGAACAGTTCCATTTTGGAGTGAGTTTGAGATAGCTATCGGAAGAATTTCAGGCTGAAAACATAATTCTCTTTCATATATATATCTTATTTATTTCAGAGAGGAAGGGATGAGAGGGAGTAAAAGATAAAAACATCAATGATGAGAGATAATCATTAATTGGCTGCCTCCTGCTTGTCCCCCAATGGGGATTGAGCCTGCAACCCCAGCATGTGCCCTGACCAGGAATTGAACCCTGAACTACTGGTTCATATGTTGATGCTCAACCACTGAGCAACACTGGCTGGGCTGGAAACATAACTCTCAATCTTTCATTCAATACATGTTAATGAGACAGACTTAGAGAAACATTTTATTTTGACATTAAAGAAGTAGAAATAAAGTAACACCCATCATTGCCATTATTTTAAAAAAGAATATTTTGCCACCCAAAAAATAAGGATAGCATAATATTTTTTAAAAATATGTCTTCATTGATTTTTAGAGTGAGTGGAAGGGAGAGGGAAAGAAAGGTAGAAATATCAATGAGAGAGAAACATCATCAATAAGCTGCCTCTTGCTCAAGCCTGCAACCGGAGCATGTGTCCTGACCAGGAATCAAACACTGACTTTTTGGTTCATGGGTTAATGCTCAACCATTGAGTCACACTGACCAGTTAGAAAGCGTAATCTTAAAATAAAATTCAGTCCTTTATAATTGAATACATTTAGATTATTGAAAAAATACATTTGATGTTTTCCCCATTTTGCTGTGACCTATTGAAAACATCACTGTGTATCATCCTGATTTGTGGACTATAATTGAGAACCTCAGAGTTGAGGAATGGGCAAAACAGAGATCAGCAGAAGAGATTGCTAGGAATGGTTCCAGAAGTAGGAGGAAAACCAGGAGAGGGTGATCATTGAAGCCAAGAGAGGAAGGAGACTTTCAGAAATGAGGACTTGGCCAATAGTATCCTTTGCCACCCAGAGTTCAAAGAGATCGTTGAATCTGGCAATTAGGAGGTCATTGGTGACCTTTGATAGTGCCCTTACACTAGGAGGTTGGGGCTGGGGCCAAATTGCAGTAGTTTGAGCTGTGAATGGAAAGTTGGGAAAAGTGGCAATTTAGAATTTAGGCTCTACTTTCAACAAATTTGAGGGGAAAGGAAAGAAAAGAGAGATGGGATGGGGAGAGAAAGAAAGCTATTCAGAGGGAGAAAGAGAGCAAGTTAGGCAAGCAAGAGAACACATCTGAGCAGGGAGGGGGCTTGCTCTGGGAGATAACAGGAAAGGGTATTTTTATTATCAGAAGAGAAACTGAACTTTTTTCTGAAGAGAAGGGGCATGTCTGAAGGAAGAGTTCAGAGAAAGAGGGTGGATGAGGTCAAGGCCTATGGGGAAGGCATAGCCTTTAACAAGAGGGAAGAGGGGCACCTTGTCCCCTGAGAAGGGACGGCTAGAGTGGAAGGAAGTTGGAAAGGCATATCAATTTTTTGGGGGTGGAGCAGGGCACTGAGGTAATTAGTGCTTGAAGGCGAAGGCTTCTGTTTTCATGTTTTCTTTTTTTGCCACAATGCCATTTTATTTATTTATTTTTAATTTTAATAAATCTTTATTGTTCAGATTATTACAATTGTTCCTCTTTTTTCCCCCGCTATATCTCCCCTCCACTCGGTTGCCACCCTACCCTCTATCCTTACCTCTACCTCCATTGTCCTCATCCATAGGTGTGTGATTTTTGTCCAGTCTCTCCCTGCACCCTCCTCACCCCTTTCCCCCTGAGAATTATCAGTCCACTCACTTTCTGTGCTCCTCATTCTATTATATTCACCAGTTTATTCTGTTGATCAAACTTTTATTCACTTAATTTTTAGATTCACTTGTTGATAGATATGTATTTGTTGTTCATAATTTTTTATCTTTTACCTTTTTCTTCTTCCTCTTCTTAAAGAGTACCTTTCAGCATTTCATATAATACTGGTTTGGAGTTGATGAACTCCTTTAGCTTTTTCTTATCTGTGAAGCTCTTTATCTGACCTTCAATCCTGAATGATAGCTTTGCTGGGTAGAGTAATCTTGGTTGTAGGTTCTTGCTATTCATCACGTTGAATATTTCTTGCCACTTCTATCTGCCTGTAGGGTTTCTGTTGAGAAATCAGCTGACAGTCAAATGGGTGCTCCCCTGTAGGTAATTAACTGTTTTTCTCTTGCTGCTTTTAATATCCTCTCTGTCTTTTGCTGTTGGCATTTTAATTATGATGTGTCTTGGTGTGGTCCTCTTTGGATTTCTTTTGTTTGGGGTTCTGTGCACTTCCTGGATTTGTAAGTCTATTTCTTTCACCAAGTGGGGGAAGTTTTCAGTCATTATTTCTTCAAATAGGTTTTCATTATCTTGCTCTCTCTCTTCTTCTGGCATACCCATAATTCTGATGTTGGTCCGCTTGAAGTTGTCCCAGAGGCTCCTTACACTATCTTCACATTTTTTTATTCTTTTTTCTTTTTGCTTTTTAAGTGGAGTGTTTGTTTCTTTGTATTTCAAATCTTTGACTTCATTCTTGCAATATTCTAGTCTACTCTTAGGTTTCTGTATAATATATTTTTTTATTTCAGTCAGTGTATGTTTAATTTCTAGTTGGTTCTTTTTCATCTCCTCTTGGTTCTCGCTAAATTTTCCATTTTTTTCTAGGAAATTCTTAAAAAAACCTTATAACTGTGGTTTAGAACTCTATATCCAGTCATTTGTCTTCCTCCATTTCTTTCATTTGTGATCTGTTCTTTTGTCTCCACATATTTCACTGCTTCCCTGAGTTGGTAGAGTAGCTTTGTGTGTTAGCTGTCCTATGTAGCCCAGTAGCTCTGCCTCCCCAGTTACCTGAGGTGGACATTCTTGGTGCACCCCTTTATGGGCTGTGTGTACAGTCTTGTTGTAGTTTATTTTTGATTGTTGTTGGTATCACTGGGGGGAATTGACCTCCAAGCCAATTGGTTGTGAGGATCAGCTATGTCTGTACATGCAGGCTTGCCTCCAAACCTCTGCCTTTCATGGGCACATGAACTCATGAGTTTCCAGATCTCTGCCTTTCAGTGCACTCTACAAACCCATATGTGTCTGGGTCTCCAGGGTCTCACCCGAAATTTAGGTTCAGTGCAGTTGGACCTGGATTTCAGTGCTGTTGTGAGGTTCTGTTTTCCTCTGGTTAGAGGAAGCCAGGCACAATCAGCAGTCAGCTCTCTGTGTGCGCACTTTTGTGTGCACTTTCATGAGCCCCCAGACTACTGTCTTTCGAGGCTCCCCTAAGTTTCCGTGCACTCCTTCCTTTTCACAACAGTCCAGACTCCCCCTATGAGTTTCACCTGGAGCTGGGGTTCAGTGCAGTTGGGATTTTCCATCTCCCTCCCGCTAGAGGAAGCCGGCCAGACTCTCCTTCACCTGTTCTCTCCACAATTGTGTCTCCATACCTCAGCTTTTTACAGCTCTTCTGAGTATTCGTGAGTCCCTGTCTTTCCTTCTGGTTGTAGAATTTTCACTCAGCCAGCTTTCCTGTGGTTCTGGATGGTGTCCATTCTGTCTTTTCATTGTAGTTTTGAAATTGTTGTGCAAGGCAACAGCTTAGGTCTTCACCTATGCCGCCATCTTAGTTTTTCAAAGGCCTCTGTTTTCTCAGAGAAGTGGGAGGAGAGGTTTTTGCATGTAAGAGAGGGGTGGGGCTTCCACTTATGCCCTGCAACATTTGTAGGCCTTGAATTCTTTAGGCTGGGGAGAGGCCAATAAGAGAGGCCAGTGGTTTTATCTCCCACAGGCTGAATGTGGCTGAGAAAATTCTTAGAAAGTAGCAAAACAGAGCAGTTGTGTAGGGGGAACAAAGAGTCATGGAGACAGGCTTGAAGGGTATGGGGACTCCAGGAAATCATGCGGAGTGCTATTGTGGGGGGAATCCTGAGACCTGCTGCTCAAGGGAGTAAAGGCTCTGGACAGCCCCAATCATGAAGGATTGTGGCTGAATGAACACAAGTTCAAGATGGGAGCTGACATGGCTATATCTGATTGGGAATGAGCCCTGGGATCAGGAGTAATGTTTACCTGTGCCCCTTTCCTCGCTTCCCTCCTGCCTATTTTCAGAGACCATGACCACCTAGAAATCAAAAAGTTCCCAGGGTATGTCAGTAGTTCCATTCCTTACATCCTCATTTGCCATCTCCTTCTAGCCCCATCTTTTCGATCTGGCTTCCTCTCTCAGCCTCCTTCTTTATTTGAATCAGCAATACAGCTTAAGCAAATTACCATCTTCTGCAGGTAAATTTAGCAATAACCCTCAGAGATTGATAGAAACTTGGGCTCCCCAGCAGCCTTCATTTTCTCTCCAAAGATTTTTCTCTCTAGGATCCAGGATCTAGTCTGCACTTACATAGTTCAGGGACAGAGAGCTTACTCCATTTCACCACATGTAATAAGCCTCTGTTTATTAAGGGGTGGCACAGTGCCAGGTCTTTGGGTTAGGTGGTGGCTGGGCTGTTAGAAAGTTTTCCTTTGATTGAGCCAACAATGTGTCTCCTTGTAGCTTCCACCCTGGGCCTCCACCCTGTTCTTTGAAGTTACACAGAACAAGTATAACCCCATTGCAGTCTAATCCTCAGATATTTGAAAATGGCTGAGATTTTCCAAGAGTTTTCTCTCTTCTGTGGATAAGAATTTCTTTCTTTTTACTTTTATGTCATTACTTATTATTGCCCAAATAATATTAGGTCTTATGGAACATTTTAGAAAATTCAGAAAAACAAAGAAGGACGTAAAGATCTACCATATCTTACTCCCAAAACCAATCCCTGTTACATTCTTTTCTTTTAACCAGTCTCCCCCACCCCTCACCCCCGCCGAACTCTGTATATTCTACACTTTTTCCTTACCAAAATGTGATCCTGCTATGAGTTATATTGTAGAGGCTTCTTCTTTTCTCTCTTCAATACATTGACTTTTCCCCAAATCTTCTACTAAGCCAATTTTAATACAAAATTGTATAACTGTTCAATGATTTATTTAACCAGCTTTCTAAAATAAGACATTTAGGTTGTTTCCAATTTTTCTTTTTTGTAATGAACACAGTGGGGCTGGAATTTGAAGTGAGGTGGAAGTAGGGGGAGTAGGTGAACAGAGAAAAGAGGAGCCCTCCAATCATATTATTCATCCTATTTTAGCACCTGATTTTTTTTCACTTTCTCTGTGGATATTTATACTCCCTGGAACATGATTGTGAGTGCCTGCTTAGTATTTAGTTGCAAGGACTTACTCTAATTAATCTAATCAGTTTCTTATTATTAGAGATTTGAGGTTGTTTATAATTTTTCACCACTACAAACCTGACTGTAATGAATATCCAAGAAACTAAATTCATTATGGTACACTGGACACTGAGGTCAGAAAGAATATTTTTGGACTTCTAAAGCACAAGGAGCCTGCCAGTAGTTGTAACTGGAAGCTTTTTGTCTAAAGCTCAGAAGACTGGCTAAGGCCAAGGGCTGTGCTCTAGCCTCTAGGCTTGCCTGGGGTCAGTACCCATTTACCCAGCCCCCATCACAGAGTGTTCAGGCTGCAGGGCCTTTTGGGACCACTGGGCTCACACCCTCCTCTCACATGTGAGGTAAGTGAAAGCCATGGAACCAAGGATAGTCCTTCAGCAGCTGAGTAGTTGGGCATAACTCTGCCTCTCCCAGCATCCTGATCCTGAGCTCTAAAAATTTGGAATCTGACCTGGAAGCCCTGACAATGCTGTCTGCATTCCTTTACAGAACCACTTACTGCTGAGGCTGGAAAGGGCATTCTGGCACTTCTCAAATGAGCTAACCAGTAAAGAGGAGGGCATGGGAGGAAACTTGAGATTTAGCTCAAGGGCAACTATACCTGCTCCACCCAGAACCTCCTTTTTCCTAATCCAGGTGGTATGCTTAGAGGCAGCCACCCTGTATCAGGTGCACCTGGCAAATATATTTGGAATTTGAGATGAAATAATGGGTGACTTCCTTACTCTCCTTAGCCAGTCAATTGTCCTTCTTGTTGGGAACAAGCTGTGCTAAAGGCCTGTCTGTCTAGCCCTCTGTGCCTGACAACTTTCTGTGGTTTCAGATACTAATGAGCTTCCCAACTTTCCTCTCTCCAGCTTTGCTGCTGCCTGGGGTATTCACACAAATGGTGTGTGATTTGCCCCTTCTGTGTTTTTCTTTCTGACTTGGAGGTAAAGATAGCCTCTCACCCCCCCACTGACTCTCTGTTTATTCAACTGGGAAAGATTTCACACCCAGGAACCCAGTTCTCCCTCCTTCAGTGCCTTTCTTAAATCTTCACCCCCCGTTTCAAGTCCCCCACCCCTGTACTTCCCTGAATAATTTATGAGTCCAGGCAGGTCTTATAAAGGGTCAACCAGGAAAAACCAAGAATGCAGCAGGTTCTGAGAAATATAAGCCCTCACAGCCTGCCTGGTCTTGACACCCTAAGGATGGATCCTTCTGCTCCCACTGCTGCTGCTCTCCCTATCCCACCCTTGGCCCTAAGCGTAGATCCGGCTCTAGCACAGGCTCCCCTGGCACTCCCTGGCTTGTTAAGCCTGTCATCCCTTCCTTTCCCTGGACAAGAAGTAGATGGGAGTAAAAGGTAAGTGGAACTTGGCCTTTGGCAACCTGAACTTTGGCTTTAGTGGGTTTCCTGGGAAAGAAAGGAAAATGAGATGTTCAAGGTGGCCCTGTGCTCTGTGAAGAACAACAACAAAAAAAAGCAAAGGCCTCATAGCCCTCAGAAACCATCCCCTCCACATCTTGGCTGGAATATCTCAATACTTTCCACCTCACTAATCCCTCTGGGTGACAGTAGAGGACTTGGGGACAATGGGCATTGCCAAAGCTGAAAGCTGAGCAGCCAGGCCCTCATGGGTAAAGTTGCTCAGTCAACTGAGAGGCACATAGGAGAATGCTATGAAACCTGTGTTTTACATGACTGCAGATGGAGGGAAACAGAGCCAAAGTCCCAAGAGGCCTTTTACTGGGGGAGTGTCTATTTCCTGACCAAACCATAAGATTTCTATTTGCTTCCCCCCTACTTCTGAAAGTCTGGTGGGGAAGCAGTTGGCCCAGGAATATTTCTGGTCCCTTTTCCCATCCCAAGAAGGTGGGAGGACTCTGACCTCTGCTTCTTGGAGCAAGAGGTAAGGGGTAAAATATTCTCTACCCAACCCTCATTCATTCCTCCAAATATTTAAGGAATTCAACAAATATTTATTGAAATGCCTATTGTGTACCAGGCACTGCGGTAGGTGTTGGGGATCCAGATATGATCAAATATAAATCTGCCCTTAAGAAGCTCAAAGGCAAGTAAACAGTTACAAAACTGTGATGAGAGCAATGATAACATTGTTGAAGTAGAGAAAAGGGGATCTATCCTGACCTGGGCTCAGGTTCCTTAGGAAAGGCTTCCTGAAGTAGATAGCATCCAAGTCAAGTGTTTTTTTGGAGGCCTTTTTGTAGACTCCTTAAGGAGTCTACTTTCCAGTCTCCTTCACTGACAGATCTCTCCTCTATGTCCTAGAGGAGCTTGTCTTTGGAGACCCTGGCTGTGCTCTACAAATGATCCCCCAAGGCAGGTGAGGAAACTTATAGATTTGGTAAGTTTGAGCCCCTGTTACACATGTTTGCATGTAGCCACTTGCATCCACACTGACCAGGTCCCTTCCCAGAGAGCCCCTGATTTCTGTCTAGGTCTGCAGATCTGGGAAACCATCTTTGCAGCCTTGTTCACATTTGATTCTCACAACAGCTCTAGAAAGAGGGCAAATCTGAGGTTTCTGTGCAATTTAAACATAAAGACATTGAGACCCAAAGTAGGGGAGGGTATGAGCAGGCTCCAAAGCTAGGCTATGGTAGAACTGCTGCTAGAATCCTGGTTTCCTGGCACTTAGCCCCAGTGCTCTTCCTCCACCCCTGCCCCCAAATTTTTGCTGCTTCAGTAGAACTCTGTCCCCTGGACAGTCTCCAAACACATGTTAGAACAGGGACAGGAAAGTTAACAAACTCCAGGACTCTGTCTACTGGCTTTTCAACCAGAACCAGGACAGACCCCTTTGGTGGGGGTGGGGGCAAGAGCTGGACCCCAGAGATGTCTAAGGTCTCTTTCTAGATAATCTTACCTGCAGGTTTCTGACCCCTGATACAGAGGAGGCAGTTATCTTGCCATGTACTTTGAGCAACATGCTAGCTTTTGCTTTGAACAGGCCACTGGTGGGGCAACAAGTGCTGAGGCCACCAAAGCTGACTCCAAGTTCCATCACCCTGTCAGGTAAGCTTCTGGCACCAGGCTCATAACTTTACATAGGTTCATTAGCTCTTTAAATCCTCATGACAGCTTTGTGTATCAGGAGGAGAGAGGCACTGCTATGATCACTATTTCATAAACCAGAAAACTGAAGCCCAGAAAGGTTAGGAATTTTGCCAAGGTTCCCTTCCCTGGAGGCATTGTCAATGATTCCTAAGAATGAGCCTTTATGAATAGATCAGTAAAAAAACCTTAGTAGGAGATAGAGGACACAGGAGAAATCTACATAATTCTTGGGTAGAAACCTTCTGAGGTGAGGGTGAAATCAGTGTCAGAATTGATAGATGCCAGGGTTGCAGATCCCCAAAGTTATAGGCCCACCATATGTTACCTTTCTGCCTGGAGCCATTTTGCAACAATTCAGAAAAGTCTGTTACAAAGCTTTCTTTCCTTTCTCTCTCATACCATTATTGTGGGCAGGACAAGGAGTTTAGGGTCTGGCTTCCTCCATAGTCCTACTGACCCCTTTGTACATATGAGACCTGTCTAAAGTAGGGGCCATGTTTCTTCTCTGTCCACAGGCTCTTCTGGCCTAAATCCCACTCCTTCGACTACCTGTACAGTTATGGGGAGATTTTATTGCAGAACTTTCCTGTCCAGGCAACCATCAATCTGTATGAAGACTCAGACAGTGAAGAGGAGGAGGAGGACGATGAAGATGAGGAGGACTAAGAAGAAAAAGGAGAAAAGGAGGAGAAAAGGGAGGCAAATAAAAAGGGGCCAGAAGTGTGTGTGAGGATATTAGGGTCAGCACCACACAGAGTCAGAAGTCATCTTCCTTCCCCATCCCTTACCTGTTCAAACTGAGCCAGAGTCTGATTAGGGTTTCATATGCCTGGCAAGGCTCCAGGGTATCAATTAGCCAGGAATCTCCAGGCGCAGCTCTCTGGATTGAAAGTTGGGTCCTCGAGTACCAACTTACCCTGGCTATATCCAACTGGACTGTGAGTATAGGTCTCTGGCATCTCATTGTCTGGGTTGCTGTTGTGTTGACAGTGGGAAGGCACAAGTAGCTTTAGGGGAAGGAAGATATGCTTTCTGAAGCCCCCAGGAAGCAGATCAGAACAAAGCATGCTCATGTAGAGGGGAAATAGTCACTCTTTAGGGCTCTTTGATGCTCTAGCCTTCCAGGTGGTCACATAGTCCTGTCTCCCTGTGGAAAAATTGACTTCAGGCTTCACCTCCAGAGATACTAACACCATGTTTAAGCATATTTGAAATGCTTTTATAATGGGCCTTGCAACAAGAAGGAGGGCATCTAGAGAATCAGCTTGCTTTGGGGATCTACCCTCATTTTGGCTGCTATCAACTGGGGTCTCTGTTGGCATGAGATGAATCAGGAGAAAAATAAACTAGATGATGTTTGCCTTTTTCTGTAACTGCTGATTTCTTAACTGAACTCTGTTCATGTTGTGAAGCCATGGGCACAGGGTCAGAGACCAGCACAAGGCCAATTCTTGCTCTATCTAAGGTCAGTTTACAGATGGGAATGTAGGGCCAGAGGCCCCAGAATATGCCAGGCCCTCTATGTCAACTTGTGAAATAAGGCTAGATTAAACTTCAAAGACACAATGGAAAGGAGGCAAAAAAGGACCCCAAAATGTAGCTTGAAAATTGAGAATAGGACTATGAGTTGGGGTAGAGGGGTGAGAGATTTCAGCCTTGGAAATGAGTGTGTGCATATGGGGAGGAGCGCTTAGGGACTACTCAGTCCTATCAATTTTACTTCCACAGTTCAGGCTCTCATGCCTTGCCCCTATCCCAAGTACTTGTCAGGTAATTTTCATGCTCCAGCATGGTCCTCTGCAATTCATCCTCCACAGTGACCACCATATCACATCATGTTGCACCCCTGCTTAAAGGCCTACTATGGCTCTTCATTGCCTTACCAATAGTTGAAAACTTCTCCTTTTAAAAAAATCACAGGTCCTCTTGAGAATCTATTGCCTGTCTACTTGTATATTCACAAATCAATTCCTTAACTTGATATTCCAAGCTGTCCAATTGTTCAGTTGGTGCCTATCTCTCTTTCAAAAATTGTTTAAATTAAAATGCAGTTAACATACAATACTATATTAGTTTCAGGTGTACAAAATTGTGATTTGACATTTATCTGCCTTACAATGTGATTATAATAAGTCTAGTACCCATCTGACACCATACAAAATTATCACAATATTACTATTTCCCCCGTGGTGTACACTATATCCTGTGACTTATTTTATAACTGGAAGTTTGTATCTCTTATTCTTCACTTGTCTGCCTCTTAAGACTCATCTTTCAACATTTGAAACCTTGAATGTGTCATGCTTTCTTTCATGTCTATAGCTTTAAGACTATGATTAGAATGCTCTTCTACTTTTACCTGTCTGATGAACTCCTATTCAACCAATAAAACTAGCTTACCCACCTCTCCTGCGAAAAGCCTCCCAGACCTCTAAGTCTAGGGTGGGTGTCCCCATTACATTCAGTGCTCCTTTACTATAGCATCTTCCCCCTTCTTATGCAGTAAGAGAGGGCCGTGTTTAATATCTCCACGTGACTTCATAGCACAGCACACTGCCTAGCACAAAGCAGGCACTCAGGAAATGTTGGAAACACACACACACACACACACACACACACACACACACACACACACACA
>JAAGEH010000031.1:13036729-13257448 GCA_011751065.1 Lasiurus cinereus
ACACACACACACACACACACACACACACACACACACACACACACACAGAGAGAGAGAGAGAGATAATAAGGTCCTTTTAAAGCAGACATCATTTCCTCTGTTCCCTCCCTTACTGGCTTCCTGTTTCTTTGCTTAGCTACAAACAGGACAGAGTAACATTTTATTTGTTGATTCAAAAATAAAATGCTAGTCATCTTTCCTTCCCTCTTCCATCAATTTGTGACAGGCTACTTCAGTTCTGAGCCTTGCTAGGATTTCCTTGGATTGGAATCAGCCTTGAGTAGGCGACCAAATTCATACAGTGGTGCTATCTATTGGTCAACATTTAACCTTATTCCTTATTATTGCCAGGCAGTTGACCTTTGACTGCTATATGGCTTTAGTTGATTCTGTTTATGCTTGTAAGTAAAGTGGAATCTACCATGTGCTAGCTATATGACCTTGGGCAAGTTACTTATCCACACTGAGCCCTAGTCTCCTCATCTGTAAAATGGGGAAAATATGACACTTCCTCTCAGGGTTGGTGTGAGTCAATGAAATAATATATGTAAAGTACTTAGCACAGCCCTTGGCACATAATAAAAGCACTCAATAAATGGTTGCAGTCATAGTAATCATAGTTGTAGTAGTGGTTTTATTAATTTTATAACAAATTAGCTTTATAGACTCAAGTTAGCTAATGACTGATTTGTCATCAGTCATCTCTACCTGATCTCTTTGGCACCATTTGATGTTTTATCAGTCACAGCATCTTTGCAATGTTTGCTTCTCATTAAAACAAAACAAAACAAAACAAAAACCCACAAAACAGAGGCAAAATGTGGCTTCTTGGGACAGAGGTTTCAAAGCTTATTTTTTGTGCCTTAGCAGGAACACCCTTCCTTTGAATTGAATGTAGAAGTTCCATATACAAACCAAATAGAGCTGGAGCTGTTCTCATGGAAGCCACAATGTGGGGGGGGGAAGAAGGGGGGAGCAGCATAGAATTCCCATCATGGTGTCCTCTCTCTTGTAAACAAAGCTCTCCATTCCCTTCTGTAAGGCACCTGCCAGGGATTCCTGGATTGTGGGAAGGCTACTTGGAATCCACTGTTCCAAGGATTAAAATATAATTGATCTGAAGTCTAATGGGGATTAGTAAGTACTTTAACATGTTCAGTGTTTTGTTTAAAATCCTTGTTTTGGGTTCTAAGCTCCCAGCATTTCATAGCTCAAAAATTGCTTCAGTCCTTTGTACACATGGTTGCTAAGTAATTGGAATTTACTGTTCTGACTAATCAGAGCCCAGTGTGAGTTACTTTGTGCTGGATATATCCAGTCCTTATAACTTCAAAACCAGTGTATAAAGTCAAAGGAAAAGTACCTGTGCAAAACCCAGAGTCTTTCTTCCAGGTTCATCCTATTAGTCCCATGGTCGGCAAACTGTGGCTCGTGAGTCACATGCAGCTCTTTATTCCCTTGAGTGTGGCTCTTCCACAAAATACCTTGGCCTGGGTGAGTCTATTTTGAAGAAGTGGCATTAGAAGAAGTTTAAAAAATTTGGCTCTCAAAAGAAATTCCAATCGTTGTACTGTTAATATTTGGCTCTGTTGACTAATGATTTTGCCGACCACTGTAGTAGTCCATCCTAGTGTCCCATACTTCAGACCCCAGTACAGATGCCTCATATTTCCAGCACCCCAGAGTAACAGGAAGAGGGCACATTGGTTGAACATGAGGCTACATTTGAGCTGGGCCTAACTAGAGATGGAGGGAAAAACTTTCCAGAAAGAGGCAGCAATATGAATTCTTTCATTAAACAAATATTTATTGGGTACCTACTCTGTGCCAAATATTAATATTATACTGATTAAGAGCATAGGCTTTGGAGGCAGAAGCACTTGGCTTCAAATCCCATATCTGCCACAATGCTGGCTCTAATCATGGGCCCACTCCCCTCAGGTCAGGTGTCAAAGTCAGCTCTCTGCTCTGAACCCTCTCACAACCAGCTTTGTAATCTCCTATCATATCACACACACACACACACACACACACACACACACACACTGCACATACTCACTAAATGTAGCCTATTCTCATTTGTCTCTGGGCAAAGAAAGTCCCCTCATCTACCCCAGTGGATGTTACCAACCCCAACCTTTCATTTCTGTCCCTAGTTGTGCCTATGTTATTGTCTAGTGGGCAGTTTGTCTCCCTTCCACCCCAAACCCCTGTTATAAAATGTTTGACAATCTTATTCCCAAACCAGGTTGTTAGATGGCCTAAGTTCACTCTCTTGACCTGCTTGTTGCTGTGTTTTTTATTTACTCCCAGCTGCCAAGGCTTGTGGCAACCTCTAGGCAGGTACACAAACCCAAACACAAAAGCCTGGCTTAGTAGATACAATACTTTGCAAGGAATTTGCTACTCATGTTACAGCCATGGATCTTCTATGGTACTGTAATCACAACAATCCTAGAAGATAGGCATAGTTATTATGCCCATTTATGTATGAGAAAAATAAGAGTTAGCAAAGCTTTTGTACATGGTTTGTGTGGTTGCATAGAGGTTGCTACAAGCCTTTCAAGCTATAGTGTAAAACCAAAACACAATAACCAACTCCAGGACAGAACAGTGAACTTGTGTTACCAATTTACAACAGAGGACTGGGGAGGATAGAGGACAAACTGCTCTCTGGAAAACCACATAGGCAAAGTTAGGGGTGGGTGGGTAGGAGGTGATAACACTCACCGAGGTGGATGAAGGGACTTTTTCTGTCCAGAGAAGGCTAGGCAACATGGTGGTTAGGAGTTGTAACAACTGATAATTATCGAATTCTTACTATAGATTTGGGTGTATGGCTAGGAACTTTACATGGATTAACTCACTTAAAATAACTGAGATATAGCTACAATTAGGGAGACTGAGGTTTTGGATTTTTTTCAAAAAACCTTGCCAAAAATTACAGAACTGATCATCTGTAACAACTTCTAAGTGTGATGACTTTACTTGCATTCCTCACTTTTTATTGATGATTTTTATTTTATTATTATTTTTAGACACGGTGCATTTTTTATTGTTGCTCCCTGTATTTTTATTTTTTAAATATTTATTGTTGCAAGTATTACATATGTCTCCTTTTGTTGATGATTTTTAGAGAGAGAGAGGAAGGAAAAGAGAAACATCCATGTGAGAAATGTCAATTGTTGCTTTTTATACCCACCCTGACTGGGAATCAAACCCACAACTTGATGATGCATGGGACGATGCTCTAACTAAGTCACACTGGCCAGGAGATGGGATATACCCTGTATCCCTCATTTAATCCTTACAACAATCCTGAGACTCAAGTACTAGTATTATCCTCATTTTATAGACGAGAAAACAGGTTCAGGGAGGTTAAGTTCACACAATGCAGAAATGGCTGAGACATGATTTGAGAGATGCCTGCATTTGCCCTGGGTTACACCAATTATAAAAATCAGGACAGCATTCAGGTTTGACTCATTCTAGAGCCCCGTGCCTTTAGGAGGTGGAATCTACAGGGCTTAGTGAAGAGTAAATCTCTTGGAGGGCAGGAGAGAAAATGTTGCAGTTCTGGCTGTAAGGAAGTAAATCAGAGGTTAGGCTGAATTCTGGACCAGGAAAAGCTGAGGGATCACTGAAAGGTGTCACCATGATAGGGATATTTGGGGTTTCCTGCAGGGTAGTGGGATACTCTCACAGAACCTGGGCTACAGTCACAGGGCTACCAGAGGAGAGGGGCACATGAGGGACTTCTGTTCCACTCTGTGGCTTCTAAGAATAATGGACCCTGGCTGAGTATGGTGCTTCCCATCTGCAGTCTGGGCCCAGTGTGAGGAAATACCAAGTTGAGCTCTCCCATGGTGAGCTGTTTTATGCCAAACAAGATTCAAAAGCTCCAAGCAAGGTGAGTTTTGCTATTCTTATGGTTACAGATGGGAAATAGAGATGTCAAGTGGGGAGGCTGGGGGGAGGCCCCAGACAGTGTAGGTAGAGTCCTGGATTTTAACTACTGGGTCCCTCCTACTCTTCTACTCATTTTCCCAAAGAAGTCCTGAGAGTCCTATAAGGGCCCACAGCTTGCCTGGTGTCCTGTGGCCTATGTGAAAGAAACATACAAACTACCATGCTAAGGCATTTCTATCTCCATTACCAGAAACACTTGGGGCCTGGAGACAAGTATGAATTAAAGGGGGTTGAGGGAGAGCCCAAGAACAAGGTAGAATCAGGCTCTGGGTTCTTAAAGGTCTGCCATATCTGGAAGAGAAGAGCCAGCTGCTGCAAGTCCCTAGCAATTCAACTGGTGTCCATTAACAGCAGGAGAGGCAACAACCTTTAGTAGCTGAGCTCTAGACTGTGCCTGGACCTACAGCACCAGAGAAGGGATCAGGAGGCTCATCCACCCTGAGGATTCTATGGCCAGCCTGGTGGTTATGAGGACAGGTTCTGGAGTCACACTAGACCTGAATTTATTTCATGCACTGCTGAGAAATAAGCCAGGTCTTCCTCCCTGCTAAGTGACCATGAAATAAATAGCAAATTGATCTCTAAGCCTCAGTTTCTTCGTATATAATATAGGGATGATAATCATACTAATTTCACAGGATTGTTATAAAGATCAAATGAGATCACACACACACACACGACTTATCAGAGTATTTGGCACATTATATATGTGAGATACATGTGTACGTGTGTATGTGTGTGTATACACATATCATTATTTTTTTGACACAAGCTATCATTTCAGTAGTTACATCTTTGATTCTCTCCCTATCTACTTCTATTAGGTCCCTGGTGTCCTCAAGTCCACTGTCTTACCCTAAGGGAGGCAATGTCCACACACTCAACTAAGGCTTATGTGTAAGACCTGGGCTAAGATAACTTGCTTTTCTCCATAAATACTTTCAAGAATCTTGGACTGTATATCTTTGTCCTTCACTATCCTGTGAATATTAATAAGCTTGTGTTACTCAGGTGCTAATTTTTTTCTGAATTTTAGAGCAGCTTTATATCCATGACTTCATTTGAAACTCTTTATAGTCCCTATGATATATGCCCATTATTTAATGGGGAAATTGAAGATAATGGGAAGTAACTTGCTCAAGGTTATACAGCAAGTCACTGCAGGAGTCAAGACTGGACCTCAGAATCTTGAATTGAGTCTAATGTTTTTCTTTAACACTTGCAATTGTCCAGGGCCCTGGTGTCTAGCTAAACATGAAGCATCTATAATCTAGGACTTGGCATATGGTTTGGAGGCCACATTACTGCACTCTGACAAGTCTCCTGCTTCTACTCTGGCAAACATTTTATCTTCAGTAAGCTATCAAACAAAGATTCTTCTAAAAGAAATGGCAGCAAGTTATCAGAGGACTGGGAACCCAAGATAGTCACATCTCCAGCACATGCCAAAAATAAAATCAAATGTTAGATGGCAGGTTAGAGGAGAGATGAACATGATCTCCCCAGCTAAGCTGCATGCACTGCTGAGAAATAAGCCACTGTTTTGTACTCTTAGCCAGCTTGATTTAGCCTCTCATCTCAGGTTGAACATAACTGTCAAGTGCTCAAAAGGGCAACTCTGTCCTTAGTACAGATTGTGAGGTGCTGATGTGTGCGTATCATCAGCATAGGTCCTGATGGCAGCAACTGTTTGCAGGCACTAAGGGAAGCAGTAAGATAAAATATTTGTTCCTTGACATGACTCTGGGAGTAGAAAATGCAGGCTTAACTCTCAGTACCAGAGGCTGGTATCCTCTCAATTTTAACAATTGCAACAGCATAATGATTGCTGAGATAACAAATCATTCAGCCGAAAGACCCCCTCCTTAGTCCCTGTGTGGCACTGAAGTCCTGGCAAGCTTGGTTCTGCTGAGAGGAAAATCTTGTTACTTTCTCATGGAACATTGGATCTCCAGGTGGCCCTAAATTTCTTTTTCTGCTGTCAATTGCTCTTTACTTTCTTATCACCATGGCAATCCAAGAGAGGGAGCCAGCATTGAAATCAACTTCACCCATAAGACATATGTGGAATAGCAAGTATACTCTCGTAATATTAGGGGATGGGAACATTTTTATTACATTTTTGTTTTTAAAATATTTTTATTGATTTCAGAGAAGAAGGGATAGGGAGAGATAGACACATCAATGATGAGAGAGAATCATTGAATGGCTACCTCCTGCACACCCCACACTGGGAATCGAGCTTGAAACCCGGACATATGTCCTGACCTGGCATCGAACCATGACCTCCTGGTTCATAGGTAAATTCTCAAACATTGAGCCACACTGCTGGATTAGGGAAGGGGTACATTTTTAACCCTCTCTCCATGCTTCAGCATTGGTTGATGGTGGAGAGCCAATACTTTCACTCACAATTCCAGGCTCTTGATATACCCCTTTCTCAGATCTTCCTGTATCAGAGCTACTAATCTGATGGGTATGAGATCAATTTTTAGGCTATATATCACCAGTGAGCAGGGTCATCACAATGAAAAGCCAGCATTGAAATCAACTTCACCCAAAAGACATATGTGGAATATACACAGTAATCAGTTCCCCTGGCTCTGGATGATTAGGTCAGGCCCAATTTTTTTTAAAGCTTCTCAGAATCAGAAGGGAGGAGTAACTTAAGCTTCATTTTACAGTCCTTTTTTTATTAATTGTTTTTTAAAGAGACAGAGGGAAAGAAACAAACCTGCAAACTTGGTGTCTCAGGACAATGCTAACTAGCTGAGCTAGCCAATCAGGGGCTAAAATTTATTTTTTTAAACCAGAAAACCCTGAAAGAGAATGATTGAAAGAGGGGAGGAGGAATTACCAAGCATATGCTGAATTCTCAAATCAAGCTTTTATTAATAAATGACACTTTATGCCAAAATTGGTTTTGCTCAGTGGATAGAGTGTCGGCCTGCAGATTGAAAGGTCCCAGGTTCTATTCCAGTCAGGGGCAAGTACCTTGGTTATGGGAACATCCCCAGTAGGGAGTGTGCAGGAGGCAGTTGATCAATGTTTTTCTCTCATTGATATTTCTAACACTCTATCTCTTTCTCTTCCTCTCTGTAAAAAAACAATAAAATATATTTTAAAAAATAAACAAATGACACTTTGCTTGCTGTTCTATTAATTTGTCCTTGCGTGCATAATTTTCTTAGTAGAAAGTCTTGAGGAGAAGGGTGCATGGTAGGATTCAAGCATGAAAACTCCTCCTTGAACCCACAACACGTAGAAAGATTTGCCCAGAATCAGTCTTGTTCCAGCCCAGGGCTACACTGGGCATAGGGTGAATTTGTTCAATTTCTTTATCCACCAATCTCTGAGAATCTGGGGAGGAAATTTATTTTAAATTTAAATACGATATTGAGAGCTCTAGTTGTGTGCAGCTCTTTCATGGACACCCAGAAGTGACCTGACTATGCAGGAAAATTGTTAGACTAGGAGAAGGTGCTTTGCCTTCAGCTAACAGTGAAAATTTCCCCTGCTCAAACAGATCCATGGAAACTTGTCAAAATACTTTTGGAAAACTGTGACAATTTCCATAGGTAAGAAACGTTTAAAATAAACATTTATTCTTTGCAAAATTGAAATTTATTAATAGCTAGTTAATATTTTCTGAGGTGGTAGCAGTGTTTTGGAATTAAATTTTTAATTTACTTTAGAGAGGAAAGGAAAGAGAAACATTGATTTGTTGTTCCACTCACTTATGCATTCATTGGTTGATTCTTGTATGTGCCCTGACCAGGGATTGAACCCACAACCTTGGTGTATTGGAATGGTGCTCTAATCAGCTGAGCTACCTGGCCAGGGGAGTGTTGTGGAATTTTAATACACATGGTAAAAAGAACATCAGTATAACAGTCTGCCTTTCAAATGTAGGCACAAGCCCCAGAACATTCTGGGAGGAACCCTTGGAGATCTAGCATAAAAGCCATTCAGGTAAACTACTAGAGGTGCTAATACTCATAGCTTTACTTCTACAGGTAGCTGAAATACTTCCATTTTTCTGCCTGCCTACATTTTCTGTATACTCCATTTCCTAATCAACATGGGAAGCTGCCTACAAGGCTCTGTATATAGAAAAATGGGAATATGGGAGAAGTAGCTTTGCTTGAATTGCTGGGATTGATGATTTTTGGTAGATGTCATTGGCAATGGTTTACAAAATCCTCAATTCATGTTATTTCTCCAAAGCTAGACTGCCGGCATATTGAGTACAATGAACATATTATGCCACTGTGAATGTACTCAGCCAGTTAGGAAACTGCATTCTTGCTCTCCCCGCACCCTGTTCCCCCCTCCTTCGCCAGAAATGACTTAAAGGATTCATCCTATTTAAATTCCAAAAAGATATTGAAATTTTCAAATTATCTATGAGTGGAAAATTTACAAATAATTTATAAAAGTATTACCTTAGAACACAATAACAACACTAAAAATAGTAGAAGAAATTCCAACTAACCAAAACATTTGCTGAAACAAAGTAAAATAAAGGCAGAGCTGTGGGAATAAAAAATTAATAGTAAAAGAGTTCCTTTTAACTTTTAAAAGAAAGGGTGATGATACTAGTTTTTATATATTATGCACTTTTTGTGTGTCCTTCCCCTTAAACATACAAAACCACAAAAAGTTTCATGAGGAGTTAGTAGAAAGGTTTCTCTTACTATTACATAGAAGGTAAGATTATAAATGTAAATATTTGCAAGGCTTCCTCATATCCATTTTTATAAATCCAAAAATATTACATGTAGCTGAACACACCACACTGAAACCAGATAGAGAGTATGATTAAAAAGAAAAAAATTACCAGAGGGAAAGGACGGTGGGGTAAGTGAAAGAGATAGAAGAGGTTGTAAAGGGATAAATGGTGATTGAAGGAGACTTGACTTGGGGTGGTGACACACAATACAGATGATGTATTATAGAATTGTACACCTGAAAACTATATAATTTTATTAACTAAAGTTACCCCGATAAATTCAATTAAAAATAAATAAAAATGTATTGAAACCAAGATGGCAGCAGAGGTAAACACCTAAACTGCTGTCTCGCACAATAATTTTAAAACCACAGCTGAAAGTCAAAATAGACACTATCCAGAAACACAAGAAAACTGGCTGAAAGAGAGGGGCTCACGGAGACGCAGAGGAGCTGCAAAAGCTGAGGTACGGAGACACATGTGTGGAGAGGACAGGTGGTATAGGGCCTAGCTGGCTTCCTCTAGCAGGAAGGAGACAGAAACTCGCAATTGCACTGAACCCCACTTCTGAATGCACTGAACCCCAGTTCTGGGAAAGACTCATTTGGGGAGAGTCTGAACTGTCGTGAAAAGGAAGGAGTGCACAGAAACTTAGGGGAGCCATGAAAGGCAGAGGTCTGGAGGCATGCTCAAAGAGGACTGATTGCTGATTGTGCCCTAGGCTTTCTCTAGCAGGAGGAAGACAGAACACCCCAACTGCACTGAAATCCAGGTCTGACTGCACTGAACCCTGGTTTTGGGTGAGACCCTTGGGTACCCAAACTCATACGGGTCCCTGAAGTGCACAGAAACTTAGGGGAGTCAGAAAAGCAGAGGTATGGAGGCACTCGTGCAACTACCCACAGAGAGGGCTGCAGCAATTACCAAGGGACACTGACACCCAGGAGCCATGTAGGGAAGAGCTGATGGGAAGCCAAGGCTGTCTGCTCATCCCTGAGACTCTGCCACATCCAAGCCCAGCACACAGGCTTTTGCAATCTTGCAAGTCTTAGGCTGAGTCCAGATCAATGTTCTCCTGCTGTAGACACAGCTGATCCTCACAATCAATTGGCTAGGAGGTCAATTCCCCCCAGTGATACCAACAACAATCAAGACTTAACTATAACAAGGCTGTAAACACAGTCCACAAAGGAGTGCATCAAGAGTGTCCACCTCAGGTAACTGGGGAGGAGGAGCTACTGGGCCATATAGGACACCTAGCACACAATGCTAATCTACTAACTCAGGGAAGGAGCGAAAATGTGCAGACAAAAGAACAGATCACAAATGAAAGAAATGGAGAACATATGACTGGATATAGAGTACAGAACCACAGTTAAAAGGTTTTTTAAGAATTTCCTAGAAAAGATAGATAAATTTAGCGAGACCCAAGAGGAGATGAAAAAGGACCAACTAGAAATTAAACATAGACTGACTGAAATAAAAAATATTATAGGGAGACCGCGCCAACTTGCAGAAGGAGGTGGATGTCTGTGGCGGTCTGAAGCCTGCAGCTGAGGCACCCATCGAGCAGCTGGGGACCCGGGGACCCAGAACTCCGCTCTCCAATTGGCGCAGACACGCGGCGGAATCAGAGATCCACAGAGCATATGGAAAGGTCAGATTTTGCCTGGGAAAAGAGGGAGGTGGATGGCTGCAGAGGTCTGAAAGCTGCGTCTGGCGGAGGCATCCACCAAACAGCCGGGGACAAAGAACATGGCTCTCCAAACAGTGCAGACACACGGGCTGCAGAATCAGAGATCCACAAGGCACATGGAAAGTGCCTTGTGTGCTGTACCTGGTCGTGTTGTAGTTTGTGCCTTTCAATCAACGTAGGAGAGAGAACTACATAACCAGACATCCGGAGAAGAAAGACCATGGGCAGAAAAAGAAACAGCCCACATAAGACAGAAAGGCAGATTTCACCAGAAAAGGAAGTAAATGAAATAGAAGCAGAAATAAGCATGCCAGAGAAAGAGTTCAGAGAAATGATCATAAGGTGGATGAAAAGAATGGAAGACAAAATAGACAATCTGAGTAAGAGCCAAGAGGAAATGAAGAAGACCCAAGATGAAATGAAGAAGACCAAAGAGGAGATGAAGAAGCAGCAAGAAGAAATGCAGAAGAACCTAGAGGAGGTGCAGAATAAACAAGAAGTAATGAAAAATGACACCACTGCTATAAAGAACTCAATAGAAAGCATTAAAAGTAGACTAGAAGAAGCAGAGGACCGCATCAGTGAGCTAGAAGACACGGTAGGAAAAAATACCCAAGTACAGCAGCTTCTAGAAAAAAAAGTTAAAAAGCAAGAGGAAAGCCTAAGGGAACTTTGGGATAACATGAAACAAAATAACATCCGCATAATTGGGGTTCCAGAAAGAGTGGAAACTGAACAAGGATTAGAGAACCTGTTTGAAGAAATAATGACAGAAAACTTCCCCAATATAGGAAAGAAAAAATCCACACAAATCCAAGAAGCTCACAGAGTCCCAAGCAAAATGAACCCCAACAAACCGACACCAAGGCACATTATAATTAAATTGGCAAACACCGACGACAAAGTAAGAATCTTAAAAGCAGCCAGAGAGAAACAGAAAGTTACCTACAAAGGAACCCCCATAAGACTAGCTACTGACTTCTCAACAGAAACTCATCAGGCCAGAAGGGAATGGAATGAAATATACAAAGTCATGCAAAGGAAGGGTCTGAATCCAGGAAAACTGTACCTTGCAAGACTCTCAATCAAAATTGAAGGTGAAATCAAAAGCTTCACAGACAAAAAAGGACTAAGGGAATATATTACCACCAAACCAGCAATGCAATAAATGTTAAAGGGTCTGCTGTAATAAAAAAAAAAAAAAAGAAGAAGCGAAGAAGGAACTCGGGGGTAAGGACTAAAAATGGCAAGAGGTAAGTACTTATCAATAATAACTTTAAATGTAAACGGATTAAATGCTCCAATCAAAAGACATAGGGTAACCGATTGGATGAGAAAACATGATCCATATATCTGCTGTCTGCAAGAAACCCACCTCAAGAAAAGAGATGCACACAGATTGAGGGTGAAGGGATGGAAGATGGTATTTCATGCAAATGGAAATGAAAAAAAAAGCTGGGGTTGCAATACATATATTTGACAAATTAGTTCTCAAAGTGAAGGACATAATAAGAGATAAAGAAGGCCACTTCATAATACTAAAGGGAACAATCCAAGAAGAAGAAATAACTCTGGTAAACATATATGCACCCAAAATAGGAGCACATAAATACATAAAAAAAACTCTTGGAGGATATTAAGGGAGAGATTGACAGCAATACAATCACAGTAGGAGACTTTAATACCCCACTGTCACCATTGGACAAATCCTCTAAACAAAAAATCAGCAAAGAAACATCAATCCTAAATGAGACACTAGACCAGATGGAATTAATTGATATCTTCAGAACATTTCACCCCAAAGACACAGAATATATATTCTTCTCCAGTCCATATGGGTCATTTTCAAAGATAGATCATATGTTGGGTCATAAGAAAAGTCTGTTCCAATTCAAGAAGATTGAAATCATAGCAAGCATTTTCTCAGACCACAGTGGCATAAAACTGGAAATCAAGTATAATAAAAACAATAGAAAGAAGTCAAACACATGGAGACTAAACAGCATGCTATTAAACAACGACTGGGTAACCAGAGACATCAAGGAAGAAACAAAAAAACATCATGGCAACAAATGACAATGACAACCCAACAATACAAAATTTATGGGACACAGTGAAAGCAGTCTTGAGAGGGAAGTTCATAGCCCTAGAAGCATACTGCAAAAAACAGGAAACAATGGTAATGAATTACCTAAACCTGCAACTCAAAGAGCTAGAACAAGAGCAACAAGAAAAACCCAGTGCACTCAGAAGGAAGGAAATAGTGAAGATAAGAGCGGAGATAAGCAACTTGGAGACCAAAGAAACAATTCAAAAGATCAACAAAACCAAGAGCTGGTTCTTTGAAACGATAAACAAGATTGATGGACCTCTAGCCAGGCTCACCAAGAAGCAAAGAGAGAAGACCCAAATAAACAAAATCAGAAATGAAAGAGGAGAAATAACAAAAGACCCTGCCAAAATACAAAGGATTGTTAAAAAATACTATGAACAACTCTATTCCAACAAATTGGACAACCTGCATAAAATGGACATTTTCCTAGAAAAATACAGCCTCCCAAAACTCAATGAGGAGGAAGCCAAATATATCAATAGTTCAATAACTATGGAAGAAATTGAAGCAGTCATCCAAAAGCTTCAAGCAAATAAAAGCCCGGGACCAGATGGCTACACAGGAAAGTTTTACCACACATTCAAGGAAGAAATAAAACCTATCCTTCTCAGACTATACAAAAACATTCAAGAAGAAAGAACACTTCCAAACACCTTCTATGAAGCCAGCAACACCCTAATACCAAAACCAGATAAAGACAACACAATGAAAGAGAATTATAGGCCAATATCTCTCATGAACATAGATGCCGAAATCCTCAACAAAATTCTAGCAAATCAGATCCAGCAGTACATCAGAAAGATTATACACCATGACCAAGCAGGATTCATCCAAGGAATGCAGGGATGGTACAATATCTGCAAATCAATAAACGTGATACATCACATAAACAAATTGAGAGATAAAAATAACATAGTCATATCAATTGATGCAGAAAAAGCATTTGACAAAATCCAACACCCTTTCTTGATAAAAACTCTCAGCAAAGTGGGAATAGAAGGATCATACCTCAATATCATAAAGGCCATATATGATAAACCCACAGCTAACATCATATTCAATGGGCAACAACTAAAACCATTTCCCCTAAGAACAGGAAAAAGACAGGTATGCCTACTCTCACCTCTCTTGTTCGACATAGTACTGGAAGTATTAGCCATTGCAATTAGACAAGAAGAAGAAATAACAGGCATCCAAATTGGAAAAGAAGAAGTAAAGCTGTCCTTATTTGCTGATGACATGATATTGTACATAAAAAACCCAAGGGACTCCATTCCAAAACTAATTTCTTAATTTTGAATTCGGCAATGTAGCAGGATAAAAAATTAATGCTAAGAAGTCTGTGGCATTTCTATACACTAATAGTGAAAATACAGAAAGAGAAACTAAAAAAGCAATCCTATTTACCATCACACCAAAAAAATTAAGATATCTAGGAATAAACCTAACTAAAGAGGTGAAAAACCTATATGTAGAAAACTACAGGATACTGAAAAAAGAGATCAAGTAAGATGTTAACAGATGGAAGAGCATACCATGCTCATGGATTGGGAGAATTGACATTATTAAAATGTCCATACTAACCAAAGCAATCTACTGATTCAACGCACTACCCACTAAAATACCAATGACATATTTCACAGACCTAGAAAGAATTCTTCCAAGATTCATCTGGAACAAAAAAAGACCATGAATAGCTATAGCAATTCTGAGAAAGAAGAATAAAGTAGGTGGGATCTCAATACCTGATTTCAAACTATACTACAAAGCAACTGTTCTCAAAACAGCCTGGTACTGGCACAAGAACAGACATATAGACCAATGGAATAGAATAGAGAACCCAAATATCCACCCACACCACTATGCTCAACTAATATTTGACAAAGGAGGCATGAACATTCAATGGAGCCAAGATAGCCTCTTCAATAAATGGTGTTGGGAAAATCGGACAGATACATGCAAAAAAATGAAACTGGACCACCAACTTACACCAAATACAAAAATTAACTCAAAATGGATACAGGACTTAAACATTAGAAGGGAAACCATAAAATACTAGAGGAATCTACAGGCAGCACAATCTCAGATATATGCCAAAAGAACTTCTTCATTGATACTGTTCCAAGGGCAATGGAAGCTAAAGAAAAAATAAACAAATGGGAGTACATCAAAATAAAAAGCTTATGCACAGCAAAAGAAACCATCAACAAAACAACAAGAAAGATCACTGTATGGGAGGACATATTTGCAAATGTTATTACTGATAAAGGTTTAATCTCCAACATCTACAGCCAACTTATACAACTTAATAAAAGGAAGATGAACGAGCCAATAAAAAAATGGGCAACAGACCTAAATAGAACCTTTTCGAAAGGTGACAGATGAATGCCAAGAGACACATGAAAACATGTTCAAAGTCTCTAATCATCCGAGAGATGCAAATCAAAACGACAATGCGATACCATCTTACACCTGTCAGAATGGCAATCATCAACAAAGCAACTAACCACAAGTGTTGGCGAGGATGCGGAGAAAAAGGAACCCTTGTGCACTGTTGGTGCAAATGCAGACTGGTGCAGCCACTGTGGAGAACAGTATGGAGTTTCCTCAAAAAACTAAAAATAGATCTCCCATTTGACCCTGTAATACCACTCTTAGGAATTTATCCTAAGAAATTACAAACACCATTCAGAAAGGATTTATGCACCCCTATGTTCATAGCAGCACACTTTACAATAGCTACAATTTGGAAACAGCCTAGGTGCCCGTCAGCAGATGAGTGGATCAGAAAACTGTGGTACAGCTACACAATAGAATTTTATGCTGACATCAAAAAGAAGGAATTCTTACCATTTGCAGCAACCTGGTTGGAACTGGAGAGCCTTATGCTTAGTGAAATAAGCCAGTCAATGAAGGAGAAGCATCACATGATCTCACTCATTTGTGGATAATAAAGAACATTATAAACTGATGCACAAAAGGATAGATACAGAGACAGTAAAGCTTCAAACAGACTGTGAAATTATAGCAGGAAGATTAAAGTTAAGTGAGCTAGATAAGAGATCAAGCAAAGGACTTGTATGCATGCATATAAGCATAACCAATGAACATAGACAGTGGGGGATTGGGGTATGCCTGGGAGGAAGGGGGGGCAATGGGGAGATATGTATAAAAATTAATATAAAAATTAATAAAAAATATTATACCGAAACCTAACAGCAAACTAGAGGACCACAAGAATCAAGTCAAAGATTTGAAATACAAAGAAGCAAAAAACACTCCACTGGAAAAGCAAAGAGGAAAAAAAAAAGTGAAGATAGTGTAAGGAGCCTCTGGGACAACTTCAAGTGTACCAACATCAGAATTATGGGGATGCCAGAAGAAGAGAGAGAGCAAGATACTGAAAACCTATTTGAAGAAATAATGACTGAAAACTTCCCCCACTTGGTGAAAGAAATAGACTCACAAGTCCAGGAAGTGCACAGAACCCCAAACAAAAGGAATCCATAGAGGACTATATTAAAATATTTTAATTACCTACAAGGGAGCACCCATACAATTGTCAGCTGATTTTTCAACAGAAACTCTGCAGGCCAGACAGGAGTGGCAAGAAATATTCGAAGTAAGGAATAGGAAGAACCTACAACCAAGATTACTCTACCCAGCAAAGCTATCATTCAGAATTGAAGGTCAGATAAAGAGCTTCACAGATAAGAAAAAATTAAAGGAATTCATCCCCACCAAACCAGTATTATATGAAATGCTAAAAGGTACTCTTTAAGAAGAGGAAGAAGAAGAAAAAGGTAAAGATAAAAATTATGAACAAAAAATACATATGTATCAACAAGTGATTCTAAAAATCAAGTGAATAGAACATCTAATGAACAGAATAAACTGGTGAATATAATAGAATCAGGGGCATAGAAAGGGAGTTGACTGACAATTCTCAGGGGTAAAGAGGTGAGGGAGGATGCAGGGAGAGACTGGACAAAAATCGTACACCTATAGATGAGTACAATGAGGGGAAGGTAAGGGCAGAGGGTGGAGTAGGAACCAGGTGGAGGGGAGATATGGGGGGGAAAAGGGAACAGTTGTAATAATCTGAACAATAAAGATTTATTAAATTAAAAAGATAAAAATAAATACAAATGAAATAAAAAATGGCTAACTTCAAAAAAGCAACACTAAAAATGACAAAAGAAAAAAAAATAGAAGTAAAAAGTTAATGTGATGATATTGTTAAACTGCTGGAAAAATAAAACCAAAACAGTAATCTAGAATTTGATATTTAATAAAAATAGTTTTCAAAAATGAAAGTGAACATACCCATACAAATATATCCAATTGATTTTTGAGAAATGCTAAAACTATTCAATGGAGAAAGTTTTTTCAGAAAATGGTGCTAGAGCAATTGGACATGAAATGAAACTTGACCTAAATCTTGCACCTTATACAAAAATTAACTCAAATGGATAATAGAAAAATATGAAACATCTGTGTATATGTAAAAACCTAAGTGACCATTACAACCAGTCAACCAGTTGCTATGATGTGCACTGACCACCATGAGACAGACACTCAATTCAGGAGCTGCCCCCCGGTGGTCAGTGTGCTCCCACAGCCAACCTCCCACAGTGGCCAATCTCCCATGGTCCCTACCCCTGGCCGGCCGTCCCTGATCAGGCCTGATCCAGACTGGGCTAGATAGCCCCGATCAGCCCTGATCACCAGCCAGGCTAAGGGACCCCACCCATGCATGAATTCATGTACCAGGCCTCTAGTGAAATTATAAAAGTTTAGTAGAAGACCATTGCAGTACATCTTTGGGATCTATAAGAAGTTAAATAATTCTTAGAACTGGTTCTAAAATCACCATACTATAAGGGGGGGGGGGAACACCCAATAAATTGAATCTCATCAAAATCCTATGAATTACATGAAAACTCAAGCTGCATACTAGGAGAGAATATTTGCAAATCACATAACTGACAAAAGACTCATATCTAAAATATTTTAAATATTTTAAAAATCTCAAAACTCAAGAGTAAAAAAAGTCCAATTAGATAATGGTAAAATACATAAACAGACATTTCACTGGAAAGGATATACACATGGTAAATAAGGACATGAAAAGATGTTCAACATTGTTACCTATATTAGTTTGCTAGGGCTGCTGTAACAAAATATTTGACAAAAACTTCCACATTCCTGGTGCTGAAAGACCAATATCAAGGTGCCAGCAGGTTTGGTTTCTTTTGAAGCCTCACTCTCAGCTTGTTGATGGTTGCTCTTAAAACTTCTTTACATGGTCATCCATCTATGCACACGTGCCCCTGGTGTCTTTCTCTTCTCATAAGGACACCAGGCATATTGAATTAGGTTCCCACCCTAACAGCTTCATTTCAATGTACTCACCATTTAAAGACTTTATCTCTGAATAGTTACATTCTGAGGCATGGTGGTTGGTACTTCAACATACGAATGTTGGGAGACACAATTCAAGCCAGGCATAACATTAACCTCCATGGAAATGTAAATTAAAACCACAATGAGATACCATGACATGTCTATCATATTGGCTAAAATAAAAATAGTGACAACATCAAATACTATAGCAAGGTTGCAGAAAAGCTGGATCACTTATATATTGGAGTATAAAATGGTACAGCCACCCTAGGAAACATGTATAGCAGTTTTTTGGAAAACAAACATAGACATACCATACAACCTAGCAATTGCATTCTTGGTTGTCATTTATCCCAGACAAATGTAAACTTATGTCTACACAAAAACTTGTGAGTGTTTATAGCAGCTTTATTTATAATATCCAGTAACTAGAAACAGTTCATATGTACTTCCATTGGTTAATAGCTAAACAAACTGGGGCATATCCACACTATGGACTACTAGTCAACAATAAAATATACACACAATAACCTAGATAAATCTCCAAGGAATTGTGATGAATGAAAAAAGCCAGTCCCCAGGGGTCACATACCATATGATTGCATTTACATAATGTTTGAAAGAATAAAAATTTTAAAAATATTAAATTAGTAATTTCCAGAAGTTGGGGTGGGTGGGAGGAGATGGATATGTCTGTAAAGGGTAGCATGGGAATACCTTGTGATATAGAACTGCTATGTATCTTGGATGTGGTGGTAGACACACAAAATTGCATTGAACAAGACATACTCACAAATACTATTAAAACTGGAGAAATCTCTAGTCAGTGTACTCAATTAATGATAATTTCCTGGTTGTAATACTGTACTATATGCAAGATTTAGGGGAACTTGGTGAAAAGTATATGAGATCTTTGTATATTATTTCTTACAACTGCATGTGAATCTAAAGTTATAAGAAACATTTTCAAGAAAAGTGAGCTAAATATATTTTCAAAAACAAAAACTGAGAAAACATGTTACTAGCAGAAACATTAAATACCAATGACCCAAGATGGCAGCTTAGAGATACAAGATATAATGAAGAACAAAAATAGTAAATCTATTGGTAAATCAAAGCAAATATTAACTACATTTCTAAATAAAATAATAATAATAATAATAATATCATGTAAACTCAACAATATACACAGTATTAAATTATACAGCAACAATAAAAAAACAAGTCATGAGAATAACTGATGTTAAAGGGTTCATGCAAGAAGTCTAAACTAAAGATAATAAGGATAATTTATTTCATAATGACAATAATTCAAGCCACCAGGAACAGATAAAAATTTTTAGTTACAATAACCTAGATTCAAAATTATTAAAGCAAAACCTTCATAGAACTAAAAGTCGATATATCCATAGTGATAGGACAAGTCCATCATATCTCTTTCTGTAAATGACAGTTGAGACAAAAATAAAACAACTATAGAGCTATGCTGTCCAATATAGTAGCCACTGTCCACAAGTGGCAATTGAGTACTTAAAATGTGGCTAGTCAAGCTGAGATTTTCTGTAAGCATAAAATACACACTGGATTTCAAAGATGTAGTATGAAGAATAGGCAGTGAGAAGTAGAGGCAGGTGAACTGGGGAGAAGGGGAAGGGGCAGGCTGCAACTCCTGTCTTGCAGTCTCAGAACACTCTTCACAGCTGTCACTGTCTAGGCTCAGCCTCCAAAGTAGCAGTGAACCACACCCACCTTCATAATCTGATGGTAATGGTGGTGGCCACTCCGAATCAGACTTGCTGGCCTCAGGGTCTTTAGGTCCAACTCTGCCAGGCCTCAGGGAAGCTTTTGCTCATGGGCACTACTCATGTGTGCAAGATGAAAAAATGATGGCTACCTAAATACCACAGAAGGCCATTGGGGGCTTTGAGGTCCCAAAATGTGTCTTCATGAGTGCAAGCTCAGCCACCTCTTTAGGCTCCGGAGCTATGCAGATCCCACTCCTGTGGTGACTGCTGTGTCTCAGTTGGACAAGATCCCAACTCATAAAATTTGAGGGGATACAACTCACCCCCATAACAGCTAATAAGAATATGGAAATATGGTCAACATAATTAGAGATCAGGGTAATACAAATCAAAACCACAGTGGAATATCACTGCATACCCACTCGGATAGCTACAACAAAAAGACAGGCAAGTGTTGGCAAGAATGTGAATAAACTGGAATCCTCATTTACTGCTTGTGGAAATGTAAAATAGTTCAGCCACTTTGTAAAACTAATTGGCTGTTCCTAAAAATGTTAAACATAGAGATACCATATGACTCAACAATTCTACTCATATGTATATACTTAAGAGAAATGAAAACATATGACCACAAAAAAACTTGTACCACAAATACTAGCATTACTGATAATAGGCAAAAGGTGGGAAAGATCCACATATATAGCAATTATTGAATTTATATACAGATTATGATATATACATATAATGGAATATTACTCAATAATGAAAAGGAACTGCTGATATTAGCTACCACATGAATGAATCTCAAAAGCATTGGTAACCAAATGCCCAACACCAAACACTATTTGACTTATTTACATAAAATGACCAGAAAAGACAAACTAATATAGACAGTAAAATAAAATTGGATATTCACATGTAAAAGAATAAAACTTGACTCTTATTTTACATCAACCACAAAAATTAACTCAAAATGGATTAAAGACTTAAATGTCAGACCTGAAACCATGATGATTCTAGAAGAAAACATAGGGGGAAAAGTTCCTTGACATGGGTCTTGGTTATGATTCTTTGGAAATCACACCTAAAGCATAAGCAACAAAATAAAAATAAATAAGTGGGACTACACCGAACCAAAACCCTCAGGGAAACTTTTGCTCATGGGCAATGTTTTGTATGGCATCTGTGCAGCAAAAGAAACCATCAATAGAGTGAAAAGACTATCTAAAAAATGGAGAAATATATTTGAAAACCATGTCTCATAAGGGGTTACTATCCAAAATATGTAAAAATTTGATACAACTCAATATCAAAAATAGTAATTTAAAAAAATGTGCAAAGGACCTGGATGGACATTTCTCCAAAGATATACAAATGCCAACAGGTACATGAAAAGATGCTCAACATCATTAGTCATTAGGGAAATGCAAATAAATACCACAATGAGTTATCACCTCACACCTGTGAAAATGACTATTATTAAAAAGACAAGACATAACAAGTACTGGTGTAGATGTGAAAAAAGGGAAACTCTTGTGTACTGTTGGTGGGAGTGTAAATTGTTAAAACTACTATGGAAAACAGTATACAGGTTCCTCAAAAAATTATAAGTAGAACTGCTATATGATCCAGCAATTCCATTTCTGCAAATATATCCAAAGGAAACAAAACCATCAATTCAAAAAGATATCTGTACCCTCATGTTCATAGCAACATTATTCACAATACCTAACTCAAAGAAATAACCTAAATGTCCATTGACAGATGAATGGATAAAGAAGCTATACCTCTAGCCAGTTTAGCTCAGTGATAGAGCGTCGGCCTGTGAACAAAAGGGTCCTAGGTTTGATTCTAGTCAAGGGCAAGTACCTTGTTTACAGGCACCTCCCCACTTGGGCCCTCTTTGGGACACATGCAGGAGGCAACCAATGGATGTGTTTCTCTCACATCGATGCTTCTCTCTGTCTTTCCCTCTTTTTTGCTCTCTCTAAAAGATTAATGGAAAAATATCCTCAGGTGAGGATTAACAAAAATAAATAAATAAATAAAATAAGCTTTGATCTCTCTCTCTCTCTCTCTCTCTCTCTCTCTCTCTCTCTCTCTCACACACACACACACACACACACACACACACACACACACAGAGGGATATTATTCAGCCACAAAAGAGAAAAAAATCTGCCATTTGTATAGATCTTGAAGAATTTACACTGAGAAATAAGTCAGACAGAGATAGACTCCTTTATACATGGAATCCAAACAAAATTCCTAGAAAAAGGTCTGATTTGTAGTTACCAGAGGTGAGGGGTGAAAAGGGAATCAAAAGAAAGTCGTTAGGGCGGTGGAATAGACGGATGTGTCTGGAGCCTTATCGCTGGGCAGATGGAGAGAGCAGCTGAGAGTTGCACTGGGAGGGTTTGTTGGCAAGTTAAGAGTCAGTTATCCTCCTGGAGAAGGTGAGGGACTGCTGGACGGGGCTCCCCTGACCAGGCAGCCCCACTGCCATGGGGTTTTGTCTGCCGGAGCCACCAGCGCGAACACGGAGACCACACCATCTTGCAGGGGGAAGTGGATATCTGTGGCCATCTGAAATGCTACAGCTGCAGCACTCACCGAACAGCTGGAGGACCCAAAACACTGCTCTCCAATCGGCGCAGACACTTGGAATCAGAGGAGATCCACATGCCACAGGGAAAGGTCAGATTCCGCCTGGGATAAGTTTGTGCCTTTAAATCAATATAGGAGAGAGAACTACATAAACAGACACCCGGAGAAGAAAGACCATGGGCAGAAGAAGAAACAGCCCACATATGACAGAAAAGCAGGTATCACCAGAAAACGAAGTAAACGAAATAGAAAAAGAAATAGACCTGCCAGAGAAAGAGTTCAGAAAAATGATCATAAGGTGGCTGAAAAGAATGGAAGAGAAAATCGACAATGTGAGTAATAGCCAAGAGGAAATGAAGGAGAAGCAAGAAGAAATGAAGAATAATCAAGAAGAAATGAAAAATGAAGAATAATCAAGAAGAAATGAAAAATGACATCACTGCTATAAAGAACTCAATAGAAAGCATCAAAAGTAGACTAGAAGAAGCAGAGGACAACATCAGTGAGCTAGAACAACATCAGTGACAAGGTAGGAAAATATAACCAAGTACAGAAGCTTCTAGAAAAAAAAATATTAAAAAGCAAGAAGAGAGCCTAAGGAAACTTTGGGATAACACAAGACAAAACAACATCCACATAATTGGGGTTCCACAAAGAGTGGAAACTGAGCAAGGAATAGAAAACCTGTTTGAAGAAATAATGACAGAAAGCTTCTCCAATATAGGAAAAAAAACACACACAAATCCAAGAAGTTCACAGAGTCTGAAGCAAAATGAACCCCAAAAAACTGATACCAAGGGACATAATTAAATTGGCAAACACCAACAACAAAGTAAGAATCTTAAAAGTGGCCAGAGAGAAACAGAAAGTTACCTATAAGGGAACCCCCATAAGACTAGCTACTGATTTCTCAACAGAAACTCATCAGACCAGAAGGGAATGGAATGAAATATACAAAGTCATGCAAAGGAAGGGTCTGAATCCAAGAGTACTCTACCTGCAAGGCTTTCAATCAAAATTGAAGGTGAAATCAGGAGCTTCACGAACAAAAAAGGACTAACGGAATATAATACCACCAGACCAGCAATGCAAGAAATGTTAAAGGGTCTGCTGTAAAAAAAAAAAAAAAAAAAAGAAATAGGAAGAAAAGAAGGAAATCGGGGATAAAGACTAAAAATGGCGACAAATAAGTACTTATCAATAATAATTTTAAATGTAAACGGATTAAATGCTCCAATCAAAGGCATAGAGTAACCAATTGGATAAGAAAACATGATCCATATATCTGTTGTCTACAAGAAACCCACCTCAGAAAAAGAGATGCACACAGATAGAGGGTGAAGGGATGGAAGAAGGTATTTCAGGCAAAAGGAAATAAAAAAAAAAGCTGGGGTAGCAATACTTATATCTGACAAATTAGATCTCAAAGTGAAGGACATAACAAGAGATAAAGAAGGCCATTTCATAATACTAAAGGGAACAATCCAACAAGAAGAAATAACTCTGGTAAACATATATGCACCCAATATAGGAGTACCTAAATACATAAAAAAAAAAAGCCTCCTGGAAGATGTTAAGGGAGAGATTGACAACAATACAATCATAGTAGGAGACTTTAATACCCCACTGTCATCACTGGACAAATCCTCTTAACAAAAAATCAGCAAAGAAACATCAATCCTAAATGACTCAGTAGACCAGATGGAATTAATTGACAGCTTCAGAACCTTTCACCCCAAAGCCACAGAATATACATTCTTCTCCAGTACACATGGGTCATTTTCAAAGATAGGTCATATGTTGTGTCGTAAGAAAAGTCTCTTCAAATTCAAGAAGATAGAAATCATAGCAAGCATTTTCTCAGACCACAGTGGCATAAAAGTGGAAATCAACTATAATAAAACAATAGAAAGAAATCAAACACATGGAGACTAAACAGCATGCTATTAAACAATGACTGGGTAACCAGAGACATCAAGGAAGAAATAAAAAACATCATGGCAACAAATGACAATGACAACACAACAATACAAAATTTATGGGACACAGTGAAAGCAGTCTTGAAAGGGAAGTTCATAGCACTACAAGCATACTGCAAAAAACAGGAAACAATGGTAATAAATTACCTAACCCTACAACTCAAAGAGCTAGAACGAGAGCAAGAAGAAAACTCCGTGTACACAGAAAGAAGCAAATAGTGAAGATAAGAGTGGAGATAAACAAACTTCGAGACCAAAGGAACAATTAAAAAGATCAATAAAACCAAGAGCTGGTTCTTTGAAACGATAAACAAGATTGATGGACCTCTAGCCAGGCTCACCAAGAAGCAAAGAGAGAAGACCGAAATAAACAAAATCAGAAATGAAAGAGGAGAAATAACAATGGAATCTGCCAAATACAAAAGATTGTTAAAAAATACTATGAACAACCCTATTCCAACAAATTGGACAACCTGCAAGAAATGGACATTTTCCTAGAAAAATATAACCTTCCAAAACTCAACGAGGAGGAATCTAAACATCTCAAAAGTCCAAAAACTATGGAAGAAATTGAAGCAGTCATCAAAAAGCTTCCAGCAAATAAAAGCCCGGGACCAGATGGCTACACAAGAGAGTTTTACGAAATATTCAAGGAAGAATTAAAACCTATCCTCCTCAGACTATTCAAAAACATTCAAGAAGAAGGAACACTTCCAAACACCTTCTATGAAGCCAGCATCACCTAATACCAAAACCAGATAAAGACAACACAATGAAAGAGAATTATAGGCCAATATCTCTCATGAACATAGATGCCTAAATCCTCAACAAAATTCTAGAAAATCGGATCCAGCAGTACATCAGAAAGATCATACACCATGACCAAGTAGGATTCATCCCAGGAATGCAAGGATGGTACAATATCTGCAAATCAATAAACGTGATACATCACATAAACAAATTGAGAGATAAAAATAACATAGTCATATCAATTGATGCAGAAAAAGCATTTGACAAAATCCAACACCCTTTCTTGATAAAAACTCTCAGCAAAGTGGGAATAGAAGGATCATACCTCAACATTATAAAAGCCATATATGATAAACCCACATACTCAATGGGCAAAAACTAAAACCATTTCCCCTAAGAACAGGAACAATACAGGGATGCCCACTCTCACCTGTCCTGTTTGACATAGTACTGGAATCATTAACATTTGCAAGTAGAAAAGAAGAAGAAATCAAAGGCATCCAAATTGGAAAAGAAGAATTAAAGCTGTCCTTATTTGCTGATGACATGATACTGTACATAAAAAACCCAAAGGACTCCATTCCAAAACTAATTGACTTAATCAATGAATTCAGCAATTTAGCAGGATACAAAATTAATGCTAAGAAGTCTGTGGCATTGCTATACACTACTGGTGAAATTACAGAAATAGAGACTAAAAAAGCAATCCCATTTACCATTGCACGAAAAAAATTAAGATACCTAGGAATAAACCTAACTAAAGAGGTAAAAGACCTATATGTAGAAAACTACAGGACACTGAAAAAAGAGATAGAGGAAGATGTTAACAGATGGAAGAGCATACCGTGCTCATGGATTGGGAGAATAAACATTATTAAAATGTCCATACTACCCAAAGCAATCTATAGATTTAATGCACTACCCATTACAATACCAATGACATATTTCACAGAACTAGAAAGAATTCTTCATAGATTCATCTGGAACAAAAAAAGACCACAAATAGCCACAGCAATTCTGAAAAAGAAGAATAAAGTAGGTGGTATCTCAATACCAGATTTTAAGCTATATTACAAAGCAACTGTTCTCAAAACAGCCTGGTACTGGCACAAGAAGAGACACATAGACCAATGGAATAGAATAGAGAATCCAGAGATCCACCCAAACCACTATGTTCAAGTAATATTTGACAAAGGAGGCATAAACATACAATGGAGCCAAGATAGCCTCTTCAATAAATGGTGTTGGGAAAATTGGACAGATACATGCAAAAAAATGAAACTGGACCACCAACTTACACCAAATACAAAAAGAAACTCAAAATGGATACAGGACTTAAACATTAGAAGGGAAGCCATAATAATTCTAGAGGAATCCACAGGTAGCACAATCTCAGATATATGCCGAAAGAACTTCTCCACTGATACTGCTCCAAAGGCAATTGAATCTAAAGAAAAAATAAACAAATGGGACCACATCAAAATAAAAAGCTTTTGGGCTGCAAAATAAACCGTCAACATAACAACAAGAAAGACCACTGTATGGGAGAACATATTTGCATATGTTATCACTGATAAAGGTTTAATCTCCAAAATCTACAGCCAACTTATACAACTTAATAAAAGGAAGATAAACGATCCAATAAAAAAATGGGCAACGGACCTAAATAGTACCTTTTCGAAAGACAACTGAAAGAAGGCCAAGAGACACATGAAAATATGTTCAAAGTCACTAAGTATCCGAGAGATGCAAATCAAAACAACAATGTGATACCATCTTACACCTGTCAGAATGGCAATCATCAACAAATCAACAAACGAAAAGTGTTGGCGAGGATGCGGAGAAAATGGAACCCTCGTGCAATGTTGGTGGGATTGCAGAGTGGTGCATCCACTGTGGAGAAAAGTATGGAGTTTCCTCAAAAAACTAAAAATGAATCTCCCATTTGACCCTGTAATCCCACTCTTAGGAATTTATCCTAAGAAATCTCAAACACCAATCAGAAAGGATTTACACACTCTATGTTCAGGGCAGCACAATTTACAATAGCTACAATTTGGAAACAGCGTAGATGCTCGTCAGCTAATGAGTGGATCAGAAAACTATGGTACATCCACACAATGGAATTCTATGTTGCCATTAAAAAGAAGGAATTCTTACCATTTGCAGCAACCTAGATGGAACTGGAGAGCCCTAAGCTTAGTGAAATAAGCCAGTCAATGAAGTAGAAGCATAACATGATCTTACTCATTTGTGGATAATAAAGAACAATATAAACAGATGAACAAAAGGATAGATACAGAGGCAGTAAAGCAGCAAACAGACTGTGAAATTACAGCATGAAGATTAAGGTTAGGTGAGGTAGATAAGAGATCAATGAAAGGATTTGTATGCATGCATATAAGCATAACCAATGTACATAGACACTGGGGGGTTAGGGTATGCCTGGGAGGGAGGGGGAGCAATGGGGAGATATGTATAAAAAATTAATGAGAAAATCAACGAAAAATATCTTCGGGTGAGGATTAAAAAGAATGACTGGGTAAAAGAAGAAATAAAAGTTGAGATCAAAAGATATGTAGAGATAAATGAGAGTGACAATGGAACAGATTGAAACTTCTGGGTTGCAGCAAAAGCAGTAATTAAGAGGAAAGTTTATATCATTACAGGCCTATCTCAGGAAATAAGAGAAATTCCAAGTAAAGGGTCTAACATCACATCTGAAATAACTAGAGAAAAGAACAAAAGCAATCCAAAGTCAGCAGAAGAAAGGAAATAATAAAAATTAGAGCAGAGTTAAATGAAATAGAGAACAAAAAGACTATACAAAAATTCATAAAACAAAGAGCTGGTTCTTTAAAATTTTAATAAAATTGACAAACTCTTGCCTAGACTCACTAAAGAAAAAAGGGGAAAGACCCATATAAACAAAATCAGAAATGAAAGAAGTCACCACAGACATCACAGATATACTAAGCATCACATTAGCATATTATGAAAGACTATATACCACCAAATTCAACAACCTAGAAGAAATGGATAATTTCCTAGAAATGTATAACCTTACTAGTCTAAATCATGAAGAATTGCAAAATTTAAATACACATATCAGTAGTGAGGAAATTTAAACCACCATATAATAAAAAAAAACTCCCTCAAAATGTAAGTCCAGATCCAGATGGCTTCACCAGTGAATTCTACCAAATGTTCAAGGAAGAATTAAAACTTAGCCTTCTCAAACTCTTCCAAAAATTGAAGGAGAGGCAATACTTCCTAACACAGTCTATAAGGCCAATATAATCCTCATACTAAAACCTAGCAAAGATAACACACAAAAAACAAACTACAGACCAATTATCTATGATGAATACAGATGCAAAAATCTTAAAATACTAGCAAATCAAATACAAGAGTACATTTAAAAAATACATCACGATTAAGTGGGGTTCATTCTAAGGGCACAAGGATGGTTTAGCATATGCAAATCAATCACTGCAATATACCACATTAACGAAAGAAAGGATAAAAATCATATGATCTTGTCAATAGATGCAGAAAAAGCATTTGATAAGATACAACATCCATTTATGACTAAGACACTCAATAAAATAGGAACAGACCCAAAGTACCTCAATATAATATAGGACATATACGATTAACCCTCAGCCAAAAATCATACTCAATGGTGAAAACCTGAAAGCTTTTCCCCTAAGATCAGGAACAAGACAAGGATGTCAATTCTCACCACGCTTATTTAACATAGTGCTGGAAGTTCTAGCCAGAGCAATAAGGCAAGAGAAAGAAAAGGCATCCAAACAGGGAAGGAAGAAGTAAAACTGTCACTTTTTGTGAATGACATGATCTTATATATGAAAACCCTAAAGACTACAAATACATACACACACACACACACACACACACACACACACACACACAACAAAGCTATTAGAAACTAAATAAATACAGTCAAGTTGAAGGGCACAAAATCAATGTGCAAAAATCTATTACTTTCCTGTATACAAACAACAAAACTTCAGAAGAAATATTTTTTAATTAAATCTTTATTATTCAGATTATTACATTTCTCTTTTTTCCCCTCCAAACACCCCTCCACCCAACTCTCACCCCTCCCTCTATTGTTACCTCCCTCCCATTGACCTCATCCATAGGTGTATGATTTTTGTCCAGTCTCTCCCTGTACACACTTCCCCCCTTCCCCCCTGAGAATTATAAGTCCACTCCCTTTCTGTGCTCCTGATTCTATTATATTCACCAGTTTATTCTGTTGATCAAATTTTTAATTCACTTAATTTTTAGATTCAGTTGTTGATAGATACTATGTATTTGTTGTTCATAATTTTTTTGTCTTTTACCTTTTTCTTCTTCCTTTTTTAAAAGAGTACCTTTCAGCATTTCATATAATACTGGTTTGGAATTGATGAACTCCTTTAGCTTTTTCTTATCTGTGAAGCTCTTTATCTGACCTTCAATTCTGAATGATAGCTTTGGTGGATATATTATTCTTGGTTGTAGGTACTTGCTATTCATCACGTTGAATATTTCTTGCCACTCCCTTCTGGCCTGCATCATTTCTGTTGAGAAATCAGCTGACAGTCATATGAGTGCTCCCTTGTAGGTAATGAACTGTTTTTCTCTTGCTGCTTTTAATATTCTCTCTTTGTCTTTTGCTCTTGGTATTTTAATTATGATGTGTCTTGTTGTAGTCCTCTTTGGATTCCTTTTATATGGGGTTCAGTGTCTTTCCCGAACTTGTAAGTCTATTTCTTTTACCAGATGTGGAAGTTTTCAGTCATTGTTTCCTGAAATAGGTTTTCAGTATCTTGCTCTCTCTCTTCTTCTGGCACCCCCACAATTCTGATGTTGGTACGCTTGAAGCTGTCCCAGAGGCTCCTTATACTATCTTCACATTTTTGGATTCTTTTCTCTTCTTGCTTTTCCAGTTGAGTGTTTTCTGCTTCTTTATATTTCAAATTTTTGACTTGATTCTTGCCTTTCTCTAGTCTGCTGTTAGGACTCTGTATAATATTTTTTATTTCAGTCAGTGTATGTTTAATTTCTAGTTGGTCCTTTTTCATCTCTAGTTGGACCTTTTCCATCTCTAGTTGTTCCTTTTCCATCTCTAGTTGGATCTTTTGCATCTCTAATTGGTCCTTTTTCATCTCCTCTTGGCTCTCGCTAACTTTATCCAACTTTTCTAGGATATTCTTGAAAAACCTTATAAGCGTGGTTTTGAACTCTATATCCAGTCATTTGTTTTCCTCCATTTCTTTTGTTTGTGATCCCTTCCCTTGCCTCGGCATTTTCACTATGGCGGGAGAACTTCTGTGTTGGATTCAGCCTTATGATACCAGACTTGCAAAACCACAGAAGCCTGTTGAGCTTGGGATGGCTGGAGTCTCAGTGCTTAAGGGACTGCTTTGCCTTCCAGTTGGCCCTGCCTGCCACGGCCCCTGAGTCTCACGAGACTGGGTAATGGCTGGAGCGGTCCTTGTGTGCACACACAGTGCCTCTAGACCGCTGCCTTTCCGGCTCCCCTGTACTGCAGGACCACACGAGTCTAGGTCCCCAGGGTTTCACCCGAAACAGGAGCTTAGTGGAGTCAGAAGTGGCACAGTTGGGAGGGTCTGTCTCCCGCCCTCTCGTGAAAGCCAGCGGCACAATCAGCAGTCTGTCCTCTGTGCAGTGCCGTGCAGGCTACCAGACCTCTGATCTTTTGCAACTCCCCTAAATTTCCATGCACCTCTCCCTTTTCACAGTCCAAACTCGCCCGTATGATTTTCAGCTGGATCTGGGGTTTAGTGTCATAGGATAAGGGGTTCAATATCTTTGAGAGTCTCCGTTTCCCTCCTGCCAGAGAAAACCAGCCAGGTACTCCGGCATCCACTCTCTCCATGTGTGCGTCCCCGTACCTCAGCTTTTTGCAGCTCCTCTGGGTCTCCATGAGCCCCTCTCTTTCCCTTTAGTTGTAGAATTTCCACTCATCCAGCTTTCCTGTGGTTCTGGATGATGTCCGTTCTGTCTTTTAGTTGTAGTTTTGAAATTGTTGTGCGAGGCAGCAGTGTAGGTGTTTACCTATGCCACCATCTTGGATTCTCCAGAAGAAATAATTTTAAAAACCGTAATTACTTTTGCAATTGCAGCCAAAAGAATAAAATACCTAATAATAAACTTAACAAAGAATGTGAAAGACCTATATACTGAAAATTACAAAGCATTATTAAAAGAGATAGGAAAAGATACAACAATATGGAAAAATATCCCGTGTTAATGGATTGGAAGAATCAACATAGTTAAAAGGCCATTTTACCCAAAGCAATATACAGATTTAACACAATCCCCATCAAAATCCCAATGTAATTTTTTAAAGAAATAGAATGAGAAATCATCAGATTTGTATGGACCACAAAAGACACTGAATAGCCTAGGCAATCCTTAGAAAAAAGAACAAAGCTGGAGATACCATGCTACCTGGCTCCAAATTATACTACAGAGCTACAATAATCAAAACAGTATGGTACTGGGTGAGAAATAGATCAATGGAACAGAATCGAGAACCCAGCTATAAAACCACATGTATATGCACAGTATAATTTTTTTACAAAGGAGCCAGAATCATACTGGAATAAAAATCTCTTCAGTAAATGGTGCTGGGAAAACTGGGAAGCCACATGCAAATGAATGAAACTAGATTATTGTTTGTCTCCATGTACAAAAATTATTAAAAATGGATCAAAGACCTAAATATAAGACTAGAAACAAAATGTTACATAGAAGAAAATATAAGTACTAAACTTATAGACATTGGTCAGAGAGAACATTTTATGAACTTCTCCCAAAGGCAAGGTAAGTAAAGGCAAAAATAAATGAACGGGACTATATCAAACTAAAAAAGCTTCTGTACAGCAAAAGAAACTGACAACAAAACAGAGGCAGCCAGCGGGATGGAAATATTTGCAAACAGTAGCTCCAACAAAGGTTTAATTTCTAAAATATATCAAGAATTCATAAAATTCAACACCAAACAAACAACCCAATCAGAAAATTGGTAGAGGACCTGAAAATACACCTTTCTCAAGAAGACTTAGGAACAGTCAATAAATATGTGAAAAGATGTTCAACCTCACTGGCAATTAGGGAAACGCTAATCAAAACTACAATAAGATGTCCTAGCTCAGTGGTCAGCAAACTGCGGCTCGTGAGCCACATGTGGCTCTTTGGTCCCTTGAGTGTGGCTCTTCCAAAAAATACCACATGCAGGCGTGCAAATACAGTGTGATTGAAACTTAATGGCCCATGTGCAGAAGTTGGTTTTCGGCTCTCAAAAGAAATTTCAATTGTACTGTTGACATTTGGCTCTGTTGACTAATGAGTTTGCAGACCACTGCCCTAGCTGGTTTTGCTCAGTGGATAGAGTGTCAGCCTGTGGACTGATGGGTCCCAGGTTCAATTCTGGTCAAGGGCACATGCCTGGGTTGTGGGCTCAATCCTCAGTAGTGGGCATGCAGGAGGCAGCCAACCAATGATTCTTTCTCATCATTGATGTTTCTATCTCTCCCTCCCTCTCCCTTCCTCCCTGATATCAATAAAAAATATGTATATTTAAAAATACTACATGAGATACTACCTTACACCAGTTCGAGTGGCCATTATCAACAAGAGAAGCAACAAGTGTTAGAGAGGTTGTGGAAAAAAGACAACCCTCATCCACTGATGGTGGGAATGTAGACTGGTATAACCACTATGGAAATCAGTCTGGAAATTCCTCAAAAAATTAAACATAGAGCTACCACACAACCCAGCAACCTCTCTCCTGGGTATATACCCAAAAACCTCAAAATCATTTATTCGCAAAGATATATGCACCCCTATGTTCATTGTAGCATTATTCATAGTGGCTGAGACATGGAACCAACTAAAGTGTTCTACAATAGAGGACTGAATAAAGAAGATGTGGTACCTATATACAATGGAATAGTACTCAGCCACAAGAAAGGATGAAATAGAGCCATTTACAACAATGTGTATGGACCTTGAGAACATTACGCTAAGTGAAATAAGTCAGAAAAAGCTAAGAACTATATGATTTCACTCATATATAGGATATAAAACTGAAACTCATGAACACAAACAGCACTGTGGTGGTTGCTAGAGGGCAGGAGGTGGTGGGAGAAGAATCCTATATAATAAAAGAATAATATGCAAATTGACGGTACCTCTGCTACATCCACAAGCCATGCCCACAAGCCACACCCACCAGCCAATCAGAGCAAATATGCAAATTAACTCAACCAAGATGGCTATGGCCACAGAGAGAGCAGGAAGGAGGCCTGGGTTTCCTCTGGCAATGGAGGAAGGCAAGCTTTCCTCAAACCCTGGTCGGTGCTTAAGGCAACAAAGTTTCAATGGCTGCAACCACTGAGCAAGGCTTGGGTTGCCCCTGGCAATGGAGGAAGCCAAGCTTTCTGCACACCCTGGCTGGTGCTTAAGGCAACAAAATTTTAATGGCTGTGCGAGCAGAAGGCTTGACTCAGCTCCAGGCTACAAAGTTTCAATTGTAGAAGATAAATAAATCCCAGATACCAGGGCCTCCGCTTGGATCACCAGTGGGCTTGGTTGGCCTGCAAACCACCACAGGACCCCTCACTCAGGCCACCCCAGCCCCAAGGGAACACCCACCCTGATCCAGAACACCCTTCAGGGCAAACCAGCTGGCCCCCACCCATGCACAGGCCTCTATCCTATCTAATAAAAGAGTAATGTGATTGACCATAATTCCAACACACACGATGACTGCCCCCATGTGGCCAAAAGATTCTGCCCCTATGTGGACACAAGTTGGCCACCACAAGAAGGCCAGCAGGGGAAGGCAGTTGGGAGGGACCAGGCCTGCAAGGGAGGGCAGTTAGGGGTGACCAGGCTGGCAGAGGAGGGAAGTGGGGTGACCTGGGCCTGCAGGGAAGGGCAGTTGGGAGGGACCCAGGCCTGTAGGGGAGGGCAGTTAGGGGTAACCAGGCCTGCAGGGAGGGCAGTTAGGGGTGACCAGGCCCACAGGGGAAGGTAGTTAGGGGCAAACAGGCTGGCAGGGGAGCAGTTAGGCATCAATCAGGCTAGCAGAGGAATGGTTAGGAGGTAATCACACTGGCAGGTAGAAGTGGGTAGGGGCAATCAGGAAGGCAGGCAGATGAGCAGTTGGGAGCCAGCAGTCCTGGATTGTGAGAGGGATGTCCAACTGCCCCGATGTAGGATCGGGCCTAAATGGGCAGTTGAACATCCCTCAAGGGGTCCCAGATTGGAGAGGGAGCAGGCTGGGCTGAAGGATACTCCCACCTGTGCATGAATTTCATGCACCGGACCTGTAGTCTATATAATAAAGAGCTAATATGTAAATGGTTGTGGCATCCTCATGCATAACAACCAATCAGCAAGAGACTGTGTGCACAGCAGGAGTGGGTGGGTGGGGACTTGCAGTATCAGGAACTTGCATGAGGCATATGTCCCCATCCCCAGCACTGGCCTTGGGGATGTGAGGCTTGTGGAGGCCTACCTCTTTGGGCAATGGTTCACAGGGCTCCTGCACTGTGACAGGACACAGGCCAGGCTGGGGGACCACCCTCCCCCCTGAGTACACGAATTTCATGCACTGGGACACTAGTGTCCTAATATAAGGTGAGAGAATATTTGATTTTGGGTGATGAGCACATGGTGCAATATGCAGATCTTGTAACATAGAAACCCACACCTGAAAACTATATGTTCATGTTTAACCAATTTCACCACAACAGATTTTTTTTCTTTTCTTTATTGATTAGGGTATTACATATGTGTCCTTCCTCCACCCCCTCACTCATGCTCTTGCCCCGCTGGTATCTGTGTCCATTGGTTATGCTTATATGCATGCATACAAGTTCTTTGGTTGATCTCTTCCCCTTATCCTCACCCTTCCCAACCTTCCCTCTGAGCTTTGATGGTTTGATCGATGCTTCTCTGTCTCTGAATCTGTTTTTGTTCATCAGTTTATGTTGTTCACTATATTCCATAAATCAATTAAATGAAATACCTCACTTCCTAAAATGGCCAAGATTTAAGAATGCCAAGTTGCTGGCAAGAATATGGAGCAATTGAAACTCTCATATATTACTGATGGGAATGCAAAATGATAAACTTGATCTAGAAAACAGTTTGAATATTTGTTATGAGGTGAAACATATATTTATATGTCCCATTGATCCAATTCCTGGATATTATCCTAGAGAAATGAAAACATGTTCACAAAAAGATTTGCACATAAATGTTCCTAGAAACATTATTCATAATAGCTAATCCTAGATATAACTCAAATGACAATGAACAGGTGAATGGATATACAAATTGTGTATATTCATACTAATGAAATACTTCCTAAAAAGAATAAACTTCTGATATGAGCAATAGCATGGATAAATGTTACACATATTATACTGAACAAGAAAGGACATAAAAGAGAACTTATTGTTGACTCGATTTCTATGAAACTCTTGGAAAAATAAATTTACTATATGATAGAAAGCAGAACAAGTGTTGCCTGAGATAGTGGTGATTGACCTGTTTGGGGAATAAGGAAACTTTCTCGGGTGGTAAAAATTTTCTATACTCTGATTATGGTGTAGTTGGTTACACAGGTATATAAATTTGTTAAATTCATTAAAATGTACACTTTAAACAAGCATTAATTTGTATGTAGATATACCTCAAGTCCAGCTGGTATGACTCAGTGGTTGAGCATTGACCTATGAACCAGGAAGTCACTGTCCAGTTCCTGGTCAGGATACATGACCAAATTGCAAGCTCGATTCCCAGTAGGGGGTGTCCAGGAGGCAGCCGATCAATAATTCTCTATCATCACTGATGTTTCTATCTCTCTCTCCTTCTCCCTTCCTTCCTGAAATTAATAAAAATATCTTTAAAAAAATTATACCTCAATACTTTACTATGTGGCATCTGTGATCCCTGCCTCTTCCTTTTTTAAATTTTTAAATCGTTAATGTTCAAATTATTATATTTGTCTCTCTTTTTTCCCCTCCATAGCTCCTCTCCACCCAGCTCCCACCCCTCCTTCTACCCTTACCTCTCCCTGCATTGACCTCATCCATAGGTGTGATTTTTGTCGAGTCTCTCTCTGCACCCCCCTCTCCCCTTTCCCCCTGAGAATTATCAGTCCACTCCCTTTCTGTGCTCCTCATTGTATTATATTCACCAGTTTATTCTGTTGATCAAACTTTTAATTCACTTAATTTTATTGATATGTATTTGTTGTTCATAATTTTTTATCTTTTACCTTTTTCTTCTTCCTCTTCTTAAAGAGTACCTTTCAGAACTTCATATAATACTGGTTTGAAGTTGATGAACTCCTTTAGCTTTTTCTTATCTGTGAAGCTCTTTATCTGCCCTTCAATTCTGAATGATAGCTTTGCTGGATAGAGTATTCTTGGTTGTAGGTTCTTGCTATTCATCACTTTGAATATTTCTTGCCACTCCCATCTGGCCTGCAGTTTCTATTGAGAAAACAGCTGACAATCGTATAGGTGCTCACTTGTAGGTAATTAACTGTTTTTCTCTTGCTGCTTTTAATATTCTTTGTCTTTTGCTCTTGGCATTTTAATAATGATGTGTATTGGTATAGTCCTCTTTGGATTCCTTTTATATAGGGTTCTGTGTGCTTCTTGGACTTGTAAGTCTATTTCTTTCACCAGATGGGGGAAGTTTTCAATCATTGTTTCTTCAAATAGGTTTTCAGTATCTTGTTCTCTCTTCTGGCACGCCCACAATTCTGATGTTGGTATGCTTGAAGCTGTCCCAGAGGTTTCTTACATTATCTTCACATTTTTGGATTCTTTTTTCTTCTTACTTTTCCAGTTGAGTGTTTTCTGATTCTTTATATTTCAAATTTTTGACTTGATTCTTGCCTTCCTCTAGTCTGCTGTTAGGTCTCTGTATAATATTTTTTATTTCATTCAGTGTATGTTTAATTTCTAGTTGGTCCTTTTTCATCTCCTCTTGGGTCTCGCTAAATTTATCCATCTTTCCTAGGAAATTCTTGAAAAACCTTATAATCATGGTTTTTTTTTTTATTGTCCTAATCATTTTCTTTTTTTTATTTTATTAATTTTTTATACATATCTCCCCATTGCCCCCCCTCCCTCCCAGTCATACCCCAACCCCCCAGTGTCTATGTTCATTGGTTATGATTATATGCATAGATACAAGTCCTTTGATTGATCTCTTAGCTACCTCACCTAACTTTAATCTTCCTGCTGTAATTTCACAGTCTGTTCGAAGCTTTACTGTCTCTGTATCTATCCTTTTGTTCATCAGTTTATAATGTTCTTTATTATCCCCCAATGAGTGCGATCATGTGATGCTTCTCCTTCATTGACTGGCTTATTTCACTAAGCATAAGGCTCTCCAGTTCCAACCAGGTTGTTGCAAATGGTAAGAATTCCTTCTTTTTAATGGCTGCATAGAATTCCATTGTGTAGATGTACCACAGTTTTCTGATCCACTCATCTGCTGACGGGCACCTAGGCTGTTTCCAAATTGTGGCTATTGTAAATTGTGCTGCTATGAACATAGGGGTGCATAAATCCTTTCTGATTGGTGTTTGTAATTTCTTAGGATAAATTCCTAAGAGTGGTATTACAGGGTCAAATGGGAGATCCATTTTTAGTTTTTTGAGGAAACTCCATACTGTTCTCCACAGTGGCTGCACCAGTCTGCATTCCCACCAACAGTGCACAAGGGTCCCTTTTTCTCCGCATCCTCGCCAACACTTGTCGTTTGTTGATTTGTTGATGATTGCCATTCTGACAGGTGTAAGATGGTATCGCATTGTCGTTTTGATTTGCATTATAACCATGGTTTTGAACTCTATATCCAGTCATTTGTTTTTCTCCATTTCTTTTGTTTGTGATCTCCTCCTTTGTTTCCACATTTTCACTATGCCAGGAGAACTTATGTTTTGGATTCAGTCTTATGATACAAGACTTGCAAAACTGCAAAAGCCTCTCTGTTGAGCTTGGGGTGGGTGGAGTCTCAGGGCTTAGTGGACCACCTTGCCTTCCAGTGGCCCCCCTTGCACCCCCTGGGTCTCACGTGTCTCTGGGTAATCGCTGGAGCAGTCCCTGTGTGCACTCGCAGTACCTCTAGACTGCTGCCTTTCTGGCTCCCCTGTGCTCCGGGACCATGAGTCTGGGTCCCCAGGGTTTCACCCAAAACTGGGGTTTAGTGGAGTTAGAAGTGGCACAGTTGTGAGGATCAGTCTCCCACCCACTTGTGAAAGCCAGTAGCACAATCAGCAGTCAGTCTTCTGTGTGCAGTGCTGTGCGCGCCACCGGACACAGCCCTTTCACGGCTCCCCTAAATTTATGTGCACTTCTCCCTTTACACAGTCCAAACTTCCCCCATATGAGTTTCAGCTGGACCTGGGGTGCAGTGCTGTAGAATAAGGGATTCAGTGCCTTTGGGAGCCTCCCATCTCCCTCCTGCTAGAGGAAGCCAGCCAGGCAATCTGGCACCCTCTCTCTCCACGCGCACATCCCTGTACCTCAGGTTCTTGCTGCTCCTCTGCGTCTCCGTGAGCACCTCTCTTTCCTTTCAGTTGTAGAATTTCCACTCAGCCAGCTTTCCTGTGGTTCTGGATGATGTCCGTTCTGTCTTTGAGATGTAGTTTTGAATTTGTTTTACGAGGCAGCAGTGTAGGTGATCACCTATGCCGCCATCTTGGATTCTCTGATCCCTGCCTCTTGATGTTCATACAATTATGTAATTCTCTCCCCTTGAGAGTGAGCCAGACTTGTGACTTGCCTTTAACCAAAATAAATATGGCAAAGGGGATGAGAGGTCACCACTGTGGGATTGTGTTACATTATACAAGGCATTGTCTTGTTAACAGACTTGCTGTAGAGACTCCTTGCTGGATTGATGAAATGGTCATTTTGGGAAAATCCACATAGCAAATAACTTTGGGCAGCCTGAAGAGGCTGACAGCAGCTGCTAGGAGCTGAGTGAAGCCTCTAGGAACTGAAGGTGGCCTCTGGATGACTACCAGCAAAAAGCTGAACCCTCCAGATAACCACAAGGAAATATATTTTGTCAATAGTCTGATTGAGCTTGGAAGTGGATTCTTCTCCAGTTGAGCCTCTATATAAGAACCAGCATGGCTGACACCTTGGTTGCAGTTTTGTGAGATCCTAAGCAGAGCCTTACCTACTGAAATGGTAAGATAATAAATGTGTGTGGTCATTTGTTACATAGCAATAGATAACTAATACAGTATCCAAAGTTCATGCCAGCCTTGAAGTGTGCCATCCTGTATTACAAAAACTAAAAGGACATTTCTCAGATTCCTTTGCAACATAGGCCAATCAGATGCATACTCATTGAGACCTGAATGACAGAAGGTGAAGGCTATGTTTCTGCTACTTTTTCTGGTATACATGGTTGTGAAGATTTTTGGTTGTTCTATTTCAATTTAGTCAGTAGATAGTGGGTACTGAGAGGTTTGGCATCTATTTTGCTGGTGTAAATCAAAGCAGGTGGTGTGGTTCTGGAGTAGCAGCTGTAGTGTTGGCTTTTCATCATGACAGTAGGAAGTAGCAGTTTCCTAATCATAGAAGAGTTAGCAACTCCCTTGGTGGCCTGGTTCTCTGCTGTAGCTTTGGAAGTTGCTCTTCAAAGCTCAATTCAGAATCAGTTCTCTTGATAATTATAGAAGCCGCTTAATGTTTGGTAATAAATCTTTGCCTATCTAAACGAATAAGAGTGAATTTTATTTTCTGCAACTGAACCTTAACTAATACATGAAGGTCTCAAGTGGAAACTGAATTTAGTGTTAATAAAAATACATTGTAACAAATAACATAGCAATATCATTAAGTAAACCACTTTTCATGTTTATTAGAATAGATTTATAACACTTATTTTATAAGACAAGAAAAGCCACTTTATAACATATTTAATGTAATGTATAAGGTATAATGCTCTGGTTCAGTTTGACACAGTTACATAAGACCCATTTGTTCAGCAAAGTAGCAACTATAAAACTATGTATTTTGCTTATTTCTCCTACAGACTGAGAAAAGTTTGTCTTTTTAACTTGCATGTATAGCTTTTTTGCAACTAAAAAATTTCTTTAAGTATTCAATGTTAATTAATCTAGGCTACAATACAAGGTAATCTTCAATATTCTGACTTTAAAATATCAAATATTAATAGCATATACTCTTAAGAAATTATCTTTTTTGTAAGTACAATTGACAAAATATTCAACAAAATATATGCAATAGTGCCTTTGTATATAAGCATAGAGCCTGTGTCCTTTTAGAGCTACTGAAATTTAATTTATCCATCATTGCATAATAGCAAATGTGTGATAGTTTACATATAAACTATTAACTAAACTCTAAAATGTGAACATGTTTCAGCAAATCATATCTGAGAAAAGGCATAGATGCTATTTACCAACTATCTCTTTAAATGGTAATTTCCTTGCAAAGATAAGGAAATGATTGACCAAATCATTTTAAAGACACTACTATTAACTGCTTGGTTAAGTCCAATTTATGAAATTTTCAAAGGGTTCACTTAAAAAATTCAAGAATCTTTCTGAAAATAATATATTCTATGGTGACAAAGCCCTCTGTGCTACACCTTATTCACAGTGGATCCTTGTCAAAGGCTGACTGTACCAATTTTTTTCACAAAAGGAGACTTCTTGGGTCAACTGAGTCTAAAGGATGTCTATCCTTTCACTATTTCAAATCTAAAAGTCAAAGGGCTTAAAACCAAAGTCTTTTTTGAAGAAAGAAACTCAGTGGAAGATTTCTCCCCATAATTCTGAAGTCAAATGATTAATAAATTGCTCCTATCAGAAGTATAGTTTGCTTATTTTTTCTTTAAAGTGCAAATAAAGCCCGTTATTTAAACATGGACCTTCATTATAATGACTGATACATAAGCAGCATAAAGTATATAGAAATTTACATCTAAATCATACAGAGAAAACTTTTTAGGTAAATACCAGCAATTCCATACATTATCTTAACAGCCATACACACTAGTATACTTTATAAACTTGCCAGACTAATACAGTCTATCTAATGTAACTTAAAACATGACTGGTGAAAATCCAAAATCTAAAGCTAGAATCAAAGCAGTCACAAGCTATTCTGAGACAAATGCCATAAACAGCAGTGCTCAGAAGAATTTCAAGTAATTTTTCAATTTATGAGAAACCGTTAAAATTGAACTTTTTCTTAATCCTTCTAAAAAAAACTGACTTTATCCAGCTTAGATCCAAATCCAATATTGTTTTTCTTTATATTAGCCCCAGTTTTGAATTCTTGATATATTTTTATCAATAACACAGAAGTATGAGTCAGCAGCTTCTGAACTGCTCAGGTAGGAAGAATTAGGAAGTTACTAAAATAAAACATTTATTATTAGAAGATAAGATTAGATTAACTTTAAGAAGTTAATATCATTTCAGTTAGATAACTTGAAAATGATCCCCCACACAGTAATCTTATAATTGAGGCTATAAATCTAGGAGTCTGGCTTCCTAACACATTGTAATAGGACTGTGCCAATTTGTAAAGTAGTATTCATCAGCATAACAAACATATCATCATTACTAATACTCAAACATTAACACCACATTTTCAAAATTATCAGTTATATGGAAATAGCACAAACTAGTAATTTCTTTACCAAAAGTGTTATATTGGCGCCCTCTGGTGGTATCATTTAATACACTCCCCTGATACTGTGTATCTTATAAAGGTGAAGGTATTAAGAAGTACAAATCGGTAGTCACAGGGGTGTAAAGTACAGTATAGGAAATACAGTCGATAATATAATAACTATATATGGTACTAGGAAGGTACTGGAAATATCAGGGGGTTCACTGTGTACAGTCTATGGTTGTCTAACAACTATGCTATACACCTAAAACTAATACAAAATAATATTGAATGTAAACTTTAATTGAAAAATAAAATTTTTAAAAATTACATTTGTATTGGAGAATATAAAAATTAGAAACTACTACAAAGGAATGATTGTGTTTCAAATATCTTTTTCAAACATTCAAACATTTTGGTAACAATAAATCCCTGATCTCTACTCCCAGGAATCAAGCTGACAACTATAGGGATCTTATTAAATTTGTCTAGTAGGAAATTCCTGTTAAGAAATTTACATTTTGTTTCTAGAACTTAACTGAGAGGCTTTTGCATGCTCTAGTTTGGCTTTTACATCTATGGGTTTCTCAAAAAACCTCACTACTGCTGGTTCATTCAACAAAGAAGCAAGAATCTGTTCAAATGCAAATGACCACTGAGGTTCTTCCCTGAGCAAGGAGGGATCTTTCTCCAAGGGGCTTTCTGTTTTCCCCTCACTGAGTCCTCCAGAAGAACAGACTATACCAGAGAATCCTTTGGCTGATGATGTAGGGCTATGAAGTGTCCTTCCAACTTCTTCCATTCTGAGCAAAAGGCTGGTTACAACAGCAATGGCTTGATATAACAACTCTTCTTCAGGGTCCCCATGAAATAAGTTATAAAGCGTTTTTGAAAACTGAATAAATTGTGACTAGAAAACACAAATTACAAATACCGCATTTGATATTAGATTTAGCAAATATAAAGAAAACATATAAGTAAATAATCACCTATTTAGAATTTGTACCATATAGCATTCACCAAAGAAGTAAAAGAACTGATGATTAATCCCCCAAATAAATCTTGGTTTTAGAAAGATGGATATCAACAATAGAAAAATTCCATTTAAATCATCTCATTTGTTGCCCATTAGCAGCAATATATTACTTTTAATCAGGCAAAGTCTCATATTTCCCTACATGTAAATAATACATTCATTAATAAATCTAAAAGTGGTTTTCAACCTTTCTAATGCTGTGACCCTTTAATACAGCTCCTCATGTTGTGGTGACCCCCAACCATAAAATTATTTTCGTTGCTACTTCATAACTGTAATTTAGCTACTGTTATGAATCATAATGTAAATATCTGTGTTTTCCAATGGTCTTAGGCTCTACAGCAGCGCTTCTCAACCTGGGGGTCACGACCCACATGTTGAGAATCGCCTGCAGGGTCGCCTAAGACCCTCAGAAAACACATATATTTACATTACTATTCATAACAGTAGCAAAATTAGTTATGAAGTAGCATCGAAAATAATTTTATTATGGTTGGGGGTCACCACAACATGAGGAACTGTATTAAAGGGTCATGGCATTAGAAAGGTTGAGAACCACTGGATTAAGATGAGGTACCCTTGATCTACCCAAATGGTTAGAGCGAGCAGCTCAACTAGGATGACTTAAATTTAGGGGAAAAATGTTTTGGGACCTATCTAGCAGTACAAAGTAACTCTAAGGAGCCCATTCGGGCATGTTTCTCTTTAAAGGCTGAGATGGGACTAGAGTGAAGAAGTCAAGTGGTTTGATTAATTACCTCTAGATAACTATAGACATTCTCAAAAGATATCTGTCAATTAAAAAAAAGATTCTAACACAAGAGTCCTATAAGTCAATCCTACCAGAAAAGTTTATCTATAAATAAAGAGCAAATACAAAGGATATACTTCATAAAAATATATTGTTCCACCCAGTATAGCTCAATTGGTTGGGCAACATTTCATCCCATGCACAAAAAGGTTACTGGTTCGATTCCCTGGTAGGGGATGTGCAGGAGGCAGCCAATTGATGTTTTCTTCTCAGCTCTCATGTCGATGCTTCTCTCTCTTTCTCCCTTCCTCTCTCTCTAAAAATAAATAAAAATATTTACCCCCCAAATTACACACACACACACACACACACACACACACACACACACACACTGTTTCAAACTTTTAAGTTCATTTCTCTTTTTTCCTAACTCTATAGTAGTTTCTAAGAATTTTAGAATAAATACATCTCACTGATTCATTTTCTAAAAGTATTTAATTCAACTATCAAATTACCAAGTCCACTGAGAAATACTAAGGTATTTGATGATTCTCATTTTAATAAAGTTCTGCAAATATTAAGGATCTATATTAACATTTTAATTAAAATATAATTTTAAAATTATAATAAAATATAATATAATTATATAAAATATAATAAAATATAACATATACTGACTGAATACTTTGTAAGAAAGGGATGGATTTAGAATTGTGTCAATACTACTCATTGAACAGGTTCAAATACAAGATAATTAGGAACCAGGGTGTGACTTATCTTAGTAATTTCTTATTCATAATACCTAGCACTGAGTTTGTCATCTATAAGCACTAAAAATGTATACTGAATAGATAAAAATTTCTAATAAAGATGGAAATAGAAAACACTGAAATATGTTATACATATCCATCTTTTCTATAGGTACAAATGTCATAGCATAGAAACTACACTGAAACACTAGATGTATTTAAGTATTAAAAATAATTTGATCCCATTCATCAGTACTCATCTGAAGCAGAGATAATACACAGATGACTTAAATATTTTTGTAATAGCATGTTAGCTACTTTAGAGTTGGATATACCCACATTCATAAAAATATCATAAAAAAACTTAGAATTTTTTCTTTGAAAGCACTATACCTGTTTCATTCTTGGTAAATCCTTAATGTTTTCTTCTTTTTTGCAAAGCTCATCTTGCCATTGACTAAGATATGTTTGAATATCAATTTTTCCTTTGCCTGAATGAGGAGAATAAAACCATTTTCATAATAAATAGCCTACTACATTTTCTCAAATCTCAAAAAATTATTATCATCGAAAGATATTTCACTGAATTATAAGATTCTACCTTCTTCTTTAATCCAGGAAATCACCTGAATTAAATTTTCATTTCACTTACTGGTTCTCAGGATACTTCTCCATTTCCATTAAACTGAAACTTTTACTTTTGGGGATTAGGGGCTATTTGAAGAAAAATTGAGAAGGATGCATTTTATATTAAACAGTACACCCTGGCTTGATGATGTAAATTTCATGTAGATATTTTCATGCATACTATGAAGTTTAAAATACCTTCTATATTATGTTCTTAATATGTAAATATTAATTGGTTTATAGTGGCTCTTTTTGAAAAATTCAAAACACAACTTATTTATTAATTCATTTGAAGAGTTTAATTATGCTGCTGTAAAAAAGAAGGAACTCCTACCATTTGCAACAGCATGGATGGAGCTGGAGAACATTATGCTAAATAAAATAAGTCAGAGAAATAGAAATATCACATGATCTCACTCATTTGTGGAATATAATGAATAACATAAACTGATGAACAAAAACAGATTCAGAGATACAGAAGCATCGATCAGATGCTCAAATCTCAGAGAGATGGTACGGAAGAGTGAGGGTGAGGGGGGAGGTCAACCAAAGAACTTGTATGCATGCATATAAGCATAACCAATGGACAGAGACAGCAGGGGGGTAAGGGTATGTAAGGGAGTGGGAAGGGGGGATATGGGGGATATGGACACATAGGTAATGCCTTAATCAATAAAAAAACAGTTTAAAAAGATATTAATGTGATTTTATTAATAATTATCAAAATATTAAATGTATCTATTATTTGAGACCTAGTATTCTCATACCAACATGAATTTGTCTTATCCTAAAGAAATATGTGAAAAATATGTTAAAATATAAGAATAAAATATCTATTACAGCAGAATTTACAACCTAAATATCCATTAATATTAGGCTAGTTATTAAAATAAATTATGGTACAAGGATCCAAGACAGAGGTGGAGTAGGTGGAAGTTACACTCACTTCCTCCCAAGTCCAAACTGGAATTACAAATCAATTATAGAAATCATCCTGAATAACCAACAGAAGACTAGCTGAACCAAGAATTTACAGAAGAAACCACATCGAGACTGGTAGGAAGGACAGGGATATGAAAAGGGCTGGCCCTGCACTCATGGGTGGTGGCTGAGAAGGTCCCCCTTGGGGAGTGTGGGGTCTCAATCTCCTGTGGGGCTCCTCAACCCAGAGCACCAGAGCCTAGAAGAGGAAGTCACATAACATCACACTGTGAAAATCAACGGGGATTCTCAGGGAGAGATAGGAGTCCACTAGACACAGGCACCCTCTTAAAGGGCCAGTGCATAAAATCTTGTTTCTAGACACTAACCCTGAGCTCCAGTGTAGGGAGGGTGGAGCAGACTACATTGCGTGAGACTAAACTGGGGTTTGTGACTCTGGCGAGAGAGCTGAAGGGAGAGCCATCAGGATCGCTATGCTGAATCATTCTCTCACACCATAGATGCCATCTTTCTTGGGTGGAACACTCCATTTTTATGGCATCAGCCTGACGGAACTCCTTATTGCCCTTTGAAAGAGTCACCTGCCTAGGCCCGAGATATTGAGGTCTAGGAAGACTCATGTTGTGCCAAAGTGTGAGTTGTGTGTCTCTGGAGCAGAGGCCATTCACACTTTCCAGAGCCTAATTGGCACTACCCTTCCCCCATGGGACATCCCTACCTCCGGTAGTCCTGCTCTACCAAGCTTGGCTCTCCAAAAGGCCAAAGCAGAATCAAAGACTGAGTTGTATGGCTCTAGAAAGGGGATCATTTTTCCCTCACATACCTGACTATTGCACAACCTTTCCTTCACAGAGTTAAATCTTGGTCTATTTGGGCCTGATAAACTCTGCCTCTGCTGGCCTCCCCTTGATGACTTCCTGAGACCCTGCTCTACCACAAATATCCACAGGGTACTGTTAGATGGCAGATGGCTTTAGTGTACCCTGAGACATTTGCTGAGTGACCTCAGACCCAGCACTGGCCCTATGTTTGAATTTATATAAACCTGGTAAATACCACTTACCCCTATATAGTGACTCACTGAGAATATACCTCATGCAACTAGCATTCTAGTGTGCCACCAAAGGCTCTTCCAGTGACTGAGCCTAACAGGCAGCTGGCAAGCAAAGGTAGAAATTGCGGTGCTTTGGACCTTTTATTGATATGCCCATGACCTTTGTGCTGGTGGAAGCCAGGTTTGGTGTACAGTTTGGCCCCTCCCATGTATACTCAGGCCCGGCAGAGGCACCCAAAAACTGTGGGTCGCTCTGTAGTTCCAAAGATAGCCCAGGACTGGGCACAGGCAGTGCCTGATATTGACCTGCACCAAATTCCCTCAGAAGAGCTCCCAGAACCAACGCACCCTGTGGTAGTATTAAGTCTATATCAGAGCACAATTCAACTACCTCCACAATTGGCACACCCAAAGGGAGATCTTGGTAGGCACCAGACTCTGCTGGATCGAATTCCACTTCATGGGATCATACAACAGCAGTTCATACACTCTAGTTGGGGTTGATCTTCATAGTCAGCCAGCCCAAGGGTCAACCCAACCCACAGGTGGACCAAGAGAAATTAAGACTTAACTACAACAGGAGACTTCACATAAACCACACACACAAGGGACATTCCCAGAGCACTTAGCTTAAGTGATTAGGGAGATAGCTCCACTAAGCCCCTCAAGATGCCTACTATATAAAGGCACCATATCAAGACTGGAGACATAGAAGATCTACCTAATACATAGAAACAATTACAGAGAGACAGCAAAAATAAGGAGACAAAGAAACATGCCCCATATGAAAGAACAAGAGAAATACGCAGAAAAAAGAACTAAATAAAAATGGAGGCAACCAATATACCAGGTAAAAAGTTTAAAAAATGGTTATGAAAATGACCAATGAACTTATGCAAAAATGGATGAAGTGAGGGAGAATAAAAAGAGACAGCAAACATAAAAAGGACATAATTACTATTAAAAATAGAAATGAGGATTACAATATTTCAAATGAAGAATACATGAGAAGGAATCAACAGCAGGCTAGATGAAGTAGAGGATTGAATCAGCGATTTGGAAGACAAGGTAGCATTAAAACACCTAAGCAAAGCACTGAGAAAAAAAAAAGGAATTAAAAAATATTAGGATAGTTTAAGAAATCTCTGGGATAACACAAAGCATAACAACATCTGCATTATAGAGGTATCAAAAGGAGAAAAGAGAGAGCAAGGAATGTAGAACCTATTTGAAGAAATAATGACAGAAAACTTCCATAACCTGGTGAAGAAAAAAGACATACAAGTGCAAGAAGCCCAGAAAGTCTCAAACAAGATGAATACAAAGAGAGCCACACCAATACACATAATTAAAATGGCAAAAGTTAAAGACAAAGAATCTTAAAAGCATCAAGAGAAAATCAGTTAGTTACCTACAAGGTTACTCCCATAAGTCTGTCCACTGATTTCTCATGAGAAACATTTTAGGCTGGCACAAAACATTTAAAGTGATGAAAAGCAAGGACCTACAACCAAGACTATTCTGTCCAGCAAACTGTTACAAAAGTATGAGTAATAATTGGCAACAAATACATATCAATAATTACTTTAAATACAAATGGATTGAATGATTTAATCTAAAAACATATGATGGCTGAATAAGTGACAAAATGACCCTTACGTATGCTGTTCATAAGAGACTCACTTCAGGTGTAAACACACACAGAAAAGTAAAGGGATAGAAAAAAAGGCACTTCATGAAAATGTAAAAAAATAAAATAAAATAAACTGGGGTAGGAAGACTTATGCCAGACAAAATGGACATTAATTTAAACAAAGGCTGTAATAAGAGATAAGGAAAGACCAAGCAATTTCACTTTTGAGTATTTATAAAAAAAAAGTCACTAAATTGAAAAGACATATGCATCCTTATGTGTACTGCAGTATTATTTACAATAGCTAAGATATGGAAGCAATCTAGTTGTCCATCAATAGATGAATGGATAACAAAGAAGCGGTACATAAATACAAGGGAATATGACTCAGCCATAAAAAGGAGTGAAATCTTGCCAGCTGCAACAACATGAATAGGTCTAGGGGGTATTGTGCTGAATTAAATAAGTCAGACAGAGAAAGATAAATACCATATGATTTCACTTATATATTTAATCTAAAGAGCAAAAGAAATAAACAAACAAAATAGAAACAGACTCACAGACACAGAGAAAACACTGATTATTGCTAGAGGGCTGGGGAACTGAGTGAAAAAAGTGAAGGGATTAAGAAATACAAATTGGTAGTTACAGAATAGTCATAGGGATGTCAAGTACAGCATAGGATATATAGTTAATAATACTGTAAAAATATGTATGGTGTTAAGATGGGTATTATAATTAAGAGGGTGGTCATTTCATAAGTTATATAAATATGTAACCACTGTGTTATATGCCTGAAACTAGCATAATATTGTACATCAACTATAATTAAAAAATAAAAAAATTAAAAAACATTAAGTTAAATAAAAATGTCACATAAAAAAAGGGGAATCTGCCTTTCCCCTTTGCTTAAAAAACCCCAATAATTTAAATTATATTCTTAGATCACAGTACCTTTTTCAGGGCTGTTTTTTACTGATACTGCTTCCTTCCCACTTGTAGGTTTGGAAACTAAAATAAAAGAGGACAATTGCAATTTGTAAATTGTTTAACAAATAGCTTTTGTAAAATAATATTTTCTATTAAGACTTTTAAACACATTATTTTCTTCAATTCAGCAAACCAATTTTAGCTGACCTGGCCTCCTATCATTAGAAGACAAAGTATTCAAGCCCAGCTGGAATGGCTCAATTGGTGGAACATTGTCCCATGCACCAAAAGGTTGCAGGTTCGATTCTTGATCAGGGCACATACTTGGGTTCTGGGTTTGATCCCCAGTTGGGGAGCATATAGAAGGCAACTGATCAATATTTTTTCTCTTTCTCTCTCTCTCCTCCTTTCTCTAAGCATGTCCTCGGGAGAGGATTAAAAAAAAAAAAAGAAAGAAGAGAAAGTACTCAAAAACTTTTATAGTAGAAAGAACACTAGGGGGAAATCCATATGAAAAGATACCTTGGAGGAAGTATAACAAATATTAAGTATTTATTTCTGGTTGGTATTTTCTTCTTGTTTACTCAAATTAAATATTATTTCTTTTATTATGAAATAAAACATACTGGAAGTTAAGAAGACTGGGCTATTAGTCCTGATTATGGCAATGACTCATTGTGAAATCTTGCAGAAGTCACCACTTGTTTCTGGACCTCAGTGCTCTTATCTATGTAATTAAGGGACTGACTAGATGATTTATTAGGTCTCTTCAAATTTTATGTTCAAACACTAACGTGCAGTAATCATACATTCATCAGACATATTACTCTGTAAGATATTCATATTTATGAAAAAGAAGCAAAGGACACAAAATAAGCTCATGATCCTTCCAAATTATGTCTTAGAGACAGATTCATCCCTGTCTCTTAAACTTACAATGATTTATAATAAGTATTTACTGTTTGAATAATAGCTATGACCTTCAATAAACAAAGACTCTATTGCCTTCATTGTATTTTTAACAAGACATGGAAATGATCTATTTTAGAAATTTCTGCAAGATAAGTGGGAACAAACTGAATTTTCTTTCTAATTCTCCAGTAAATAAGAAATTCCATGCGTCAAAACCAAAATGCAGTTTAGTCAGTCAAATATTTATGGAGTACTTACCATGCATTTAGCATTGCACTAAGTACTGCGATAGCACAAAAAAATCATAAGGTATAATTACCCAAATTTTACTAGTGGTAGCTGGGTAAAGAATATTAAAGACAGGAAGATCACTATTGAGTGAATAATTATCAAACAGATACATTTTTGAACAGATATTTACCATGGAGCTGACTGAAATAAAGTAATTCTTCCTTGGAAAGTTCATCTCCCTTTGAAGGGTCCTTCAATTTCACTTCAGTATACGCTGAAAACAGATTACCCAGATCAAATTTACTAACAATGAGTTATAGAAACAGGTCTTTTAACAGCTCAAGTAAATCTGGGGGCAGAGATTTAGTAAGTAAAGGGTTTCTGTAAAAGACATATGAAGAAATGTGGAAGTAGTACTACTCTATTGTGTAGCAAGTAACAGGAAATATTTGAGTTCAATTTTTCCTCCTACTTATTTTTTATAGTGTTCTGAGAGCCATTACAAGTTGAAATAAGAAAATCTAGCATTTGGAAATCTCTGAAAATGTGACCTCAATTATTTAAAAACATCTTCAAAAACATGAAGTTCAGTGCTCTATTTTTGATCCTCCAACTAAACTAAAAGCTCAGATCAGGACCCAGGTAACAGACAGAAACAAGCCGACAGCAGCTGCCCTATATCTAAATTCAGCCTAGCACTAGGAATGCTCAGTGCCTACTCAATGCAAATAAACCTTTCCACTAATTTATACAGGGTAGTCTAAGATTGTTGGTAGAGTACTAAATTTGTCGTAAAAGAGTTATCAAGCTTTCAGATTAATTTAAATTAGGGAACTGAAATAAGCGAACACCCAAGAAAATTTAAGTGTACTAGACAAAAAGCAGTTTCTAAAGTATTAATAAAAATGTCTATTGATAGCTCATCTCATGGTAAAATTGCCTAACATGCAATGAACATAAAACATGCATATTTGTGTGCAAAAAATTAAAATTTAAAGTTATCAAGATTGCATTAAAAATTTTTACAAAATTCTCCATTAATCAAAAAAAAGGGGGGTGGGGAGAGTAGGATAATATCATGTAAGGAAAAATATCTGGTAAGTAAATTACATATAGAAAATTTTCACTTTAGAAAATTAATTTTCATTTGTAATACTAACAGCAAGACACCCATGAAGAACACACATGGTGTTAAAATAAGTAAAGGAAAATCGGGTAGGCAAAAATAAAAAGGACCCCAAGTCAATTTTATAGAAAAGATTCCTTTATTAACTCTTGGTCGAGGATATGTTTATATACTTTCAGAAAACAACTCCAAGACCAAGTGGACTCCTGCTACAGAGAGGAACTGACAGGTCTGCGCCAACCACGAAGACAAGAGGAGAAACAGCCCAGAGATGGAAGACACGGACGACTCCTTGCCATGCGAGCAATCAGCAGCAGTGCATTGCTACAGGATGCCTAGGATGAAACCAGAGGGAGTCGGACCGGCATTGCCATCATTTGTCCACTATCTAGATACCATTGATGACATGTACACAGAAGGAATTGTTTGACATTGAAACTGGGACTCAAAACTATTGGACATTGAAATTGGGACTCAAACATTTTATTTGCTCTTATAAGTTTATTCCTAGCCTACAAAGGCAAGCTATTTTTAAAGACAAGAATGGGGCAGGGGTGGGGAGACAGATACAGAGGCAAAGAAGCAATGAGCAGACTATCATGCTACAATGGGAAGTCAGGGGAGATTGGGAGGGGCTGTAAGAGATCAACTGAAAGACTTGTATGCATGTATATAAGCATAGCCAATGGATACAGGGCATTGGGGGTGGGGGGAGACGGGCGAGGGCATGTATTGGGGGGTGAGGAAGGCAGGGGAGGGCAATAGGGAAAAATAAATAAATAAATAAAAGCATATTTACTACATGATAATATGATAATATTAGACATTTTAATGGCAACTTGACTTTGTTCCCACTTATTTTGAAAGTTTTTCATAAACTATTTGGTGTTTTGTTTTTTTGTTTTTAATGCTGTGTTTGTGATCTGACTGTGCAAAGAGTTAAAGATGGTTTTTAGATTCTTGGTTTGGTAAAAGCATGGTTCCTGGCTATCCTAGGAAGACTAAAAGAGTTCCCAAGTGTAGCTTTAGACAGTGCTATTTGTTTTTGTGAATTACCTAAGTTAAAAGGTACTTTTATAATGTTCCTTTAGTTGAAAGCCTAAGACTGTTTTCCCAAAATATGGATCAGACCTGGAAAAGTCAACCTCTTAAGGTTAGTGGGAAATACCTAAGTAAACTGGAATGGAGGCAGTATGGTAGAATAGACAGAAACATAAGCTCTGAAGTCAGACCTCCATTTGAATCTCAGCCATGTGATCTTTGGCAAATAATTTAATATTTCTGACCCTTAGTCTTCTTATTTTCAAAACCAGAAGTATAGTACCACCTTTCAGGAATATTGTGAGAATTAAATAGAAGAATGCATGTAAGATAAATGCCCTGACAGAGCAAGTGCTCACTCAATAAATGGTAGCTTTTACTTTGTTTCCTTTTCCAAAATGTTTACTATCACTGTCCTGGTCTCATTTTTTCTGAATAATTTGTACCATTTCACAAATTTGGCAGTTTGTTTAAAGTTAAATTCTACTCTCTAATGACAATAACAATAAAAATTAACTTCACACCAATATTCAAATGATAGGTAGTTCTTATATACAAATTATCATTAAATTAATAGGCCACTAAGAGGAGGGGAATTTGTGAACCTATATGTTATACAGATTATCTTCCATAGATTTCACTGTATTTATATATCAGCAAAAATACTGGTAGTATTATACATGGGCCACAATAAAGGAATAACTTTATGTACTGAATACTGTTATTTATTAAAATGGAATTATATCTGTAATTATACTTGTTAAAAGAGAGTCAATTGCTAAACATCATTAAAGACTGTTAAACTCTTACCTGGAGGAATATGCAGCTTAAAAAGTAGTTTAAGTTTCTCAGTAAAACTTCCATTGTACATTATGTCTGTTAAATAAAATTTAACTGCAAATAGTCAGATATTCAAAGGACATTTAATCAATTGTTGATTAATTAAGATACAGATATTAATCAATAACTGAAATTCAGAAACCTTCTATTAGTTAACCTAACAGTTAAATAAACACCCAGTCAGCTAGATCCTCTCCTTCTGGTGTATAAGCAAAATCCCCTTTATCAAGGGATAAAATGCTCTCCCTTCCCTCAAATTTCTTTTTTTCTTTTTCATGCGGCCTATGCCTCATTTGAGGAGAAAATTCTTCAAGGGACAATCCCTGCCAAGAAAGCATGCTGGAGTGTTGTAAAAGAAAGGAATGATAAAACCGGTGGCCTATCTCTAGGTACATGTTTCTTGAATGTTTCTCTACTACTTTCCTTAGCTATGTGGTTGGATTTTTACTGAAGGAGAAAAAGTTCTCTTCATGTTAACTGTTAAAACATCCCTATCTAACAATTTGCTTTTTTGGAAGGATATGGGCAAAATAAGACCAATATACTCAGACTTAGCAAGAAACACAGAAAAAAAAAGTCCAGTTATTGCTAAAGCTGGAGACAATGTAACTCCAGCTGATAAAAATCTGACTAAAGCTCAGCTAGTGTGGGTTAGTGGATGAAAATCGACCTATGAAGCAGGAGGTCATGGCTTGATTCCTTGTCCGGGCACATGCTTGGGTTGCAGACCTGATCCCCAGTGTGGGGCATGCAGGAGGCAGCCAATCAATGATTCTCATCATCAATGTTTCTCTCTCTCTCTTCCTCTCCCTTTTTCTCTGAAATCAGTAAAATATATTTTTTAAAAATCTGACTAATAGGAAATACAAATATTTTTGGGGGTCCCTTTATTTTTTGTTTGAAAACAGAAAATTATTTGACATTATCTTACCAATTGCTGAAGAGAATTCTTTGAAGTTGATAAGGCAGTCAGAGTTTTCATCCAACAATCGGAATGTCCATAAAGCTAGTGAGTCTCTGTTTGCAGAAGGAGCCCAGGGACTCAACAAGTGATATAACACTCGGAACTGCTGGCAGTCAATCTGATACTGTTCCAAGTATGGCAAACTGGGGTCATGGTGCTTCAACACTGGACAACTCATACACCAATAATAAGAAAAAAACAGCTCTTTCTATTAAAAACAAAAAAGGCAAGTCATTAAATCAGCAAAAGTAACTTTATAAGCTTTGTCCTTTTAAGCATGCTTACTAAAATAAAGATAAAAATATTTAAGAGTAGTTGTGGTAAAAATATATATATTGCAACAATATTATTTTTCATTTAAGGAAGAACAGTACCTTAAAGATGATATAAAGTTCATCCAATTCATGAAGGTTCAATTTCACATCTTGTGATACAACACGTAACTTTAAAAAGATTAAAAGCAATTTAGAATTAACACCTCAGTATAAAAATACTCCGAATCCATTTAGAAGTCTTCCTCTGCCAGAGTAAAATACTTTCCTTCCAACTTTTAAAAGGAATAACAAAGGTAAATGTATCTAGTTTGCCCTTTAAAAAGTTGTACATAGAAAACAGTTGAATTCTACTCTGATAAGTCCAAAAATATGAGTCAGTAACTTGGCCATTTAATAAAGCAATATAAAAACACCCATAGCTTTTAGATAGAGAGCAATAAACAAATTGGAAAATGTAAAGGAAAAAATATGTCATTTATATTAGTAACAAAACCATCAAAAGCAAAGTAGATAAACCCAACAAGAAACATATAAGACCTATTTGGTGAAAACTATAAATACTTACTTAAGGACATTTAAAAGACATCATTAAAATGAATATTAAAAACTTTAAAAATATTTTATTGATTTCAGAGAGGAAGGGAGAGGGAGAGAGAGAAACATCAATGATGAGAGAGAGTCATTGATCAGCTAGCTGCCTTCTGCACACTGAACACTGGGGATCAAGCCCGCAATTTGGGCATGTACCCTGACCAGGAAATTGAAGTATTACTCCTGGTTCACAGACTAATGCTCAACCACTGAGTGATACCAACCAGGCCCATTTACTAATTGGATTTTTTTCTTTTGTTGAGTTGTATGAGTACTTTATATATTTTTGAAATTAACCCCTTAGCAGATGTATCATTGGCAAATATGTTCTCCCATGCAGTGGGTCCCCTTTTTATTTTGATGCTAGTTTCTTTTGCTGTGCAGAAGTTTATATCATCAATAAATCAACAAACAGGTACTGGTGAAGATGTGGAGAAAAAGGGACCCTAGTACACTATTGGTGGGAATGCAGACTGGTACAACCACTATGGAAAACAATGTGGAGTTTTCTCGAAAAGTAAAAATTAGAACTGTCATTTGACCTAGTAATCCAACTTCTAGGAATATATCCTAAGAAGCCTGAAACACCAATCAGAAAGAATATATGCACTCCTATGTTCATAGCAGTGTTATTTACAATATCTAAGATCTAGAAATAGCTCAAGGGCCCATTAGTAGATGAACAGATAAAAAATTTATGGTACATTTACACGATGGAATACTATACAGCTGTAATAAAAGAAGGATCTATTAGACTTTGAGACAACATGGAGAGACCTGAAGATTATTATTCTAAGCCAAATTAGCTAGTCAGAGAAAGACAGGTATCACATGATCTCACTTAGATGTGGAATCTAATGAACAAAATGAACTTACCAAAAAAATAGATCCAGAGGCATGGAAGCATGCAACAGATTGACTAATCTCAGAGAGAAGACGGTGGAGAGGTGGAAAGAGATTAACCAAAGAACTTATCCTATCTAATAAAGAGGGAATATGCAGATTGACCGTCACAAAGATGGTGGTGCCCTTAGCCACACAAGATGGCGGCAAACAATCCTCTCAGCCTCATAGGAGTCCCCCAGTCCTTTCAGCCCCGTGGCGGGGGGGTTATAGGTGTGAGGTGCAGCCGGACCTGCCCTCAGCCCCCCAACCACACAGGACCGGCCTGAGGCATAGGCAAGCCTAGGATGGCAGCTGCCCAGCCGATGCCCAAGGCACAGGCAAGCCTCAGATGTCAGCTACCCAGCTGCCTAAGGCCAGCCCAAGGCACAGGGAAGCCTTGGATGTCCGCTGCCCAGCCACCAAGGGCAGGCCCAAGGTGCAGGCAAGCCTCGGATGGTGGCTGCCTAGCTGCCTAGGGCCACTCAAAGCTCACTAACCAGGGCCAGCTGAGGTTTGTGCTGCCAGTGGTAACAACAGCAGAGGTGTGATGGGGGCATCATCTTCCCCTGGTCACCTCCCACCCCTGAGAGCTCTGGGACTGTGAGAGGAGGCAGGCTGGGATGAGAAACCCCCACTTCCAGTGCATGAATTTTCACGCACCTGGCCTCTACTATGCATGTATGCATAACGCATGGACACAGACAATAGTGTGGCAAAAGCCTGAGGAGGGGACAGGAGTGGGGAGAATAGGGTCCATGGGGTAAAAAAAGAGGGTGACATCTATAATACTTTCAACAATAAAGATAATTTTAGGAGCAAATCTAAGATGGTGGCATAGGTAAACACCTATACTGCTGCCTCGCACATCAATTTCAAAACTACCTTGCTGTCTTTCTCTGGTGGGAGGAAGATGGAGACTCCCAACTGCATTGAATCCCTTATCCTATGGCACTGAACCTCAGGTCCAGGCGAGACTCATATGGGGGGAGTTTGGACTGTGAAAAGGGAGAAGTGCACAAAAATATAGGGGAGTCGCAAAAGGGCAGAAGTCTGGTGGCACGTACAGCCCTGCGCTCAGAAGACCAACTGCTGATTGTGCCACTGGCTTTCACAAGTGGGCGGGAGACAGAGCCTCCCAACTGCGCCACTTCTAACTCTACTAAACCCCAGTTTCGGGCAAAACCCTGGGTATCCAGACTCATATGGTCCAGAAGCACAGGGGAGCCAGAAAGGCAGCGGTCTAGAGGTACTGCAAATGTGCACAGGGGCTGCTCCAGAGATTACCCAGAGTCATGTGAGACCCAGGGGCCATGGAGGGGGGGGCAACTAGAAGGCAAGGTGGTCCGTTAAGCCCTGAGACTCCACCCACCCCAAGCTCAACAGAGAGGCTTTTGCAGTTTTGCAAGTCTTGTATCATAAGGCTGAATCCAACACAGAAGTTCTTCCGGTATAGTGAAAAATGCAGAGACAAAGAAAGAGATCAGAAACAAAAGAAATGGAGGAAAACAAACAACTGGATATAGAGTCCAAAACACGCTTATAAGGTTTTTCAAGAATATCCTAGAAAAGATGGATAAATTTAGTGAGACCCAAGAGGAGATGAAAAAGGACCAACTAGAGATGGAAAAGAACCAACTAGAAATTAAACATATACTGACTGAAATAAAAAATATTATATAGAGACCTAAGAGCAGACTAGAGGAAGGCAAGAATCAAGTCAAAAATTTGAAATATGAAGAATCAGAAAACACTCAACTGAAAAAGCAAGAAGAGAAAAGAATCCAAAAATGTGAAGATAATGTAAGGAGCTTCTGGGACAGCTTCAAGCATACCAACATCAGAATTGTGGGGATGCCAGAAGAAGAGAGAGAGAAAGATACTGAAAACCTATTTAAAGAAATAATGACTGAAAACTTCCCATATCTGGTAAAAGAAATAGACTTACAAGTCCAGGAAGCACACAGAACCCCATATAAAAGGAATCCAAAGAGGACTACACCAAGACAAATCATCATTAAAATACCAAGAGCAAAAGACAAAGAGAGAATATTAAAAGCAGCAAGAGAAAAACAGTTCATTACCTACAATGGAGCACCCATATGAATGACAGCTGATTTCTCAACAGAAACTATGCAGGCCAGACGAAAGTGGCAAGAAATATTCAAAGTGATGAATAGCAAGAACCTACAACCAAGAATACTCTATCCAGCAAAGCTATCATTCAGAATTGAAGGTCAGATAAAGAGCTTCACAGATAAGAAAAAGCTAAAGGAGTTAATCAACTCCAAACCAGTATTATATGACATTCTGAAAGGTACTCTTTAAGAAGAGGAAGAAGAAAAAGGTAAAAGATAAAAAAATTATGAACAAAAAATACATATCTATCAACAAGTGAATCTAAAAATTAAGTGAATTAAAAGTTTGATCAACAGAATAAACTGGTGAATATAATAGAATCAGGAGCACAGAAAGGGAGTGGACTGATAATATTCAGGGGTAAGAGGTGAGGTGGGTGCAGGTAGAGACCGGACAAAAATCATACAACTATGGATGAGGTCAATGCGGGGGGGGGGGGGGCGCGGTAAGGTTAGAGCGTGGGGTGGGAGCTGGGTAAAGGGTAGCTATGGAGGGTAAAAAAGGGAAACAAATGTAATCATCTGAATAATAAAGATTTAATTTAATTAATAAATAAATAGATAAAGTTATAGAAAGATATATGAGGCTTTAAAGTCAAATAAATTTTTAAACTATCCTTAAAAATGAGGGTATTAAATGATACTCTTTTAGACATTTTCACCTTTATCTTAGTATTCAAGATAAAAATATATATTAGCAGCATTGATTACTATGTAGGTCAGCTGTTCTTATTGACAAAGCACATCACAAATATGCTATGTTTAAACGCTTATATCATAGTATTCGCTATTGAAAGTCAAATAACACAAAACATGTTAGTGAAACCAACATAATGAACTGGGTGAAAAGGTGAAGAGACTGAAAAGTACAGATTAGTAGTTACAAAATAGTCATGGGAATGTAAAGTACAGTATAGGGAAAACAGTCAATATTACTATAATAACTATGAATGAGTACTATAAATATTGGGAGAAACATTTTATACATTATATGATTGTCTAACCATTATGCTATACACCTAAAACAAATACAAATAATATTAAATGTAAATTATGATTGAATAAAATACAGAAAGCAATTCCCCCCAAAAGAAAATAACTTATTTCCCCTCAAAATTTTATAATAAGCTAAGCTGTAGCAAGAATCCACCTAAAAACTTTAGTTTGTCTCATTTTCTTTATATAGAATGAAAATTTTTAAAAGGAAATTGAAGAAAAAATGGTCACTCCAACTGGTATTCCCCATTGGGTGGTGGGTACTCACCACATTCTGCTTTGTTGTTTCCTCTAGGGTCTGTATCACATACAACCTATTTCGACAGCGCATGCTGTGTATATCTTCACAACGAATATTACCATATTTCTGCAAGAAATATGATTTCGGTAAGCACTCATTCATAATAAACATCCACTTTTGTTACAACTGAATTTCATCAGATTAAGTTCCCAGAGGACTTCATCTATTTCTAGCTACTTTCTTAATTTGTTCAGTGATTATGCAAATTTTCACCTCCACATTTCCTTTTCTCTACATATTCACTGGAGAAAATTCCATCTACTATGTGTGAAGAATAAATATAAGAACATTAATAAAATTCTTAGCCTCTAAGAAGAGAATAATTTTATCCTTTTTATATAGTGACAGATATTTAAAGTGGTAATTATTTGTGAAAGCAAGTAATAACCTCATTTAATGAAAAGCAAATGGAAATAGAGGAGGCTACATAGCCTAAGAACAGTTCATAGAATTAATTGTCAAAGTGAAGTCATATTTTAAAATTATACCCTTTACTTGCATTATTACTTTACTCTTAATATACCACTAGAGACATAACTATAGTATAAATTATTTTAAATATGCTATGTAATTATACATTTATATTAAAAACTTACCTCATTTGACTCTCTAATCAAATCTGTAATATCCACTCTAATATGATTGCTTTTTTCATCACTCACATTTGAACCCTGCTGAATACTTGAAGGCAACGGGCTATCCTTATTAGTGATACTGTCAAAGAACCTATCCAAAAATGATAGTAATCAAGAATTAGTAGCAGTAAAATACTGAGATATGACAGCTAAACTCTCCATAGTCAGTCAGAGGTTAATGTCAACTGAGAGGACAAGGGTCAGTTTTATGAAGAAGTAAAATTTGAAGATGGTTTGTAATTAGGAAGACATGGGAATGGGGAATGGGATGGTGAAATAATTATTTCAGGGGTGGGGAGTAGAGCATGATGGAAACAAACAGGCTCAGAGTAATCTGAGAGTACTCAGAAAATACTACATAGCCCAGTAAGGATGGGATATAGGGTATATAGAGCCATGTAAGCAGAAATAAGTTAAGAATAGGTAAATGGAAGCCTTAACAAAGTGAGTTCTAAATGTCAGGGTAGGGTATTTATATTTCATGGGTATATAATGGGATTTGGTAGACCATTACAACAGTTATCCAATGAAATATTAATTCATTTAACATAATACATACCTAGTGTATATGCAAACACACACATATACACACACACCCCACAATGTTTTAACATAAAACAGTATTCATAGAAAAGACAATAGGAAAATAAAGTTCAGTCTACCACTTAGAAAACAGAACAATTTTCCTCACTTGATATTTAACATTATCAACTACCCATTCCCTTTCAAATTACTTTTACCCAGTGACACTTTATAGTTTAAATTGGGACTATGAACATCCCAGAATAATGAATCAACAATATTAGTGGCTTACTTCAAAGTGATTACTTTTGTTATATTATAAGTGAAAATAGTGGAGTGAATTTTAAGCGTAGCTTTCTCATTCAACTAGCTTTTTGACTTTGGGCAAATTGCTTCAAGTTTCTAGGCTTAGGTTCCTCACCTATAAAGTAAGGGATTAAACAACATAATCTCTAAGGGGCTCTCCAGATTTAAATGTTATGGTTCTTATAGTACCTGTTTAAAGCTGTCACCGCTTCAGCATCATCTTTACATGCCAGCAGTTTGTCTAAATTATAGTCAAGTATTGCCAATCCCAGTTGTAAAATGGCCTTTATTCCATCATAGAAGAAACAGTCCACCACATTCACTGCACTTTCAATAGGTAGTACACTAATAAAAAGTGTGAGGAACCATGAGAGAGAAACTGAAGAAAAGAATGTCATATCGGTCATGTGTTCTGTTAGCTGGGGAAGATGATCCCTGATAAGTTCTTCAAAGACCGCCTGATCTACCAAGGCACCTGGAGAACATAAAAATAAATTAAAAAATGAACAACTTTCAAAAGTATTTGTTACCAATACTTCCCATTTCTATTAGTATGCTGATAAACCTCATTTTTCTACCTTAAATTATGAACTTCTTCTGTGCCGTTTCTACATTTTACAAATCTCTACGTATCTGTTAAGAGTGTCTTACATTAAGAAACACTTGAGAAACTAAATTCAAATTCATTTGAACAATTATTTATTGAACTGTTACTATGCATAGAAATCTGTAATACACCAATTAATGAAATGTGCTCAACTTCAATAAGCTTAATATCTAGTAGAATTTAAGATAAATATACAAACAACTAAAATGAAAGACCATACAATGATCTTGAAGGTTAATGAGGGTATAAGGGAGAGACCATCTATGGTTTTAAGGCAGGAGAGTCATAGATTTATAAATATTCGATTGCTGAAGAAAATATTATACAATTAAGAAACCAAGAACTTGGTCTTTCAAACCCTTCAAATATCTATACAATTCACATATATGTGGAATTTTAAGCTGTCTAAAACCTCTTAACAAGAAACTATTAAAAATTATACAGTAGCTCTTGATGCTTTAGATCATTATTTTAGTAATACGGGAGAGAGTAAACTTATAATTTCTATTTTATTAAGAAACAGACCAGGTACCTTTTTTAAAGCAACATATTAATCTTCCCAATTATTACTAGTGCAAAAAAGTCTTTACTTGAGCGTGTCTATGAATGTAACATATTCATATTGCTTGCATTTTGCATATTCTAAAACCTAACTGATCTGTTCTTCCATTTAATAATTGGATAGATAAGAGGCATATAAATTGTTTAGAAAAGAAATGTGTGTTTTTTGTTTTTTACCAATGATTCGACGATTAAAATAATCAGGCAACATTCGTTCACATACAGCAACCAGAAGCCAAAATGCTTCTTCTTCTTTTGCATACAGAAGCAACACTGAAGTCAAAATGTTCATTGCCTAAAATTCAGAGAAATAAAAAATAGTCACTTAGATGATTCATTCATTTAAACTATTTTTCAAAAAAAAATCTGTATTGATAAGTTTCAATGAATAAGTAGGATTGATATGTAATCCTTATGAGTACTCAACCCATTATGAATGAATTTGTAGCAGAGAGAGCTAGCTATCAACCATAATCCATACCCCCTTCTTCCATAGTGTCCATGTTCAGCAACACAACATTCTGCAGACTTCTTTGTAAATAGGTATGACCAAGAGACAAGATCCTCCAATAGAATGCAGATGAGACATCAAAATTACAACTAAAATATAGAAAAACCATAATTCAAAACCATCTGAAATCTGGCTGAATGGAGGTCATACAACTAGGGAATTAAAAAAAAGACACATCGAGATTGGTAGGAGGGGTGGAGACACAGAATGGGCTGGTCCCACACCCAGGTGTGTTGGATAAAAACTGGGAGGGATATCTCAGCTGCAGAGATGCCCCCTGAGGTGCAAGGGGTTCTAGCCCCACACTAGACCCTGAGCCCAAGGTTTCAGCACCAGGAAGAGAAGTCCCCACACCTTCTGGCAGTAAAAATAGCAAATAGCAATGGGAATTGAGGCTGAGGGAGACAGAGGGCTGCTGAGTCCCAACTAGATCCTCTTAAAGGGCCTTGTGCACAGACTTAATTGGACTCACTCCCTTTGAGTTCCAGCACTGGGGCAGCAACTCAAAATGCTGGGGTGGCTGAGTGATTGTGTTGACTAATTGCTGGTTTAATTCCTGGTGAGGGAAAATGCCTGTGTTGCAAGCTTGATCTCCAGTAGGGGGTGTAAAGGAGGCAGCCAATTAACATTTCTCATCAATGTTTCTCTCTCTCTCCCTTGGCCTTCCTCCCTCTCTCAAATAAATAAAAACATAATTTTTAAAAAAGGCATCCAAGACATACAAGTAAAAAGTGGATTGTCTGACATTAGGCAAGAGCTGGGGAGGAGGCGCAGTTTTCTCCCAGACAGAAGTGCTTGCAGAGGCTACTCTTCTTTGATGAGCTTCCACCCTTACAGAGCCAGTAGATGGACACCATATCTGAAACTCCATTAACCTGGATCACACTGTTTGACCCACCCTGATTATTCTCTGATGCCCCACCCCACCCAACTTTCCAGCCCACCAAAGGGTTTTCTAGTATTTTTTCCACACAACTGGTTTGTCTTGGCTCATGCTTCCGATTTGCCAACCAGTAAAATCTCTCAAACAAGCAAGCATCTGGCCTTGGTGTACCCTGTATCTCTTGCTAAATAGCCCCAGGACTGGCACTAGTAGCAGCGGGCTTTGATTTGCAGCTTGGCATCACCAGGGCACCTCCAAGTTTAGCTCAGTGGCAAGCATCTGCTGATCACTTTGTAGCTCATGTGGATGGCCTTGGGAAGAACATAGGCAGCAACTGAACTTAGCCTGTATCTCCTTGGAGGCCCTAGAGTCTGCACCCAGTGGACAGCTTCAGAACACGTTGAAGAACCACACAACCACCTCCATAAGTGACACACTCAAGGGGTGAACTCAGCAGCCACTAGAGACCCGCTGAAGTAATCCCTGCTCTATGAGGTGGGCCCCTGCAGAACTGATCCTCTAAGGTAGTTGGCAGTCAGTGGTTGCAGCCAGTCATTACAAGTAATTGGCCTGGAGGTAAATCCCCACCCCCACTGACATGCCAAGAGCCATCAAAGCTCAACTACAATATGAGGGTGTACAAAGTCCACAGGGGGACATGCCTTGAGTAATCAGCTTGAGTGTTTGGGAAGTCTGTGCCACTGGACCCTGCAGAACCCCTACCACATCAGGCCACTCTGCCAAGCCTGGAAGACAAAGCACCTCTACCTAATACAAAGAACCAACCACAGGAAGGTTACCAAAATAAAACAAAAAAACATGTTCCCCCAAATGAAACAAGAACAAAACTCCAGAATAAGAACCAAACAAAACAGAAACAAGCAATCCACCAGATACAGAGTTCAAAACACTGGTTATAAGGATGCTCAATAAACTAAGTACTTAAACAGCATAAAAAAGGAGAAGTCAGAAATGAAGGATACACTAACTGAAATAAAAAATAATTTACAGGGAATTAACAGTAGAGTACATAAAACTGAGAATCAAATAAAAGATTTGGAATATAAGGAAGCAAAACATGACCAACCAGAACAGCAAAAAGAAAAACGAATAAGAGGCAACCAAGATGGCAGCATAGGTAAAAACCTAAACTTGCTGCCACACACAACCACATTAAAACTACAACTAAAAGACAAAATTAATATCATCCAGAACCACAGGAAGCCTGGATGAGTGGAAATTCTACAACTAGAAGGAAAGAGAAAAGCACATTGCGTCCGGTAGGAGGTGCAGAGGTATGGAAGTGTGGAGGTATGCAGGTGTGTGCGAAAGGGGCTGGCAACTGGGTACCCTGTTGTCTTTTTCAATAGGGAGAGATACAAGCTCCCAACTGCTTTGAACTCCAGTTCCGGGCAAGACTCTGGAGACCCAGACTAATACTGAGAAAAATTGAACTGTCTGGCATCAGGCCAGAATGTGAGGGTGGCTTTCTCTCAGAAGTGCTTGCAGCAATCATTGTTCTGGCACAGTGCTGTGGACACAGAGAACATGAGGCTTCTTTGGGGAAGGGCTAATGGGCAGCCATTACTGTTTGCTCTACCTGGTAACTCCCTGAGACCCCACCCCACCCAATTTACAACCCAAGCTGTGCACAGAGGCTTTTGCATATGAATGGCCTGGCCTTTTGCAATCTAAAACCTAACAAACTGCAGCTGGGTCAGAGAGCCCCAGAACTTCCAAAAGAAGGCACAAGGCTGGAAAATAGCTTGCATTGCTTCACAGCCAGGCCTCATCTGGGCAACTCCAAACCCCAAACTAAGAGAAGGAATCTTCAGATCTCTTATAGTTACTGCTGGGTGGCCTCAGTCAGTGGCTGACTTTTCACCTTTTTGGAGACCTAAGATCCAGTGTACCCAGTGGTCAGAATGAGACCATCCAGATCACAACTCCTCAGATCCATAAGAGACACACTCAGGGGCAGATTAAGTGAGCATCAAAGCCCCACTGAAGCAAGTCTTGCCCCATAAGGGTGTCTCCAGAAGTTTTCTCATTGGAGACACAACTGGTCCTCACAGCCAATTGGCCTGGAGGTTAATTCTGCCCAGTGATACTAACAGCAATCAAGGCTCAACTACAATAAGACTGTGCACACAAAGGAGTATACCAAAAGTGTCCACTTCAGGTAATTAGGGAGGCTGAGCCACTGGGCCCTATAGAACACCTAGCACACAAAGTCACTCTATCAACACAGGGAAGCAGCCAAAATGCAGAGACAAAGAAAGAGATCACAAAAGAAAGAAATGGAGGAAAACAAATGACTGTATATAGAGTTCAAAACCGTGGTTTAGGGTTATTCAAGAATCTTCTAGAAACCTCCAAGAAATATAATGAGACCCTCAAGGATATGAAAAAGGACCAATTAGGAAATGAGCATACAATGACTGAAATAAAGAATAATATACAGAGATCCAACAGCAAACAAGAGGATCCCAAGAATCAAGTCAAATATTTGAAATATGAAGAAGCAAAGAACACACACCTGGAAAAGAAAAAAGAATCTACAAATATGAAAATAGTGCAAGGAGCCTCTGGGAAAACTTCAAGCATAACAACATCCGAATTATGAGGGTGCCAGAAGAAGAGAGAGAGCAGATATTGAAAACCTACTTGAAGAAATAATGACAGAAAACTTCCCCTCCCTGGTGAAAGAAAGAGACTTACAAGTCCAGGAAGCACAGAGAACCCCAAACAAAATGAACCCAAAGAGGACCACACCAACAGACATCATAATTAAAATGCCAAGGCAAAAGATGAGAATATTAAAAGCAGCAAGAGAAAAAAAGTTACCTACAAGGGAGTACTCATACAATGGTCAGGTGATTTCACAACAGAAACTATGCAGGCTAGACAGGAGTGGCAAGAAATATTCAAAGTCATGAATAGCAAGAACCTACAACCAAGATTACTTTAATCAGCAAAGCTATCAATTAGAATTAAAGGTCAGATAAAGAGCTTCACAGATAAGAAAAAGCTAAAGGAGTTCACCACCACCAAACCAGTATTATATGACATGTTGTAGGGTATTCTTTAAGAGGAAGAAAAAGAAAAAGATAAAGATAAAAATTCTTAACAAGAAAGTGACAACAAATACATATCTATCAACAAGTGAATCTAAAAATCAAGTGAATGAAAACTCTGATGAACAGAATAAACTGGTAAATAGAACAGAATCAGGGGCATAGAAAGGGAGTGGACTAACACTTCTCAGGGGGAACGGTGTGTTGGGGGTGTGGGAAGAGACTGGACAAATATCATACACCTATGCATGAGGACAGTGGGGCGGGGTAAGGGCAGGGGGCAGGCTGGCAATCGGGTGGAGGGGAGCTATAGGGGAAAAAAGAGGAACAACTGTAATAATCTGAACAATAAAGATTTATTTTAAAAAAGGAAAAAGGAATAAAAAATAAGTATAGTGTAAGGAACCTGTGGGACAACTTCAAGAGTACCAAATTACAGAGACAGAAGATGGCAGCATAAGAAATACATCTGTACGTGCTGTCTCTCGCAACCACAACAAAACTACAACTAAAAGACAAAACAACTATCTCCCAGAACCATGGGAAAGCTGGTGGAGTGGAAATTCTACAATTAGAAGGAAAGAAAAAGTGCATCCAGACCTGGTGGGACACGCAGAGGCTCAGAAAGGCAGAGGTATGGAGACACGCGAGAATTGAGCTGGCGTGTGCTGTTGTTTTTAATTGGGAGAGAGTTACAAGTTCCCAACCCTCTGAATTCCAGTTTCTGGCGAGATTCTGGGGACCCAGACTCATACAGGGAGAAACTGGACTGTCTGCCATCAGGTCAGAAAGGGAGGGTGGCTCTCTCACAGAGTTTCGCATACCTATCAACAAGTGAATCTAAAAATCAAGTGAATAAAAAAATCCGATGAACAGAATAAACTGGTGAATATAATAAAATTAGGGGCATAGAAAGAGAATGGACTAACAATTCTTGGGGGAAAGGAGGAGTGAGGGGTGCAGGAAGAGATTGGACAAAAATCTTACACCTATGGATGAGGAAAGTGGCGGGGGGTAAGAGCATGGGGTGGGGGGAATCAGGTCGAGGGGAGCTATGGGAGGGGAAAAAAGAGGAACATCTGTAATAAACTGAACAATAAAGATTTATTTAAAATCAAGAACAACAAAAGAGTACCAAATTATATACCATGGAGGTGCTGGAAAGAGAAGAGAGCAAGAAATTGAAAACCTATTTGAAAAATAATGACAGAAAACTTCCCTAACTTGGTGAAGGAAATATACATACAAGTCCAGGAATCATAAGTCCCAAAGAAGATGACCCAAAGATGCCCACACCAAGACTCATCATAATTAAAATACAAAAGTTTAAAGACAGAGAGAGAATCTTAAAAGCAGCAAGAGATAAGCAGTTTATTACCTACAAGGGAGCTTCCATAAAAATGGCAGCTGATATAGCAACAGAAATGTTGCAGGCCAGAAGGGATGGGCATGAAATTTTCAAAGTGATGGAAAGCAAGGGCTTACAAGCAAGATTACTCTACCAAGCAATGCTATCATTTGGAATTGAAGGACAGATAATGAGCTTACTAGATAATAATAAACTAAAGAGGTTCATCAACAGCAAATCAGAATTATATGAAAGATTAAAGGAGTCTTCTTTAAGAAAAAAAAAGATAGAAAATATGAGTGTTAAAATAGCAATGAAGACATACCTATCAACAGTTAAATAGAAAAAAAAACCACAAATTATAGAAACACGCAGAACAAAAACAGACTCATAGATACAGAGAACATTTTGATGGCTTCCAGATGGGAGGGCGTTTCGGGGGATGGATAGAAAAAAAAGTGAAAGGATTAAGAAGTACAAATTGGGAGATTCCAAGATAGCAGCCAGGAGGATGGCAGTGAGGGAGAGAGTGTGAGTGGAGGGACCAAAAGTGGGGTGTGTAGATGTGTGTGTCTCACTGAAGGACAGCTAGATATTGCAGAACCTTCAGAGGCTGGAGGACTGGGCTCACATAGCCGGGCAGCCTCTGCAATGGCTATCATTTCTCCTAGAGCACCAGATCTGCCACAGAGGCAGTGACATATTGAAGAGGAGAGCTGTTGTGACTGGAAGCCCAGCCTCACCTCCACCCAGGACTCTTCAGACACCATCCTGGATCCTTCAGCAAATCTGGACAGGGGCCTGCTGCCTCAGCTGCCGACCCAGGGACACTGGGATTCCAGTTTGCCCAGATAAGGGCTACTATGGGTTCCAGAGCATGCTCCCCTCCTGCCAGCCAGACGTATTAGCCCTGGACACTGCAACCATGCCAGCAGCTTTGCGAGCAGCAGCTGCCCCTGCCCACAATCTCACAACCCACTGAAAAGCCCACCACTGCAGCCATAGGACTCGCACGACTCCGCAAGTAGATCCTTCAGTGAGAGCAAAAAATGGGGAGATAGAAGAACAACTACCAAAGAAAAAAGGGAATCAAAAGAAAAGGAACTAAATGAAACAAAGGTATGCACCGCAGAAAAGAATTCACAATAAGAGTCATACAGTTCATGAACCAGATGGATGAAAAAAATCAACCTATGTAAGAATCAGGAAGAAATAAAGAGTGATATATATACAATAAAAAACACTATGGAAGCTTTCAACAGTAGACTAGAAGAAGTGGAGGACCAAATTAGTAAATTAGAAGACAGGGAGACAAAACACACCCAATCTGAACTGCAATTGGAGGAAAAAAATCAAAAGACAGGAGGAGAGCCTAAGAAAGCTTTAGGACATCAAATGAAGCAACATATGTATAATAGAGGTTGTCAGAATGACAAGAAGAGGAGCAAGGGTTAGAAAACCTATTCGAAGAAATAATATCAAAAAAACTTCCCTGATTTAGGAAAGAAAAGTCACATAAGCACAGAGTCCCAAACAAGATGAAACCAAAAAAGACCTACACCAAGGCACATCGTAATTACAATGGCAAATGTTAACAACAAAGAGAGAATCTTAAAGGATGTAAGAGAGAGAGAAAGTTACCTACAAGTGATCTCCCATTATATTAAAAAATGAGTTCTCAATAGAAACAAATCAAGCCAGAAAGGAATGGAAGGAAGTATACAAAGTGATGCAAAGCAAGGGACTTAATCTAAGAATACTCTATCTAGGAAGGCTATGATGGAAAATTGAAGGGAAAATCAGGAGTTTCTCAGGAAAAAAAAAAAAAGCCTAAAGGAGCTACTCATTACAAAGCCAGATATGCAAGAAATGCTAAGGGAGAGTTGTAAAAAGCAGACATAAAAAGAGAAATGGGGGAGGGGGGGAGGCGGGGAAGAAGGAACACAGGCAAAAATAAATAAAAATGGCTACAAACAAGTACCTATCAATAATAACTTTAAACGTAAATGGACTAAATGATTTAATCAAAAGACATCAAATGTCGGAACCGGTTTGGCTCAGTGGATAGAGTGTTGGTCTGCGGACTGAAAGGTCCCAGGTTCGATTCCAGTCAAGGGCATGTACCTTGGTTGTGTGCACATCCCAGTCCGGGGTGTGCAGGAGGCAGCTGATCGATGTTTCTCTCTCATCAATGTTTCTAACTCTCTATCCCTCTCCCTACCTCTCTGTAAAAAATCAATAACACATATTTTTTTAAAAAAGACATTGAATGGCTGACTGGATAAGAAAACATGACCCATATATATGTTGTCTCCAAGAGATACCTTATAAAAAGAGAGTCACACAGACTGAGAGTAAAGGGATGAAAAATATCTTTCAGGCAAATGAAAATGGAAAAAAATAAAGCTGGGGTAGCAATACTTATATTTGACAAAATAGACCTTGAAGTGAAGGACATAACAAAATATAAGAAAAGTCACTTCATAATATTAAAGGGATTGATACAGACAGAGGATATAATGCTGGTAAACATATATGCACTCAATACAGGAGCACCCAAATACATAAAAGAAACTTCTGAAAGATATCAAGGGAGAGATTGTCAGTAATACAATCATAGTAGGGGACTTTAATACCCCACAGACATCACTGGACAAATCCTCAAGACAAAAAAATCAACAAAGATTCAGCAATGCTAAATGACTCACTAGATCATATGGATTTAATTGACATCTTCAGAACATTTCACCCCAAAGCTATAGACTATACATTCTTCTCAAGTGCACATGGTACATTTTCTTTCTTTTTTTAAAAAAAAAATATATTTTATTGATTTTTTTACAGAGAGGAAGGGAGAGGGATAGAGAGTTATAAACATGGATGAGAGAGAGACATCGATCAGTTGCCTCTTGCACACCCCTTACTGGGCATGTGCTCACAACCATGATACATGCCCGTGACCGGAATAGAACCTGGGACCCTTCAGTCCGCAGGCCGACGCTCTATCCACTGAGCCAAAATGGTTTTGGCACATGGTAGGTACATTTTCAAAGACAGACCACATAATGTGTCACAGGCAAAGTCTCTCCAAATCCAAGAAGACTGGAATCATATCAAGCATTTTTTTCAAATCACAATGGCATAATATTAGAAATAAACGACGATAAAAATGATCAATAATTCAAACATTTGGAAGCTGAATAGTATGCTATTAAACAATGATTGTGTTTCCAAAGAGATCAAAGAATAAATTAAAAATATTCTGCAAACAAATGACAATGAAAGCAGAACATTCCAAAACCTATGAGACACAGTGAAAGCAGTCCTAAGAGGGAAGTTCATAGCATTACAGGCCTACCTAAAAAAAAGGACGGGGGGGATAAATTATGTAACTACAACTGAAAGAATTAGAAAGAGAGAAACAAGAAAAGCCCAGAATAAGCAGAAGGAAGAAGGTAGTAAAGATCAGAGCAGAAATAAATGAAATAGACAAAAAAAAAAAGATCAATGAAACCAAGAGATGTTTCTTTGATAGGATAAACAAGAGTGACGAAATTCTAGCCATACTCACCAAGAAGCAAAGAGAAAGGACCCAAAGAAACAAAATCAGAAAGGAAAGAGGGAAAATAAGAACAGACCCCATAGAAATACAAATGATGGCAAAAAATACAACGAACAACTCTATTCCAACAAACTAAACAACCTAGAGGAAATGGACATATTCCTAAAAAAATACAACTTTCCAAAAGTCAATCAAGAAGAATAAAACAGTCTCAACAGGTCGATAACTAAGGTGGAAATTGAAGCAGTCATCAAAAAACTTTCAGCAAACAAAAGCCCAGGGCCAGATAGCTTCACAGGGGAGTTTTACAAAACACTCAAAGAAGAACTCAAACCTATACTTCTCAGACTATTGCAAAAAATTAAAGAGGAAGGAAGACATTTGGAGAAACCAAGATGGTGGCATAGGTAAACACGTACACTGCTGCCTTGCACAACAATATCAAAACTACAACTAAAAGAGAAAAGGGACACCATCCAGAACCAGTGGAAAGCTGGCTGAATAGAAATTCTATTCCTAGAAGTAAAGAGAAAAGCACATTGAGAATCAGAGGAGCTGCAAAATACTGAGGTAAGGAGACCCATGAGTGTGTGGAGAGGATGGACGGTTGAGTGCACAGGCAGCTGTATGGGCAGCTGGCTTCCTAAAGCGGGAGGGAGACGGAAGCTCCTGACTGTGCTGAATTCCAGTTCTGGGCGAGTTTCTGGGAACCCAGATTCATTCGTGGAGAAACTGGACTGTCCAGAAAAGAGAAAGCACACTGAGACTCAGGGGAGCTTCGGAGACAGAGGTCCGGAGGCATGCGCGTGCAGAGAAAACTGACTGCTGAGTGCACTGGCAGCTGAGTGCACAGCTGGCTTTCTAAGGCAGGAGGGAGACAGAAGTTCCCGACTACACTGAACTACACTTTTGGGTGAGATACTGGAAACCAAGACTCATTTGCGGAGAAAATGGACACTCTGGCAGCGGGTGAGATCAGAGGTGCTTACAATGATTACTGGGGGACATTGAGACCCAGGGGTCTCAAAGGACAGGGCTGATGGAAAGCCAAGGGAGTCTGCTCAGCAATGAGACTCCACCCCATACAAGCTGAGAACAGAGGCTTTTGCAGTTTTGCAAGTCTTGTCCTATAAGGGTGTCTCCAGCACAGAAGTTCTCTTGGCATAGACACAGCTGACTGGCCAGGAGGTCAATTCCTCCCAGTGATACCAATAACAATCAAGACTTAACTACAACAAGGCTATACACACAGTCCACAAAGGGGTGCACCTAGAGTTTCCACTTCAGGGGAGGCTGAGCCACTGGGCCATATAACACACCTAGCGCACAAAGCTACTCTACCAACTCAGGAAAGCAGCAAAAATGGGGAGACAAAGAAACAGATCACAAACAAAAGAAATGAAAGAAAACAAAAGACAGGATATAGAGTTCAAAACCATGGTTATAAGATTTTTCAACAATTTTCTAGAAAAGGCAGATAAATTTAGCAAGATCCTCAAGGATATGAAAAAGGACCAACTAGAAATGAAACACACACTGATTAAAATAAAAGATATTATACAGAGACCTAACAGCAGACTAGAGAAGGGCAAGAATAAAGTCAAAGATTTTAAATACAAAGAAGAAAAAAACACTCTACCAGAAAAGCAAAAAGAAAAAAGAATTAAAATATTTGAAGATACTGTAAGGAACTTCTGGGACAACTTCAAGCATACCAACATCCAAATTATGGGGGTTCCAGAAGAAGAGAGAGCACAATATTGAAAACCTATTTGAAGAAATAATGACTGAAAACTTCCCCCACCTGGTGAAAGAAATAGACTTACAAGTCCAGGAAGCAGACAGAACCCCAAACAAAAGGAATCCAAAGAGGACCACACCAAGACACATCATCATTAAAATGCCAAGAGCAAAAGACAAAGAGAGAATATTAAAAGCAGCAAGAGAAAAACAGTTAATTACCTACAAGGGAGCACCAATATGAATGACAGCTGATTTCTCAACAGAAACTATGCAGGCCAGACGGAAGCGGCAAGAAATATTCAAAGTGATGAATAGCAAGAACCTACAACCAAGATTACTCTACACAGCAGAGCTATCATTCAGAATTGAAGGGCAGATAAAGAGCTTCACAGATAAGAAAAAGCTAAAGGAGTTCATCAACTCCAAAGCAGTATTATATGAAATGCTGAAAGGGACTCTTTAAGAAGAAGAAGAAGAAAAAGGTAAAGATAAAAATTATGAACAACAAATACATTATCTATGAACAAGTGCATCTAAAAATCAAGTGAATTAAAAATCTCATGAAGAGAATAAACTGGTGAATATAATAGAATATGGGACAACAGAAAGGGAATGGACTGACAATTCTCAGGGGGAAAGGTTGTGGGGGGTGTGGGAAGAGACTGGACAAAAATCGTACACTTATGGATGAGGACAGTGGGGTGGGATGTAAACTAAGGGGGTGAGGTGGGAATCGGGTGGAGGGGAGCTATGGGGGGAAAAGAGGAACAACTGTAATAATCTGAACAATAAAGATTTATTAAATTAAAAACATTAAAAATAAATAAATAAAAATACAAGATGGACCTGAAACTAATACAATATAATATTGAATATATACTGTCCTTTAAAAATAAAATTAAAATATCTATTATTTTTTTAAAAAGTAACACTTCCAAGCTCTTTCTATGAAAGCAGCATTACCCTATTCCCAAAACCATATAAAGACACTACAAAGAAAGAGAATTACAAGCCAATATCCCTGATGAACACAGATGCTAAAATCCTCAACAAAATTCTAGCACATGGGATTCAGCATTACATTTAGAAAGATCATACACCATGACAAAATGGGATTTATCCCAGGGATGCAAGTCTGGTACAATATCTGCAAATCAATAAATGTACATCACAAACAAACTGAGAAACTAAAGTCATATAATCATATCAATTGAAACAGAAAAGGCATCTGATAAAATCCAACACTCTTTCCTGATAAAAATTCTCAGCAAACAGGAACTAGAGGAAACACACCTACATAATAAAAGCCTTATGTGACAAAATTATAGCCAACATCATATTCAATGGGAAAAAATTAAAACCATATCTCCTAAGAACAGGAACAAGACAGGGATGCATGCCGAAACCAGTTTGGCTCAGTGGATAGAGCGTTGGTCTGTGAACTGAAAGGTCCTAAGTTCGATTCTAGTCAAGGGCATGTACCTTTGTTGTGGTCACATCCCCAGTGGGGGGTGTGCAGGAGGCGGCTGATCGATGTTTCTCTCTCATCGATGTTTCTAACTCTCTATCCCTCTCCCTTCCTCTCTGTAAAAAATCAATAAAATATAGTAAAAAAAAAAAGACAGGGATGCCAACTCTCACCACTCCTGTTCAACATACTACTGGAAGTGCTGGCCACAGTAATCAGATAAGAGGAAGAAATAAAAGGCATCCAAATTGGGAATGAAGAAGTAAAGTTGTCATTATTCCCAGATGACATGATATTGTACAAAGAAAACCCTAAAAACTCCATAAAAAAACTAATATAATTAACTAATGAATTGGGCAATGTAGCAGGATACAAAACTAATACCCAGAAATCTATGGCCTTTTTATACACCAATAATGAACTCACAGAAAGAGAAACTAAAAAAAAAAAATCCCATTTACCATTGTACCAAAAAACTAATATACATCGGAATAAATTTAACCAAAGAGGTAATAGACCTGTACTCAGAAAATTACATGGATTGGTAGAATCTACATCATTAAAATGTCCATACTACCCAAAGCAATCTATAGATTCAATGCAACCCCCATTAAAATACCAACAGCATATTTCAAAGACCTAGAAAACATACTCTCCAAAAAATTTACCTGGAATAAAAAAAAAAGCTGCATCAGGGAATCCAAGATGGCGGCATAGGTAAATACCTACACTGCTGCCTCACGCAACAATTTCAAAACTACACCTAAAAGACAGAACGGACATCATCCAGAACCACAGGAAAGCTGGCTGAGTGGAAATTCTACAACTCGAAGGAAAGAGAGGGGCTCACGGAGAGCTAGAGGAGCTGCAAAAAGCTGAGGTACAGAGACGCGCTCGCGCGGAGACAGCGGGTGCCAGAGTACCTGGCTGGCTTTCTCTGGTGGAAGGGAGACAGAGATTCCCAATGGCATCGAACCCCTTATCCTACAACACTAAACCCCAGGTCCAGCCGAAACTCATATGGGGGGAGTTTGGAGTCTGAAAAGGGAGAAGTGCATGGAAGTTTAAGGGAGTTGAAAAAGGGCACATGTCTGGTGGCCCGCACAGCACTGTGTGAAGATCGACTTATGATTGTCCCACTGGCTTTCACATGTGGGCGGGAGACAGAGCCTCCCAACTGCGCCACTTCTAACTCCACTAAACCCCAGTATCAGGTGAAACCTTGGGAACCCAGATTCTTATGGTCCCGGAGTGCAGGGGAGCCGGAGGGACAGCAGTCTAGAGGCACTGTGAGAGCGCACGCGCACACACAGGGATCACTCCAGTGATTACCCCGTCACATGAGATTCAGGGGCCATGGAGGGCGGGGCCAACTGGAAGGCAAGGCGGTCCCTTAAGCCCTGAGACTCCACCCATCCCAAGCGCAACAGAGAGACTTTTGCAGTTTTGCAAGTCTTGTATCATAAGACTGAATCCAACACAGAATGTTCTCCCGGCATAGTGGAAATGTGGAGACAAAGGAAGGGATCACAAACAAAAGAAATGGAGGAAAACAAACAACTGGATATAGAGTTCAAAACCACGGTTATAAGGTTTTTCAAGAATATCCTAGAAAAGATGGATAAAGTTAGCGAGACCCAAGAGGAGATGAAAAAGGACCAACTAGAAATTAAACATACACTGACTGAAATAAAAAATATTATATAGAGACCTAACAGCAGACTAGAGGAAGGCCAAGAATCAGGTCAAAAATTTGAAATATAAAGAATCAGAAAACATTCAACTGGAAAAACAAGAAGAGAAAAGAATCCAAAAATGTGAGGATAATGTAAGGAGCCTCTGGGACAGCTTCAAGCATACCAACATCACAATTGTGCGGGTGCCAGAAGAGAGAGAACAAGATACTGAAAACCTATTTAAAGAAATAATGACTGAAAACTTTCCACATCTGGTAAAAGAAATAGACTTACAAGTCTAGGAAGCACACAGAACCCCATATAAAAGGAATCCAAAGAGGACTACACCAAGACAAATCATCATTAAAATACCAAGAGCAAAAGACAAAGAGAGAATATTAAAAGCAGCAAGAGAAAAACAGTTAATTACCTACAAGGGAGCAACAATATGAATGCCCGCTGATTTCTCAACAGAAACTATGCAGGCCAGATGGAAGTGGCAAGAAATATTCAACGTGATGAATAGCAAGAACCTACAACCAAGAATACGCTATCCAGCAAAGCTATCATTCAGAATTGAAGGGCAGATAAAGAGCTTCACAGATAAGAAAAAGCTAAAGGAGATCATCAACTCCAAACCAGTATCATATTGCCGGAAACCAAACATTGTTCTCACTAAATGGATGTAAACAGGAGACCAGAAGGCTGGTCAACCTTAATTGCTCTGAAAGGTCAGAGCTAAATACTCACTCTTTAGTTAAAAACATTGTTAGCTTAAGCAGCCTCTACCTGTTTGTTTCATGTTAATTTCTGTTTTTGTTATTTCCTCCCTAAAGTCTAGGGGTGTGTCTCAAAGCCATAATAAAAGGGAGAAAAAGGCCAGAGCAGGAGGTAGTCTTTTCCACTAGAGGAAGGCTCCCGCCTGGCCCCCCAATATCGCCAAATTAATATTTTCTAGTCTCTCCATTGCGTGCGGCCTCCTCCAAAACCCGAACCCTGAACCGGGAACCCTGAACCACGCAGGACATGGAAAGGGGCTCCCACATTATATGAAATTCTGAAAGGTACTCTTTTCGAAGAGGAAAAAGAAAAAGGTAAAAGATAAAAAATTCTGAACACAAATATATATCTATCAACAAGTGAATCTAAAAATTAAGTGAATTAAAAATTTGATCAACAGAATAAACTGGTGAATATAATAGGATCAGGAGTACAGAAAGGGAGTGGACTGATAATTTTCAGGGGGAAAGGGGTGAGGGGGGTGCAGGGAGAGACTGGACAAAAATCATACACCTATGGATGAGGTGAATGGGAGAAAGGTAAAAATAGAGGGAGGGGTGGGAGCTGGGTGGAGGGGAGCTATGGAAGAGAAAAAAGAGAAACAAATGTAATAATCTGAATAATAAAGATTTATTTTTAAAAAAGCTGCAGCAATCTTAAGAAAGAAGAAAAAGTTGGAGGTATCATAATACCAGATATCACGCTGTACTACAAAGTCACTGTTCTCAGAACTGGCACAGAAACAGACATATAGACAAATGGAACATAACAGAAATTGACCCAAGTCATTATATTTGACAAATAAGCAAGAGCATACAGTGGAGTCAAGACAGTCTGTTTAATAAGTGATGTTAGGATAATTGGAAAGATACATGCAAAAAAATGAAGCAAAACCACCAACTTACACCATACAGAAAAACAAACTCAAAATGGATAAAGGACTTAAATGTAAGATGGAAAACCATAAAAATGTTAGAAGAAGCCATAGGCAGCAAATTAGCAGACATTTGTCATGGCAATATCTTTACCTAAACAGCTCCTAAGGCAATGTAAACTAAAGAGAAAATAAACAAATGGGATTACATCAAAATAAAAAGCTTCTGAGCAGCAAAAGAAACCATCAACAAAACAAGAAAATCCACTACATGGGAGGACATATTGGTCAATGCTATCTCTGATAAGGGTTTAATCTCCAACATCAGGGAACTCATATAACTTAACAAAAGGAAGATAAACAATCTAATCAAAAAATGGGCAAAGGACCTAAATAGACACTTTTCTAAAGAGGACATACAGAAGGCCAAGAGACATATGAAAACATGCTCAAAGTCACTAATCATTCAAGAGACGCAATGATGTATTCCATCACACCAGTCAGAATGGCTATCATCAAGATATCAACAAACAAATGTTGGAGAGGATGCAGAGAAAAAGAACCCTTGTTGCACTGCTGGTGGAAATGCGGACTGGTGCAGCCGCTTTGGAAAACAGTATGGAGTCTCCTCAAAAAACTAAAAATGGAACTTCCATTTGAACTAGTAATCCCACTTCTAGGAATATAACCCAAGAAATCAGAAACACCAATCAGAAAGGATATATGCACCCCTATGTTCATAGCAGCACAATTTACAATAGCTAAGATTTGGAAATAGTCTAAGTGCCCATCAGCAGAGAAGTGGATAGAAAAATGTAGTACATCTACACAATGGAATATTCTGCTGTAAAAAAGAAGGAATTCTTACCATTTGCAACAGCATGGATGCACCTGGAGAACATTATGCTAAGTGAAATAAGCCAGTTAGAGAAAGATAAATATATGATGGCACTAATTTGTTATATATAATGAACAACAAAACTGATGAACAAAACTAGAACCAGAGTCATAGAAGCATCGAATAGACTGTCCAACCTATGAGTAAAGGCAGGGGTTAGGGGGTAAGACATCAACCAAAGGACTTGTATACATGCATATGAGCATAACCAATGTACACAGACGAGGATTGGATGGGGGGCAGTGAGGGCATGTGCTAGGGGGTGGAGGCAGCCGGGGAGAGGTCAATGGGATCAAAAAGAGGCTTATGTGATACTTTAAACAATAAAGAATTTAAATGAAAAGAAAAAGAGGTACAAATTGGTTGTTACAGAATAGTTGTGGGGATGTAAAGTACAGCATAGGGAATATAGTCAATCCTATTCCAATAACTATGTATGGTGACAGATGAGTGTGAGATTTATAAGGATGATCACTTAGTATGTTATGTAATATCAATTCACTGTAGTGCACACCTGAAATTAATGTAATAATGTATGTCAACTATAATTAAAAAATAAAAAATGAATGTAAGTGAAATGATGTGAGCACTTTCCAAGCCCAGCTAATAGGATCTCCCACAATTTTTCCTCCATGCTTTCTCCTCTTTCTTCTGAGTAGTAATGGCAATAAAAGAGCACCTTGGAAGCCATGTTTTAAAGATGATCAAGCCTGCTAATAGCTTAAGTCTTTGAATAATCTCATGGAGAATTGCCTACTGACTTAAAAAACTACTCATCTCTGTTTATTCCTTTAAGTAAACTTTTATGTTTAGAGATATTACCTCTTTGAAATTATTTGTGTCACTGTCCTAACATACCCTAATAAATATGGTATGATCCTAAAGGATGTTTTTCTATGATTCTGCAACTTCCTACAGAATAAAATTCAAACTCTGGACCTATCCCAAGGTAGCTTAGTAATTATTTTTCTCCAATCACTTTGCTTCATTCATCATACTCCTAATAAACAGAACAGGGTCTTATATACATTCCCCATTTACCTTTATCTATGCTTGTTTAGACTGATCCCTTCATCTGCTATGTTCTTTCATTCCATCTCCATAGAACTAAAATTCATAATTTTCAAGTCCTACAAATGCTACCTGTTCCATGAAACCTCTGATTCCTCTAGATCAGGGGTGGGGAACATCTGGCCCCAGGGTATATAAGACCTATGAAATCATTTGGTCTGGCACTGCCAAGGAACTAGAGGTGAGTTATTTAAATATTGGACCACATATAGCAGGTTAATTTTTAAAAATACAGTGGTACCTCGAGATACGAATGCCCTAACATACAAGATTTTTGAGATACTAGCCGTGGAGCAAGCGATTTTTGCTTCGAAATACGAGCAACATTTGAGATAGGAGTAATCGTGAGGATCGGCTGGCTGCACACGACCCACCAGTTTATTGCGACTCGAGCGTCTCATAGTTTCCCACGCCTCAAGGTTACGGAACGAATTAAACTCGTATCTTGACGTACCACTGTATGTATTTTAATGATTTCAGATTGGAAGGGAAAGGGAGAGAGAGAGATAAAAACATAAATGATGAGAGAGAATCATTGATCAGCTGCTTCTTACACACCCCCTACTGGGGATGGAGCCTGCAACTCGGGCATGTGTCCTGACTGGGAGTCAAAACCATGACCTCCTGGTGCATAGGTCAACACTCAACCACTGAGCCAGCCAGCCAGGCAGCAGGTTAATTTTTAAGTTAATAATTTTGTATGCCCCTCGAATGATGTTAATATCCAAATGGCCCTTGGCAAAAAAAAAAAAAAGGTTCCCCACTCCTGCTCTAGATGAAAACAATTTTCCCTATTTTAAATCCTGACAGGACTTTATATTTCTCTAATAATCTTCATTTTTTTTTCATTTGCCAACAAGTATGTTTTAATACCTACTAGTCTATATACTTTTAAGGCCAAGATTTTTAACTGATTCATTTTTATATAGTCTTTGGTACCTACACTATATTTTTTACAGAGCAGGGATTCAGTAAACATCCTATATAATTCTATATAATAAAGAGGTAATATGCAAATTGACCATCATGCCCTTGCAAAAGATGGCTGCCCCATGTGGTCACAAGATGGCTATGCCCATGTGGTCACAAGATGGCCATGCCCATGTCATCACAAGATGGCCACCATAAGAAGGCCGGCAGGGGAGGGCAGTTGTGGACAATCAGGCTAGTGGGTGAGGGCAGTTAGGTGCTAACAGGCCAGCAGAGGAGGGAAGTTGGGAGTGACCAGGCCAGCAGGGAAGGGCAGTAGGGGCGATTGGGCCTGTAGAGGAGGGCAGTTGGGGATAACCAGGCCAGCAGGGGAGGGCAGTTGGGGCAATTGGGTTGGCTGGGGAGCAGTTAGGTGTTGATCAGCCTGGCAGGGAAGTGGTTAGGGGGTGATCAGGTAGGCAGGCAGAAGCAGTTAGGGTCAATCAGGCAGGCAGGCAGGAGAGCATTTGGGAGCCAGCAGTCCCAGATTGTGAGAGGGATGTCCGACTGTGAGATCAGATCGGGCCTAAAATGGCAGTCAGATATCCTCCAAGGGTTCAGATTGGAGAAGGTGCAGGCTGGGCTGAGGGACACGCCACCTCCTCCAGTGCACAAATTTTGTGCACCGGGTCTCTACTTGGTTAAATATAAAAGAGACACAAATTAATAAAACGTCAGTAATTCTGCCAAGACCGGTTTGGCTCAGTGGATAGAGCATCGGCTTGTGGACTGAAAGGTCCCAGGTTTGATTCCGGTTGGGGGCATGTACCTTGCTTGCGGGCACATCTCCACTGTGGAGGGTGCAGGAGGCGGCTGATCGATGTCTCTCTCTCATTGATGTTTCTGACTTTCTATCTCCCTCCCTTCATCTCTGTAAAAAATCAATAAAATGTATTAAAAAGTAAAAATAAAACATCAGTAATTCTAAATATTCTATCATTCTACTTAGATTAATAATATGCACTATTAATTAAAACTCAACCTCTGTAATTTTCAAACTATTTGAGTTTAATTGGATGTGATTTTTATCAGTTGAAACATTTACACATTTGGGTTCATAACAAAGTCATACCTGACAGTATCCAATTTTGGGATTCCTGAATGCATAAGCAGTGAGTACTCGCCTCAGAGCAGATATGCCAGTGTCACTCTGAAAGGCTGGGTGCTCAGGCAGGGAGCGACGTAAATCACGTTCAATTTCTTCAGTAGCTAAATTGCAGGTCCCTAAGGACTGTTCAACCACTTTGGCATAATAACCAGGATGAGCAGCCATGTCATTAACAGCGCCTGTAAAGATGGTCATATTAACACTTCCTGCATATATACATGAAGAATTGGAATACCTTTAAATTTAGCTTTATGCTCAAATGATATCTGAGTACAAACAAAATAAAAACCTTCATCCTGGAATCTATAATATGAGGACACCACCAAACTTATCCAACAAAATAACATTTTCATGAACCGTTTTCCCCCTTAACTTTCCTTTGACTCTAGAGATAGAGATCCCTTTCACCAATTAGCTATAACTTGCCTAATGAAATAATCTTCTTAGACAATGGATATGTGGATATATCAGTAAGTACACAAAACTAACATTACTTCTGTGATGAGTCTGTATTCATGATAAATAAGACTTTATCCTAGCCATCTTTGTAATTATTTTTCATTAGCTTGATGCATAACTCCTAGAAGGGGCATAATTAATGTCTGCTAAATAAGTAAATGTAATACCTGAAAAAAGCATCCAGAGCTCTCCTCTTAAGGTCTCTGGAATTCCTCTTATAACCAGATCTCGAGTCTTTTTAGTCCGAAACATAGTAACACCACGCCCACATTCTGAAAATAGGATGTTCCAGGACTGTTCCTTCATCTTTTCTTTCAACTATAACAACAACAACAACAAAATCTAAGCAACTGAATGTAATGAGACATTAATTTCTTTCAAATAACTCGACAGCTCTGATCATGAATCAATACGTATGGAAATCAAGATTGTAGAAACTCAAAATCAGTATTCAGATGGTCTCAAAACTGGTCTACTGTCATCACAAAAATCTTTTAAATTCATGTGAGCATAACAGATTTAATTTACTATTTTAATTCTTAGCTAAACTCATATAAAATATCAATACTTTTAGGAGGTAAAGGCTTGAACCATCATTCTCCCCAAATAACCTTGATTAGGACTGATTATTAGAAATATATACAATTAAATCCTAATGTTCAACTTTTATCCTTTTTTTTAAGTCATGGTAACAGTCCTTTTGTGTAATGGAACCAAACATGTTACACAGAAGTACCTGCTGGAAAACCTTTTCAAGTCCCAAAAGAGTGTTCAATTGTGGTACCTTCTAGTCCAGCGGTTGCCAACTGGTGGTCCGCTGACCACTGGTGGTCTGAGGTCTGAAAGGTTGGCGACCGCTGGCCTGTTCTAAGGTTTTTATTTTTGATCAAGTGTTTCAGTCCATAATAATAAATATTTTGTTTCTGTACCATTTTGGAATTAAGAGTCTCCATATTCTGAGGGTGATATACTGTCATTAAGGCTTCAGTGTTCACAGTTTCACTGTATTCCCTTTGACATGGCAAAGATTGTACCTCAATATTATCAGATGGATCTGTAGAATGAGAACTAATAGGAACCTGAAAAAGAAATAATGTAATTGTTCCAAATGTATGCTTAATAGTTTTTTAAAAAAAGAAAAAGTGATGTTTTATCTATCATTTATAAACCACAATTTATATGCATAATAAATATTTTTAAAGCAGTATTTCAAGGAGACTGGAAGACATTAGTTTTCTACCAAAATTAGAGACACAACAAATTAATATCTGTAACAGAAAACTCAGGACCTAAGTGAACCAAGCCACTCCCCTACAAAAACAATAAAATACTCGTAAAATGTTGGAAAAAAGCACACAGAACATAGGAAATTAACCAAAGGCACAGAACAAATGGAAAAGCATCAATTCAAGTAAAACGAATGAATATCAACAAGAACACTCCAGTTTGTGAAATTTTAATTTGAGGCTATTCCTATCTGCTCCCCTCTCAAGCTCAGAGTTGTGGTAGCCATGAAAGCCAGCATTATCATACCCAAGGATCTTTCATTGGAGCTTCACTAAAATTCCCATCCCTAGGACACAGTCAATATTTTGACCAAAGTATCACCTCTCTGGAAAATCCCTATTTCTAGGGTGTTATCATTTGATTTGATTCAGAGCTCAGCTTTGTGAAAAAAAGTCCCTTCTCTATGTTAGAAAAAAAATAGCAATATGCTTATTACATCACAGCTGTCTAAACCTAATTATGTCGAAAACAAAAGCCTGACTAGAAACTTAAAAGGAAGGCCTGGAAAACTAGATAGCCATAAATAATTTTTAAAGGTTCCAACATATTCTTAGGGATCTAAATGTATATGTGCAAGTGCAGGGCTATGAACCTGCCCAGGAAAAGAAAGAGACAGAAGAAAAGGTCCAAGTCACTCAACTCTGGCTGACTTTGGAAGTAAGAATGAAAGCTAAGTGCCAAAAGTTTGAAGTATACCTTCACACAAAGATCCCCTTGGCAAAAGGTAGTAAACTTAATGCTTTAAGGAATTTAAGGAAATCTTATCTATTCATTGGCTGACCATCAATTTATACTGACCCCCAGTGGCTGATCCAAGCATCCAGGCTTAAAAATAAAAATAAGAAATATAAACAAAAAAAAGTAAATCACTAAAAATGTCCCTGAGGAGCCAGTTTTTGGATTTTGTAAACTAAAAATGTAAAGCAGCTATTATAAATAGATTCAAAGAACTAAAGGAAACTTGAAAAAATAAAGGACTCAGTTAAAAAATGTGCAAAAGATGCCCTGGCCAGATAGCTCAGTTGCTTATAACGTCATCCCAATATGCCAAGGTTGAGGGTTTGATTCCTAGTCAGAGCACATACAAAAATCAACCAATGAATGTATAAATAAGTGGAACAACAAATGGATGTTTCTCTTTCTCTCCCTCTTCCTCTCTCTCTAAAAATCAATTTTAAAAAATGTAAAAAAGATTATTCATTAAAAATAGTGATCTAAGATGGCAATGGATTAAGTGGAAGCTACACTAACCTCCTCCCAGGACCAAACTAGAATTACAACTAAATTATATACAAATCATCTTGAATAACCAACTGAAGACTAGCTGGAGAGAAGCCTTATTAACCAAGGACTTATAGAAGTAGCCATATTTATTGAAACTGGTAGGAAGTATGGAGGCATGAGAGTGATGGCTGGGCTCCTATAGGGATATCTCAGCTGTGAGGTGTTCTCCATGAAAAGTTTGAGGTCTAAACCCCAAGCTAGGCCCCCAAGCCTAGAGCACCAGAACCAGAAATGGTGCTCACATAACATCTCGCTATGAAAAGCATCATGATCTCTGTCTGCCAGGGCATCCTCTTAAAGGGCCAATACAAAAAATTTTATTTACAGCCACTCATATCAAGCAACTTCCCTGACCATAATGCTCTGAAACTAGAAATCAATCACAAGAAGAAAAGTGAAAAGCACACAAAAATATGGAGGCTAAGTAATAGTATACAATGAATGGGTTAGCAATGACATCAAGGAAGAAATCAAAAGATACCTTGAAACAAATGAAAATGAGAACCTAGAACCCAAAATCTATGGAATAAATGGAAAGCAGTCTAAGAGGGAAAATCATAGCATTTCAGGCCTATCTCAAATAAACAATCTAACTTTACACTTAAAGGTACTAGGAAAAGAACAACAAAAATGCCCAAAGTGAGTAGGAGGAAGAAAGAAGAAAATAGTAAACATCAGAGCAGAAATAAAAGGAGTAAAAAAAAAATAACAAAGAAGATCAATGAAACCAAGAACTAGTTGTTTTAAAAGATAAACAATGATGAACCTTTAACCAGATTCATCAAAAAAAGACAAAGGACCCAAATAAATAATATAAAAATGAAAGGAATAACAAATGAAACCAAAGAAATAGAAAGGACTGTAAGAAAAATACTTTTTTAAAAAAAATAATCTTCACCCAAGAATATTTTTACATTGATCTTTTAGAGAGTGGTAGAAAACATTATAAACAACTATGCCAACAAATTTATATGGAACCACAAAAGACCCATTAGCAACAGTGATCTTGAGAAAGAAGAACAAAGTTGTAGGTATCATGTGACCTAATATCAAACTATACTATGAGACCATAGTAATCAAAACAGCATGATCATGGCAAAAAACAAAAACAGTCACATAGAACAATTTGCACAGAATAAAGAGCCCAGAGATAAATGTCTTTAGACTCAATTAATATTTGACAAAGGGGGCAAAAACACACAATGGGATAAAGAAAGCCTATTCAATAAATAGTGTTGGGAAAGTTAAACAGATACATGCAAAAAATGAAACTAAACCACTTTCTTACACCACATTCAAGAATAAACTCAAAACTGATTAAATGAATGTAAGACTCAAAACCATAACACACACAGGAAAAAACACAAGGCAGTAAAATCACTGACATTTCTCTTATAAATATACTTTTTTTGTGACATATCTCCTCATGCTATGGAAGCAATTAAAAATGTAAACAAATAAGACTACATCAAACTAAAAAAGTTTTTGTATAGCAAAGGAAATAATCAACAAAACAAAAAATACAACCTACTGAATGAGGGAAGGTATTTGTCAATGATATAACTGATAAGGGGTTAATATTCAAAATTTATAAAGAACTCAGGCAACTCAACAGCAAAAAAAACACAGACAATCCAATTAAAAAATGGGCCTGGCTGGCAGGTTCAATCCTAGGTCAAGGTGCATATGGGAGATGGGAGGCAGCCAATAGATATCAATAGATATTTCTCTCTCTCTCTCTCTCTCATCAATAAGGAATCTATCTTCAAGTGAGGATAAGTAAAAAAAAACCAGAGGAAATGAATAGACATTCATCAGAGAAATGCAAATTAAAACCACAATGAGATACCACCTTATACCTGTCAGAATCGCTATTATCAATAAACCAACAAATAAGTTTTGGTGATAATGTGAAGAAAAGGGAAGCCTCATGCATTATTGGTGGTATTACAGATTAGTGCAGCCCCTGTGAAAAACAGTATGGAGTTACCTCAAAAAATAAAAAATGTAAAGTATATATGTAACTCTACGCTCATTGCAGCACTGTTTACAATAGTAAAAAAATAGAAGTGACCCAAGTGTCACCAATAGAGGAGTGGATAAGAAAGTTGTGGTACATATCCTATATAATAAAAGGCTAATAAGCAAATTGACCGAATGGCAGAACGACCAGTCGCTATGATGTGCACTGACCACCAGGCCGCAGATGTGCAATGCAGGAGCTGCCCAATGGTGGTCAATGTGCTCCTACAGGAAAAGCGCTGCTCAGCCAGAAGTCAGGCTCAAGGCTAAGCCATCAGTTGGAAATTCCATACGGGCTCCTGGACCTGGAGGGACTCCCCACCAACTGTCCAAATTTCATGCACTAGGCCTTTAGTATATACAGTATATACAATGGAATATTACTTGGCCATAAAAATGAATGAAATCTTATAATTTGCAACAGTATGGATGGACCTAAGGGTATGAAATAAGTCCTTCAGAGAAAGAAAAATACCACATGATTTCACTTACATGTGAGATCTAAAGAAAGAGAAAACAAAATTGAAAAAGGTGAAGTGATTAAGAAGTACAAGTTGGTAGTTACAAAATAATCATGGGGATATAAAATATAGCATAGAGAATATAGTCAATAATATTGTAATAACTATGTATGGTGCCAGGTGAAGAGATTAAGAAGTACAAACTGGGCCCAGCCAGTGTGCTTAGGGGTTTGGCATTGACCTATGAACCAGGAAGTCACAGTTCAAATCCTGGTCAGGGTACATGCCTGGGTTGCAGGCTTGATCCCCACTGGGGGGTGTGCAGGAGGTAACCATTTTATGATTCTTTCTCATCATTGATGTTTCTATCTCTTTCTCCTTCTTCCTTTCTCTCTGAAATCAATAAAAATATATTTTAAAAAATAAGTAAAAATTGGTAGTTACAAAATAATCATGGGGCCCTAGCTGATGCTCAGTGGTTAGAACATCACAGGTTCGATTCCAGTCCAGGGCACATACCTCAATTACAAGCTTGATCCCCAGAGTTGGTCGGGTTGACTATGGGAAGCAACTAATTGATGTGTCTCTCATATTGATGTTTCTCTCTCTTTCTGTCTCTCCCCCTCCCTTCCATTCTCTCTAGAAATCAATGGAAAAAATATCCTCAGGTGAGGATTAACAAAAACAAAATAATAATAACAACAACAATAATAATGGAGATTTAAGTACAGCATAGAGAATATAGTCAATAATACGGTGCCAGGAGGGTACTTGAAAGATCGGGGAGAATGCTTTGTAAAGTATGTGACTGTATACCAGTATTCTGTACACCTGGAACTAATATAAATTAAGATATTAAATGTAAACTGTAAATAAAAAGTAAATTGTTGCCCTGACAGGTTTGGCTCAGTGGATAGAACGTTGGCCTGTGGACTGAAGGGTACCAGGTTCAATTCCAGTCAAGGGCATGTGCCTTGGTTGCAGGCACATCCCTGAGGAGGGAGGGTGTACAGGAGGCAGCTAATCAATATTTCTCTGTCATTGATGTTTCTAACTCTCTATCCTTCTCCCTTTCTGTAAAAAAGCAATCAAATATATTAATAAATAAATAAATAAATAAATAAATAAATAAATAAATAAATAAATTGTTGCCCTACCAGAATTGGCTCAGTGGATAGAGTGCTGGCTTGTGGAGTGAAGGGTCCCAGGTTCAATTCCAGTCAAGGGCACATGCCCCAGTTGTGGGCTCGATCCCCAGTGTGGGGCATTAGGAGGCAGTCAATCATGATTATTTCTCCTCAATGATGTTCCTATCTCCCTCTCCCTTTCTCTCTGAAATTAATAAAAATATATTTCAAAAATAAATATAAATAAGAAAAATATTGTTGCCCTTGCCAGTAGCTCAGTGGTTAGAGCATCACCAGCAGACTGAAGGGTCTCAGGTTTGATTCTGGTCAAGGGCACATATCTAGGTTGTGGGCTAGATCCAGGCTCCGGTCACAACCAATAGTCTCTCTCTCACATCCATGTTTCTCTCTCTCTCTCTCTCCCCCTCCATTCCATTCTTACTAAAAATCAATGGGGAAAAAATATCCTCAGGTGAGAATTAACAAATATAAAATAAAATAAAAAATAAATAGTTAAAAAAATAAGAGTTCCTAAAAAGGATACATTCCTAATTCTCAATCAGTCTTAGAGAATATAATTTATTTTGTATTAGTCTTTTAAAATATCCTATCTAATAAAGAGAGAATATGCTAATTGACCATCACTCTGTCACAAAAATGGCTGCACCCACAGCTGAAGCCAAGTTTCCATAAGGAGCCTTAATAAGCAATCAGCAGGGACCTAAGGCTACACCTTCCCCTGCCCCTGTGGTGCTTGACAGGGGACCTCAAGGTGGGCTTCCTGTCCTGGTGCTGAGCTAGGGTACCTCAGGGTGCTCCCCCCGCCCCAGCACCAGGTTGGGGAACCTCAGGCCATACCCTCCACCAGGTGGGGCTTGACATGGGACATCAGGCCACACCCCTGCCCCAGCATCAGGCCAGGGGACCTGAGGCTGCACCCACCTGCCTGGTTGGGCTTGACAGGGGACTTCAGGCTGTGCCCCCCACCCAGTGGGGCTTAACAGAGGACCTCAAGGTGCACCCCCAGTGTTGGGTCAGGGGAACTCAGGCCACACCCCTCACCCCAGCAGCAGGCTGGGCTACCTCAGACTGCACACCCCACCAAGCAGGGCTTGACAGGGGACCTGAGGCTGTGCACCCCCTGCTTGGCTGGGCTTGACAAGGGACCTCAGACCATACTCCCCAACCAGTGGGGCTTGACAGGAGATCTTGGGCCATGTCCCCCACCTGGTGGGGCTTGATGGGGGAACCTCAAGGCACGCCTTCACCCTGGTCTAAGCTAAGGGACTCATGCCATGCCCCCAGTCCTGGCACCAGGCCAGGGAACCTGAAGCTGTGTCCCCTTCCCAGCGGGGCTTGACAAGGGTGTGACTGGCCAGGTCTGGATCTAGCCCAATGTGGGCGGGGGCCAGTCAGGTCTGGGTCTCATGTGATTTTGAGGTGCATGTGGGTGGGCAGGGATTTGACTCTGGGTCCAATGGTGAGTCCCAGACTCTGACAGGAGGAAGGTTTTCATATACATTTTACTAATTTTCTTTCATCTCTGACACTTCTATTATAGAGAAAGAGCAAATAGCAATATTAAATTATTTCTTCTAATTAATTCCCTTTTAATGTGCACGAATTTCATGCACCAGGCCACTAGTCTTATTAATAAAGAGCTAATATGCAAATGGTCATCATGCCCTCATGCCTTAATGGCTCAGACACTCAACACTGGGGAGAGAAGAATGCAGAACAGGAAGGCACAAATGAGCTCATGAGAAAGGAATGGGGACCAGCCAGGCACAAATGAGCTCACAAGAGAAGAATGTGGACCAGCCATGAACAAATGAGCTCACGAAAGAGGAATGGGGACCAGCTAGGCTGCGGCCCAAGAGAGGGAAAAGCCACCCACCCCATGAGCCCGGGTGCCAGTGGCCTGGGAGAGGGATAAGCTGCCCACCCCACAGTCCCAGGTGTCAGTGGTTGGGGCTGCAGCCTGGGAGAAGGACAAGCTGCCTGCAAAGCGGTCCTGGGCACCTGAGGCTGTGGCCCAGACAAAGCCCACCCACCCACGATCCCCTGAGGCTGTGGCCAGTCCAGGTTCTGGGTGCCTGCAGCTAGCCAAAGGAAGGGAAGCCTGGGTCCCGGGTACAGGGTGAGGCAGAGGTGGTTAGGGGCAATCAGGCCAGCAGGGGAGCAGTTAAGGGGCAATCAGACTAGTTAGGGAGAGTTAGGGGTGATCAGGCAGGCAGGCATGCAGAGGTGGTTAGCAGCAATCAGGCAGGCACAGGTGGTTAGGGATGATCAGGCAGGCAGGCAGGCAGGCAGGTGAGCGGATAGGAGCAAATGGTCCCAGATAGCGAGAGGCAGTCAGACATCCCTAGAGGGGTCCCAGATTGGAGAAGGTGCAGGCCGGGCTGAGGGAAATCTCCCCCTCTCCCCCTTGCAGGAATTTCATGCACCAGGCCTCTTGTTAAATATAAGAATGAATAGAGGGAAGTCATTATGGATTACATTTGAAATAATGGGCCATCCAAAACACACATCTTTTTTTCAAAATTATTTGATTGTCATATAATTACCTCTGTGCTAATATTATGAAATTGATTTGAAGTTGTCCCACACTTGAGCCTGAGTTTTTCCACCAGTTGTTCAAAGTCTATAACTTCACTGAAGTGAAAAGCTGTTTTTCCTTTGATGCTAATGATGACAGATTTGCTGGAATCATGTGTCTTATCTATAGCTAAGACCTAGGGGGTAAAAACATATTATAAATGAGTCGCATTCTCCAGGTAAAATGTGTTTAGCTTACTCTTTTGTGGCTAAAGTTTAGGTTCCTGGTATGACTTATTAAATAATAAACTTTGAAAAACCACAGTGAGATCTTACCTCACACCTATATAAATAGCTATTAGCAAAAAATCAACAAACAAGTATTGGAGAGTATATGGAGGAAAAAAGAACCCTGTGCACTGTTGGTGAGATTGAAAATTTGTGCTGCCACTATGGAAAACAGCATGCATGTTCCTCAAAAAATTAAAACTATAACTACCATTCCACCTTCTTGTTATTTATCCCAAGAAATCCAAAAATATATATACATCTTCTGTTCAATGTGACATTATTTACTAGTACAATGGCCAAGATATGGAAGCAATTTAAGTGTCCATCAATAGATGACTGGATAAAGAAGTCATGGTACTTATATACAATGGAATATTAGTCAGCCATAAAAAGAATAAAATTTTACCATTTGTGACAGCATGCTGTACCTAGCAGGTATTATGCTAAGTAAAATAAGTCAGAAAAATACAAATACCACATGAGTTCACTTATATGTGGAATCTAAAAAACAAAATCAATGAACAAACAAAATAGAAAGAAACTCATAGATACAGGCCTCCTCAGTCTTTTCCTGGACTAACTCCAGGATGACTCACAGGGTGGACAGGCTGAGAAGTAACAGGGTGAGCTCCCCAGGGGAGAGGAGGATGTGAGGCCTTGATTCAGGGAAAATGGCAAGTTGTCCTTGTCAGCCAGGGATGAGTACATGGCCACCCGCCTGCTTGGCCACGATCCCTCATCCAGAAAAATATTATCCACTGGTGTCCGCGGCCTGAGGACCACCTACTACCAGGTCTTCAATAAAGTGGAGCTCATGCTGCCTGAGAAATTGAGGCCACTGTACAATCATCTGGCAGGTCCCAGAAGTTTTTTTCTGAGCTCCAAATATGAAATGGGGGTTGTTTGTGTGCTGGATTGGCTCACATGGCTTGACCTACAGAAAATCTCAGTACAGCTTAATCTGCTGTTTTGATTATTACAGGGCTTATTTGGTTAAGATACTCACTTGTAATTATTCCAAAAAACCTGGGTCTGTTTGCTGTTTATTTCTTTGTTGGGGCAGCAGGAGTCTCTCAGCTCTTTCGTATTTGGAAATATAATCAAGAACTAAAAACTAATGCAAACAAATAAGAGTTCCTGATCATCCCAACAACTTAGAGGTATCCATAACCAGTGGGACCTAGTTTGTTTTATTATTTGCTTATTGGTAAGGTGTTGCTCCCTGTGCTAATGATTAGAACATACATTTTTAAAAAAAATCTAACTTAACTAAAAGAGAGTACTCAATTCAGCAGAAAAATAAAGCAAATTTTAAAAAAAGAAAGAAACTTATGAATACAGAGAAAAAAATTAATGGTTGCCAGATGAGAAGTGGTTTGGGGAGCTGGTGAAGTGATTAAGAAGTACAAATTGGCAGTTACAAAATAGTCATGGGGATGTAAAGTACAGTATAAAGAATATAGTCAGTAAATCTCTATATAAAAGGCTAATATGCTAAGTTGCCGACCGTCTGGTCGCTATGACACACACCAACCACCAAAGGGCAGATGATCAATGCAGGAGCTGCCCAGCAGCAGTGACTTGCCAGTGGTGGTTTTTGGATCATGCACCCCAAAACCAGAGAAGAGGGAGCCTGATTCCTAGCAGGGTTGCGCGATTCCACCTTTGGCTGTGGGTTATGTTATTGTTGGGGCACTGTTGGCCCTGAATCTGGTTTACTGCACACTTCCATTTGTGTTCCACAACCTGTACTATAGTAGCTTTGCAGAGTGCCCTGTCGCACTCCAGGAAACCCTCAGGGGATGTCAGATAGCTGGTTTTGGCCAAATCCCCACAGGCCAGGCCGAGGGACCCCACCTGCTGGAGGAACCCCATTTACTCTGAAGATGCCAGATAGGGACCACAGGAGGTTGGCTCCAGTGTGTGTCTGGCCCTTCTTGCTCAGTCCTGCCCCACCAGCCACCTTCTAATTAATTTCCTTTCAATGTGCATGAGTACATGCACTGGATTACTAGTGTTGTAATAACTATGTATGTTGTCAAGAGGTACTAGACTTATTGGGGTGTAAATATCTAACCAGTATGCTATACACCTGCAGCTAATATAATATTGAATGTCAACTGTAATTGAAAAAAAATTTAAAAAGGATATAATAAAATTTCTTATTATCCTAAAAAAAAGAAATAGACTTTATGTACTAGTTGTACCACTGATACAAGTGCAAGTTATTTAACTTCTCAAAGGAAAGTCTTAACTAACATGTAGTCTTTAAAAATGATAATACAATTTAGTGGTGCAATGATGACTATTTCTGACTTACACAAAAGCTATCAATTGTATCCTTTATGACTGTGTATATCAAATATCTATGTTTTGGTGTTCATAATTTATAGAATTTTAATAATTTATAAAATTAAAGGAAATTTTACTCTTTGAATGATAACATCTTCAAATTAAAAACTGGCATGCAACCAAATTTACATTACCTCTCGAAATGGAATGATTACACTGCATAGATTGCCATCCTGGCTAGCAAAGCAGATATAGTTCTCTGAGATGCACATTTTGCCATGAGCATTGAAATGGCTGAATGGCACCCATAAAAAACATTCATGTACTTCTTTCAAAGTCTCTTCTTTGGGCAGCCTAAAAAAAGTACTAAACTGCTCACTGTGGGCTCGATCTTCTAGACCTCTGTAGGGGAAAAAAAAAAGGGAGACTTAAATAATGACTACTAAATTTAAACTACATGCTATATTCTTCAACAAATTATGAAATGGAAGAAACATACTGATTCCTAATAGATTCATTTTGTTTATTCTCTTTTCCAATTTTTTAAAGTAGTGAATTAGAATGTACAAAAGTTAGAGATAATGTAGGTCTTCAAACTATCTGTTAAGGAGTGATTTGCTGGAAGATTATTATTATACTACTATGTTGTCATATTATGTGATTACTAAAGGCCTGGTGCACAAAATTCATACATGGGCTGGGGGATCCATTAGCCTGACCTGCACCCTTTCCAATCCAGGAACTCTCAGGGGATGTCCAACTGCCTCTCACAATCCAGGACCACTGGATCCTAACTGCTCACCTGACTGCCTGCCCTAACCACTCTACATTCCAGATCCCCTTAATGCCCTCCCCTGCCAGCCTTATCCCCCTAATTGCCCTTCCCTGCCTGCCTGGTTGCCCCTATTAACTTTTTTTTTTAATATTATCCCCTTTACACAAAATTGTATTTGACTTCCTTATTGGCTTCACCCTCTCATACAATTTTTCTCTCTCCTTTATGTAACACTTTTTCCTGACTCATCATTTATAAACTTTTCTTTCTTCCTCCTTTCCTTCTTCTGTTCCATCATACTTCTTCCCATCTTTCTCCTACCCTCCCTCCCCCCATTCCTTCTTTCCTTTATCCTTACCGCTGCCTTCCCTTCCCTTTTCCTTCCCACCTTAATTTTTTCCTTCACTTCTTCCCTTGGACCTGTTGTGCTCCCTGCCCCATTTCTTCTTTCTTCCCATTCTCCTTTTAAGCTCTACCAGCTCCCCTTTAAAACTTTTCTTCCCTCTCTCTTTCTCTCTCACCTTACCTTTCCCATACTTACTTCCACTATTTTAATATCTATCTATCTACCTGCCTAATTATTCACTATCATTTATCTTTTTTCTTTTCTGACTCCTACTTTTAAAATCTGTCCCCAGTACACAACTATACTTGATTTTCATTACAGCTCCTACAGTTCACTCATACATTCTCTTTCCTTCTTTAACTCTACTCTCTAATGACTCCTTTATAAAGTTCTTCCCTCCCTCCCTCCCTTCTTAAAGCTTCCGTTCTGGGAGGCATTAACCCTCAGCCCCAGTCAGATGTTCGCTGCCCCTCCTTCCCCAGCCTCCCTGCCGCCATCCTGCTCACATTCGCTGCCCAGGATGCCCAGCCCAGTGAGGGTGGCCAAGGCTCGCACAGCCTGTGCACTGCTGCTGCCAAAAATCAGGAATGCCTCTGCCCAGAAGGCCTCGGAACATCCACCACTCCATCCTGTACCTGTGGGTGCCTCCCTGCCAACGGCCAGCACTGTAGGCCACCACCATGCCTGCTCCTCACCGGGCACACCTGTTCCCCCATCTCCTGCATGCAGCCCTGCATTTCCTTCCCTTTTCCATTCCTGTGTCTTTTTCTTGTTCCCTTTCTGTATTTCTGTTTCTCCTCTCAGTCTATCTGCATGCAGGCCTGCTTTCCTCTCCCTCTCCTTTCTTATCCCCTCCTATTGTATCCTATCCTACCCCAGGTCTGGCAGCTGCCTGAGCAGAGGGTGGGGATGCATCCTACTGATCCGGTCGTGACATGACACTGTAATGGATAATTTGTATATTCCTGTATTATTAGTATAGATGGCTAAAACCAATCTCAGTAGACAGTAATCGTTATATCTGGTTATCAGAAAATCCTAAGTTACCCAGTTCAAACAAAATAAAATAATGACAATTTATGGCATCCAAATTTAGAAAGACAGTGCATAAAAAGTAATATTAAAACAAAAAATATTACATAAAAGATAAATAGTGCATAAAAGATAATATTAATGTTTTAAAAAGTCCAAATTAGAAGCAAGATAAAATAACACTGCTTGCACAGTATTAGGCACCATATAGGTGTCAATAAATACAGATTACTTGTTAAGTTATACATACATATATAAATAAAAAACAATTGCTTAAAATAAAACAATTTTCTAGAGGCATTAAACACTTGAGTTACATAGCAATGTCATCTGGGGTAGTAAATAAATTATGCAAGTTCTAACTCAGAGCCAACAAAATTAAAACTAAATTCATCATTCCAGTATATACTACTTGTATATTACATACTTCATGTCTTTCAAAATACATTGATAAATATAAATGGAAAACCACATTAATTTTAACTCAAACTGTAATTCAATGTATTATTTCACTACTATTTAAAAGGATGAGGTCTATTCATATCAATGAAAAGAAGTTCCAGATATATTATTTTAAGGAGGGGAAGCAAATTATAGAATAATATGTGATAGCAAACCAAATACATATAGAGGCAAACAGCTTTCAGACACATAGTTCTGATGCAGAAACTAATTAATTATTAATATTTATCTAGTGCTTTATATTTTACAAAGTGCTTTCATATAATATATTGCTCATTCCTTATAAATGCTCTCTAAAAAATCAGAGGTCCTGTATGATTATGACTTGTCTAAAGAGTTCCTGTACTCTCCTTCTAAACACTATATTTTCCACTGACTCCACAAACTTGCCTCTTCATAAAAAAAAAAAAGCGCCCCTTGCTCTAGCCAGTTGGGCTCAGTGGCTAGAGAGTGTTGGCCTGCGGATTGAAGGATCCTAGGCTTGATTCTGATCAAGGGCACATACCTGGGTTGGGGGCTTGATTCCCTGTGTGGGGCGTGCAGGAGGCAGCCAATCAATGATCCTCTCTCATCATTGATGTTTCTATCACTTTCTCCCTCTCCCTTCCTCTCTGAAATCAATAAAGATATATTTAAAAACATAAAACAAAACAAAAACAATGTCTTTATAAATGGTTCAAAAATAATACATTTAATAATTTTAGACCTAAAAGTAGACTACTCATACAGAAATTCAGAGTTAGATTAACCCTGCAAATATAAATCTCTACATTTCTAAGAGCACTCCATGGCAAATCCTACTGGGATCTCAAGAAATAACTTTCAAACCTAACTTCAATTGCTTCTTAGGGCTAAATTTCATGGAGAGAACACTATTTGTAAAATGCATATAAATCAACAAAAAATATCAATAACTATCCCCCCCCAAAAAAACAAACAAACAAACACATCACATAATACAGAACGGCTAATTTTTAATGCTAATCAATGCTACCATTCTTTGGTCAAATATTTTTAAAAAGTAAGTATTAATTAAGGTTTGACTACCTTTTGGTGATTTGCCGAGGATCATCAAGAATTGGGTCATTATCAAATGTTTCGTTATCAAAAAGTCTCTTTACAGCATAGTTGGCTAGCTGTTCCATAAGAAGATATGTTTGGTTAATATGCAAAAACATTGAAAAGTAGTGGCTATCCCCTTGGGAACATACATGAATACTCTCAGTCAGTATGACATTTGAAGTCTTTTCAAGTTTTGAGACCGCATCCCAGGAGATAATGAGTTTTACTGTAAATAAGAGTTATAAGTAGATCAGATTAAATTTGTAAATACTGATTAATGTTTATCAATCAGGTCTTTTGAAAGAATAGTAACATACTTGAAAAATACTATGAATAACTAAAATATCTGAGTCCAACACTGGTTATAATTTTGAATCATAACCACAAATATACAATAATTGGTGAGTCTAGAAATAGATATAAATTATTCTGTTACTTTATATAATTATATAGTGGTACTATGGCTACTATATTTATATTATATGTTTAAAACAAGGATTAAAGCATAAATTGAGGAAAGTAGGTAGTTTAGAACAATGGAAGAAAAGGAGTTATATGCTAGATCACCATGATTTCATATTCACTCACTTCCCACAATATTCAAGGCATTATGCAAACAGCCTATACACACTTCTTATGGTTCCTATGTTAAATAACCAGCCTTAAAAGGATTTTTTCTCTAGATGAAGTGAAGTGAACTTGTTTTATTTTTAGAGAGAGGGGAAGGGAGAGAGGAAGAAAGAGGAATAAGGGGGAAGTGAAGGGGAAAAGAGAGAGAGAGAAAGAGAGAGAGAGAGAGAATATCATTGATCAGTTGCCTCTTGCAAACACCCCCACTGGAGGTTGAAACCCCAACTTAGGAATGTTCCCTGACTGTGAATCGAACTAGCAACCTCAGTTGCACTGGACAATGTTCCAACCAACTGACTCACCCTGGCCAGGGGTTGATCAACTGAACTTTTAGTGTTCAGTTTAATTAACTTTGATATCAATCCTATTACTTTATATACAACCTAATGCCACTAGAGAGTTGATAAGTCAGTCAGAAAGTTCAAAGTCATGGCAAACAATAGAAACCACTTACTTTCTGATCCCAACAAAAAAGAATAGAAGCTCAGGAAGTTGGTACTAAGATAAAGCCAGCCCTGACAAGGAACCCGTCCTTTCCAATAACTGCATGAGTAATAGGTCACTAATTTCTCCTGCTCTGGTAAACCAAAACATTTTTCAAATTTCAAGAGAGTTTCTCGAAATTTCTCTGGATCATCTTCTTTTGCAAAAGAATGTTTTCCTTCTTCAGCAATTAATCCCTAAGGGAGACAAAATATTTTCTGAAAATTAATCATTACTTACCAACAAAAATTTCATATATTTAAACAGTTCATTGAACACAACTGTGTATATCTACACAGATACATATACCATCTGTATATGTATGCATATTACATACTTAGGACAGAGATGAAATTTTCTTTAATTTTGTCATTAGGCTTTTTCTAATGCCTCACAAAGAATTACCACAAATACAGGTGCTAAATATTGTTTTAAGTGAGTGAAGTGTTCACTTAAACACTAAACTCAAGAGATATTAAAATGAAAATATCCCTAAGAGCACTCACCAGGGCAAAAAAAAACTAACCACTGACTTTGCAATTTTTCTTTAGCACTGATTCTGACATTCATATGTGTGCTTCTGCCAATCCTGAAACATGTCAATACAACAATGACCTTCCATGCAGCCTTTAATCCTTAAATAAGAGGGTCAAGATTTTTGTATTCCATCTACAAATTATATCCAGGCAACTTACTCTTATTTTTCCTTGTACAAAATTAGTAATATCTTCACTTGAGTCAAACACAGATAAGGTCTTCATGATATTTTGTTCCAACCAATCCCAATGCTTCATTATTTCTTCTCTGTTGGCTCCTGATTAGTAATGAAAGATAATAAAAGACACAAGAAAAACTCTACAACAAAACTGTTCAATATTTACAATCTTAGTTAAAAAGAAAAATTATATATGCTCTTTTCAAAAACGATAATTCATAAAAAATGTATTACATTTATTCTCTACTTCATCTCTATATGTGAGCATGAACACTATAATAATAAAAGCATAATATGCTAATTAGACCAGACATCCTTCTGGATGACCTTACCATGCATGTGACAACCCTAAACACACTGTATGAATATAAATTTCAATTGTGGCAATTCAACTTATTTCAGAAAGTATGAAACCTTTGCTCAGAGCCACCCTTAAATTAAAAGGCCTGTCACTTAAAAGAAATTTCATGGAAGAGATTAGAAACCTTGTAGCAAGATTAAATCCATGTTACCTGCTGAATCAGGGTTAGGTGGCTTTTTGGGAGTTAGCTTAAACAAATTAAATCTGGGTTGCTTTGGCCTGAAGAACATTGCAATATAAATTTCTGCATAAAACCCATTATCTTTAAGATCTCTCAAGAATTGTAGATTATACAAATCTCAATCAAAAGAAATACCTTGACTTCGTAGTATATTTTATAATATATAGAGACTGAGACTTAAAAATTTATTGAATCTGCAAAATTGCCTAATTCATTTAGAATCATACTCATGCTATTAAAGTAACCATATCAAGTGCAATATCTTTCTTTAATGAACTACAAATAAAATTCATGGGAAAATTTTAAGGCCTTTATTTTGGTCCTTTATATATAAGGAAACTTCATTAGCAGGTAACTACTATATTTCTGTATCAGTGCAATTTGGGGAGTTAAGTTATATAATCATTTAAAAAAAATAAAAGTAGAAAGGACATTTTTTTCTACATAATTTTGACCAACCAAGTTTAGCGTTGAACTTACCCACATCTCATAATATTAGCAGGTGTAGTGTCTTCTTCATTTAATTTAAATGATGTTTAAAATAAGAAAATGCTTACCTCCTACACTAAAGGAAATTTAGAGGGAGATGTAAAAACACCCCACAAATCTTTTCTTTAAAATTTTTTTTTACTGATTTCAGAGAAGAAGGGAGAGTTAGAAACATCAATGGTGAATCACTGATCAGTTGCCTACTGCACACACACCCACAGGGATTGAACTCCCAACATAGGCATGTGCCGTGACCAGGAATCAAACTGTGACCTCCTGTTTCATAGGTCAATGCTCAAGCACTGAGTCACGCCAGCATGCAAGCCATACATCTTTAAAAAGTTAATTGTATGCTGAATTTATATGTTGATGCATATGAACTATCCAAAAGTCAATAATTTGTTTTAAAGTATATCTACTTGAGAACAGTGGTGAAGAAAAGAAAGAGAAAGAGAAAAGACAGTATTTCAACATTTAAAAAGCTAAAAATCTGGGATTCTAATTTAGAACAATATTACAATAGCAACATAAAAAAAGTAACATACTGTCATGGTGTTTTTTAAGATTTTGAGTTGCTTTATTAGGAAGAACCTAAACTGCTCCAGAAGAAATGGTACTTCAAGGATATGATGCCTTTTGTGAGAATGTAGGTGAGCAACTAAAAAAGATTCAATTTTTCAGGCTTATCCTTTCTTAGGGAACGACTTAGAAGTTTTGGGCTTGATTCTCCTCATCTGAATTATTACAGATGAAACAATATTTTATGGGGAAGTTCTCATCTTCCCTACAGTTCGGTGAATCAGGAAGAATAAGTTGAAGAGAGGAGTTATATAGCAGTAGCAACAATCAAAAGTTATTCAGAATTAGCACTGATGGAACACATGTTTCAGGTCCCTCAAATGATCAATGTTTTATTTTTATATTTTTACACATAATATTTTTGTTTATTATATAACACTAGAGGCCCAGTGCATGAAATTCATGCACATGAGGGGGGGTGTCGCCTTCAGCCCAGCCTGCACCCTCTCCAATCTGGTACCACTTAGGGGATGTCCAACTCCCGGTTTAGGCCTGATCCCTACAGTTAGATATTCCTCTCACTATTCAGGACCACTGGGTCTTAACTGCTTGCCTACCTGTCTGCCTGATCGCCCCTAACCACTTCTGCCTGCCAGCCTGATTGCTCCCTAACCACCCCTCTGCCACTCTGATTAATGCCCAACTGCTTCCCTGCCAGCCCGATTACCCCCAATTGCCATCCCCTGCAGGCCTGGTCACCCCCAACTGCCCTCTCCTACCAGCCCAGTTGCCCCCAAATGCCCTCCCCTGCTGGCCTGATATTGTCCCAATTGCCCTCCCTTGCCAGCCTAATGGCCCACAACGGCCCTCCCCTGCCGACTTGGTGGCCCCAGGATTGGGTCTCCCCCAACCCTGTGCATGAATTTCATGCACCAGGTCTCTAGTGTTGAATAAGATTGGTGAAAGCGAACATCCTTGTCCTGTACCTGTTCTAAAGGGAAACACTTTTATTTATTTTTCTGCATTGAATATTATGTTGGTTGTAGGCTATGGACTTTATTTATATTTATTTTCTATTTTTTAAATTAAATGTTTATTATTCAGATTATTACATTTGTTTCTCTTTTTTCCCTTCCATATGTCCCCTCCACCTGGCTCCGACCACTCCCTCTACCCTTATCTCCCTCCCTTTGACCTCATCCATAGGTGTATGATTTTTGTCCAGTCTCGCCCTGTACACCCCTCACCACTTTCCCCCTGAGAATGATCAGTCCACTCCATTTCTGTGCTCTTGATTCTATTATATTCACCAGTTTATTCTGTTGATCAAATTTTTAATTCACTTAATTTTGAGATTCACTTGTTGATAGATATGTATTTGTTGTTCATAATATTTTGTCTTTTATTTTTTTCTTCTTCCTCTTCTAAAAAGAATACCTTTCAGCATTTCATATAATACTGATTTGGAGTTGATGAACTCCTTTAGCTTTTTCTTATCTCTGAAGCTCTTTATCTGCCCTTCAATTATGAATGATAGCTTTGCTGGATAGAGTATTCTTGGTTGTAGGTTCTTGCTATTCATCACATTGAATATTTCTTGCCATTCCCATCTGGCCTTCATCATTTCTGTTGAGAAATCAGCTGACAATCATATGGGTGCTCCCTTGTAGGGAATGAACTGTTTTTCTCTTGCTGCTTTTAATATTCTCTGTCTTTTGCTCTTGGTATTTTAATGATGATGTGTCTTGGTGTAGTCCTCTTTGGATTCCTTTTATATGGGGTTCTGTGTGCTTCCTGGACTTGTAAGTCTATTTCTTTTACCAGATGTGGGAAGTTTTCAGTCATTATTTCTTTAAGTAGGTTTTCAGAATCTTACTCTCTTTCTTCTGGCACCCCCATAATTCTGATTTTGGTACACTTGAAACTGTCCCAGAGGCTCCTTACATTATCTTCACATTTGTGGATTCTTTTCTCTTCTTGCTTTTCCAGTTGAGTGTTTTCTGCTTCTTTATATTTCAAATTTTTGACTTGATTCTTGCCTTCCTCTAGTCTGCTGTTAGGCCTCTGTATAATATTTTTTATTTCAGTCAGTGTATGTTTAATTTGTAGTTGGTCCTTTTCCATCTCTAGTTGGTTCTTTTTCATCTGCTCTTGGGTCTTGCAAACTTTATCCAATTTTTCTAGGATATATTTGAAAAACCTTATAACCGTGGTTTTGAACTCTATATCCAGTTATTTGTTTTCCTCTATTTCTTTTGTTTGTGATCTCTTCCCTTGTCTCGGCATTTTCACTAAGCTGGAAGAACTTCTATGTTGGATTCAGTCTTATGATACAAGACTTGCAAAACTGCAAAAGCCTCTCTGTTGAGCTTGGGATGGGTGGAGTCTCAGGGCTTAGTGGACCACCTTCCCTTCCAGTCAGCCCCGCCTTCCATGGCCCCAAGTCTCATGTGGCTGGGTAATCGTTGGGTTGGTCCCTATGTGCAGGTGTGCACTCTCTAGTAGTGCCTCTAGACTGCTGCCCCTCCGGCACCCCTGAGCTCCGGGACCAAATGAGTCTGGGTCCCCAGGGTTTCGCCCAAAACTGGGGTTTAGGGGAGTTAGAAGTGGCACAGTTGGGAGGGTCTGTCTCCCGCTCACTCGTGAAAGCCAGCGGCACAATCAGCAGCCGGTCCTCTGTGCACAGTGCTGTGTGCGCCACCAGGCTTCTGATCTTTTGCAACTCCCCTATATTTCCGTGCACTTCTCCCTTTTCACAGTCCAAACTCCCCCCGTATGAATTTCGGCTGGATCTAGGGTTTAGTGTCGTAGAATAAGTGGTTCAATGCCGTTGAGAGTCTCTGTCGCCCTCCCGCCAGAGAAAGCCAGCCAGGTTCTCTGGCACCCGCTCTTTCCACACACGCGTCTCCGTACCTCAGCTTTTTGCAGTTCCTCTGGGTTTCTGTGAGCCCCTCTCTTTCCTTCTAGTTGTAGAATTTCCACTCAGCCAGCTTTCCAGTGGTTCTGGATGATGTCTGTTCTGTCCTTTCGTTGTAGTTTTGAAATTGTTGTGCGAGGCAGCAGTGTAGGTGTTAACCTATGCCGCCATCTTGGATTCTCGTTTATGGACTTTATTATATTGAGCTATGATCCCTCTATTCCCACTTTACTGAGTTTTCATAAAAAAAAATTGTGCTGGATTTCATTGAAAGATTTTCCTGCATTATGATAATACCATGTTATTTTTGTTTTTCAATTTGTTTATGTGATGTACAATGTTTATAAATTTGCAATTATTGTACCAGCTGCATATCCCTGGAATAAATCCTACTTGGTCATGTGTATATGATCTTTTTAATATATTGCTGGATCATTTCAGCATCTGCGTTAATCAGGGATATTGGCCTCTACTTCTCTCTTCATAGTGTCTCTGTCTGTTTTTGAAATTAGGATAATGCTAGCTTTGTGAAAAGAGCATGGAAGTATTCCTTCCTCTTGACTTTTTTGAAATAGTTTGAGGACAGGTGCTAGTTCTTCTTTGAATGTTTGGTAAAACTATTCTATAATTCAACCCAGTCTAGGACTTTTATTTGCTGCAAGTTTTTAAATTACTGATTTAATTTCATCAACTGTTATTGGCCTATTCAGGTTTTCTGATTCTTCCTGATTGAGTTTGGGAAGATTGAATGTTTCTAGGAATTTGCCCATTTTTTTCCAGGTTGTCCAGTATTTTGGCATATAATTATTCATAGTATTTGTTTACAGTCCTTTTTTCCCCTCTGTGGTGTCCATTGTTATATTGGCTCTTTCATTTCTAATTTTATTTATTTGGATTCTCTGTTTCTTGATGAGTCTATCTCAGTAGCAGGGGCTCTTTGGCCAGATGAGCTTGAACCACCAGCCCCCTACCCCCAGACTCCCATGCAGTTCATCTCTCTCTCTCTCTCTCTCTCTCTCTCTCTCTCTCTCTCTCTCTCACACACACACACACACACACACACACACACACACACACACTTCCACCTTCACTCCCTCACTCTGGTCCTGCCATCCACCATGTTGGAATCCTCTAGTGAGTCTGATCAATGTTTTACAAACTGTAATAATCTGCCACCTTTCTTAAATAAATAATTATATGCCTTCCTATTCTCTCAAAGTAGAATCTGAGAAATTTAACTCTTTTCTAAATCAAAACAACTGGGAAATATAAATATAGTTATTCAACTTATTTGTATCCTTATTTATTTGATGTATATGTTTTAAAAATCATACTTACCACATGCAATCGACAGGTAAACTTGAGAATCTGGTGTTTGGTGTAGAATACGAAATGGAGCTACTTTAGCAGTAGAGTCTAAGACTGAATCAAGAGTCCCAACCAGAAGCCCTGTTGTAATAAAGAAACTGATGAAATAAGGATTTTTCAAGAGATGAAATCCATAATGCTTCAAATGACAAAAAACAATGTATTTACTTTTTAAAATTTCTAGCCCAAAGTTTCCTTATAGAGACTTTTCATAAAGAAAAAAATATATTCTGGATGAAGAAATTATAATATTCCAATGTGAATAGTGTTTGAGAAAATGATCTTTCAATAAAATGTCAGGTTTAATTGTCCTAATCTCAAGATATATTTGCAGTGTGTGTGTGTGTGTGTGTGTGTGTGTGTGTGTGTGTGTGTATTACACACACACATATATATATATATATATATATATATATATATATATATATATTTCAAATACATATAAAAGGTTGTATATATAACAGGTAAGAATATAGATTCTGGTACCAGAGACTACCTGGGTTTGAGTCCTGGCTCTGCTCTGTCACTAACTTATGTCAACTTGAACCAGTTGTACCTAACCTTTTCTTCATGCCTATTTACAAATAGGGGATTAAAAGATAAAGTTAGTTATGATTACATATAAAACACTTAGAACAATGCTTACCATGTAGTAAAATACTCAATGTTAGCTAATACTAATATTATATAAGAAAATTTTAGTTATTTAAACAAGATAAAACCTTGATTAATTAAAATGCTGAGGTAAAAGTATTTTTTAGAACAATTGTTATTTCTTCATTTGGAATTCAAGTCTTTTGATCAGTTAGTTCCAATTTGATGACCTGGTTATATTTCCTACTCCTCCTTAGAACAAAGTTTTCAGTTTTCTTAAACAAACAACTAATTTCTCCCTTAGGGTCTTTGTTAAGCAATTCTCTTTTACTTAGAAATGCTAATGCAAGTCTTCTAGCCCAGTCCAGCTAATCCAAATTCTACATTTTCATCAAGATCTGTTTCTCCCATGAAATCTTCATCTCCACTGGCAACCCCAAGCACTAATGACTTTCCTTTTCTCGGATTACTTATAGCACTTAAAGTGTATAAAATACAATCTATCATTCTGATAATTAGGCTAGTTATTACAAGTATTTGTTAAGTGCTTGAGGTATATTAATCTTATATCTTTTATCTAGATTATTTGCTAAGGATAATAACCACATCTTCTACCTCGGGTTTTACATCTTTAATTTTCAACGTATTTCTGGACACAATAGGAGCTAAATTGTTGACTTCATTGTATCAATGGGATGGCTAAAATACATAAATCTACCTTCCTTTTTGGAAATTTTGATTGGTTGAGTGTTGGTTTTGCTTTATGAGGCATTTATCTTTAATTTAGATTACAGATTTTTTAGAAAAGCATTAAATCAACTAGAGGCCCAGTGCATGAAATTTGTGCATGGAGGTGGGAGGTGTCCTTCAGCCCAGCCTGCTCCCTCTCTAATCTGGGACCCCTTGAGGGATGTCTGACTCCAGGTAGGATTGGGCCTAAACAGGCAGTCAGACATCCCTCTCACAATCCAGGACTGCTGGCTCCCAACTGCTCACCTGCCTGCCTTCCTAACTGCCCCTAACCACTTCTGCCTGCCAGTGTGATCACCCCCTAACTACTCCCCTGTCAGCCTGATTGATGCCTGCCTAACTGCTCCCCTACAATCCTGTTTCCCCCTAACTGCCCTCCCCTGCAGGCCTGGGTTCCCCCCACAACTGCCCTTCCCTGCAGGACCGGTCACCTCAATTGCCCTCCCCTGCTGGCCTAATCACCCACAACTGCCCTCCTTTGCAGGCCTGGTCCCTCCCAACTGCCCTCCCCTGCTGGCCATATTGTGTCCACATGGGGGCAGGATCTTTTGACCACATAGGGGCAGTCATCTTCTATGTTGGAGTCATCGTCAATCTGCATATTACTCTTTTATTACATAGGATAGAGGCCTGGTGCATGGTTGGGGGGCTAGCTGGTTTGCCCTGAAGGGTGTCCTGGATCAGAGTGGGTGTTCCCTTGGGGAATGGGGTGGCCTGGGCAAGGGGCCTGTGGTGGTTTACAGTCTGGCCATGCCCCTGGGAAACCCAAGTGGAGGTACTAGTATCTGGGATTTATTTATCTTCTACAATTGAAACTTTGTAGCCTGGAGCGGAGCCAAGCCTTCTGCTCACACAGCCACTGAAACTTCATTGCCTTAAGTGGAGGCCTGGGCCCACCAGGGTTTGTGGAAAACTTGGCTTCCTCCATCTCCAGGGACAACCCAAGCCTCCCTCCTGCTCTCTCTGTGGCCCTAGGCATCTGGGTTGGGTTAATTTGCATACTTGCTCTGATTGGCTGGTGGATGTGGCTGGCGGGAATGGCTTGTGAGTGTAGCAGAGGTACGGTCAATTTGCATATTACTCTTTTATTAGATAGGATTATAAAGCAGGCTTTTGGCTATTTTCCTATCTTTACCCATTTTAAAGGAATTAAGATTTCAAGCAAGCTTTGAATGAGAATATGTATAGGTTGGCAGATGTGAGATAAGAAGTTATAATCTTAGAGGGATGCAAATTAGAATAGTAGGAGATAGAAGAGAGAGATAAAGAGAAATTTGGCTTAATTGAAAGGAAAGGTGGGAGTGTAGATGTAAAAAATGGTAGAAAATAAAAACAGAGGTCACAAAAGCAGCATAATATTAATTAGCAACCTGACAGAGGGTTGCTAATCACTTGACAAAACTGTCAAAATAAAGGCATTATAATTTCAAACAAAACCATTCATTAAACACAGTCCTGTTTGAGTTTCTAGATTTACCTCTCAAGAATTTAAATTATAAAAAAGATTTCAAAAAAGTATTTTCAAATTTGCAAGGAAAATAATTTATTTCACCTTTATCACACTTTCAATAAAACTAGCTCAAATCCAATTTCCTTATTTATATATTTTAGAAAAATGGAAGAAAGAACCAAGAGGTAAAGAAAAGTTTGACTCAGTTGAAAGATAACAGTGGGAGTGTGGATATGTGAGGGGGCAGAGAGGAAAGGAGAAGCCACAGATAATCATTCCTGAGAAACATTATAACAATTAGTTCTCTCACAGAATGTTTTGAGACTGTGTACAAAGTGGTCAAAATCACTGGCAAGCAAGGTCTTTTTTTTTTTTGTAGTTTGCTCCCCTCCCCCCTTTTTTATTGTTTAAAGTATTACAAATAGTTGTACATATGTCTCCTTTTTTTTCCCCCATTGACCTCCCCCCGGCCTTCTTACCCCCCAGTACATGCCCTAACCTGCCCCCCCTCCAGTGTCTTGTATCCATTGATTATGATTACATACATGCATACAAGTCCTTTGGTTGATCTCTTAACAGCCCCCCGCCACCCAACCTCCCCTACCTTCCTGCTGTAGCATGACAGTCTGATCAATACTTCTCTGCCTCTGCATAAGAAAGGTCATTTCTTTCTGCAGCAGATATGTTTACAAGGTAAGTACCTTGCACTATGTAGAAAGGAAATTGCTCAGTTTTTGTAAGTGCATTAAATCAGGCAGTTCGTATAAAACTATGCAACATATAATTTGGAAGCTAGTTCTAAATACATTTGTAGTCACTTGGGGGAACTCTTCCAGCTTATTAAGCTAAAATCATCAAGTTTCAGCAAGTCATTCAGAAATTAATATGTGCCAATGTCTGGATTTTAAAAGTACAAGGCAACAAGCTGACAACTTTGGGTTGCTTTTCCATGTACATAGAGGTTTATCATCTGACAGTCTGAATATCCAAGGTCATAGTTAGCCTACACATGGGCAGTTCTTTAGTAATAGTTAATTGGGAAGAGAATAGATACTACCTCTCAGCTGCATGAAAAAACAAAAGATTTAAAAATAATAATAAATATCACAAAATTCAAATCATCATTTGAATATCTATAATAAGGTACCAATGTTCTAGAGCCTGGTAAAGCTCTTTGGAGTTTCGGTAGCATCCTGCCATACAAGTAATACCAAACTTTTTAAAGAAATTCACCACCATAATTGATGTTAAATACTTTTTTATTAAATGGCATAGCAAAATAACAAAAGAAGCCGGGTTCCATAATTTAAGAAAATAGGCAATTTACAGGTGATGATTATTGTTCATGAACCCATTCTTTGTTTTATTTATTTATTTATTTACTTACTTACTTACTAGAGGCCCAGTGCATGAAAATTCATGCACTGGAGGGGGGGTTCCCTCAGCCCAGCCTACCCCCTCTCACAGTCCAGGAGCCCTCAGGGGTGGTAGGCGACCCAGAGATGAGGGGAAGGCGATGCCCCATCACACCTCTGCTGCTGCCACTGCTGGTAACGCAAGCCTCGGCAGGCCCTGATTACATGAGCCTCAGGCGGCCATGGGCTGTGGATGCCGCTATCTTTGAGGGTGGGACAGTCAATTAGCATATTCCCTCCTTATTGGCTGTGGAAGCCTCCATCTTTGAGGGTGGGGCAATGAATTAGCATATTCCCTCCTTATTGGCTGTGGGCGCTGCCATCTTTGATGGCAGGGCGGTCAATTAGCATATTCCCTCCTTATTGACTGTGGGTGCCACCATCTTTGAGGGTGGGGCAGTCAATTAGCATATTCCTTCTTTATTAGATAGGATTTATTTTAATCTAACGTTTTATTTTGAAACACTTCCAAAGTCACATAAAACTTGGAAGAAGAGTACAAAGAGCCATTTGTTTAGGAGAACAGTAATGACCTAAAGAAGGAGGAATAGACAAGTAGACCTTGTGCCCCCAACTAAATCAACTAGATTGTCCTTGGACATGAGGGTCCCCAGGATGCCTCCTTGACCTCTACATTGTCAGCTCTTGCTGGCTGGGCCCACACCTGCCTCATGAAGGTGGTTGACAAACATCCCCAAAGGCCTGGGTCCATCAATGCTCAGCCCAGGCTCAACAGACACCCTCTGTACAGGTGACAAGGTTGAGAGCCCCGAGGAGCATAAAGATACCCTCCTTCGCCCTCCCCAGCACTGATCACTGTCTCTGAATGTCTTAATCCCAAAGTCCAGGCTGCAGAAGTCTCACACTGGCCCAACCTTGTTTTATTTTTGATTGATTGAGAGAGAGAGAGAGAGAGAGAGAGAGAGAGAGAGAGAGAGAGAGGAAGAGAAAGAGAGAGAGAGAGAGAGAGAGAGAGAGACCAATTTGTTGTTCTACTTATTAATGCATTCACTGGTTGATTCTTCTATGTGCCCTGGCCAGGGATCAAACCCCCAACCTCGGCTTATTGGGATGATGCTCTAACCAAATGAGCTACCCAGCCAGGTCTCAAACCAAATCTTTTTGGCTGAAGATATAGCACCACTGACTTTACAGATGAAAAATATACTAATAGGTCTTGTAGACCAACCTCCAGCATATTCATCTACACTATAGGATCCCTGATAGAAAGCCTAGCTTTCTCCTTTACAACCCCAATTTATTTATCTTAAGGCAGCCTACTGCATTTCATTAATTGAAAAGCCTTTCTAAAATATGAAAGGAGATATATATATATATCTCCACATGGTATAGTCAGGGCTGGCTTCATGGGCTTGGTGATTTGCCCATAGGGTCCCATTTAACCTTGCCTGGTTAAATGCTCTATTGTCACCATCTTGAAATTCTTAATTTTTAAACAAAGAGCCTTGCTTGTTCCTTTTGTACTAAGCCCCACAAATTAGGTTATAGTGGTTATAACTGGGTAGTGGGATAATGGGTAATTATTATTTTCCTTTTTTATACTCATACACATTTCTGAAATTTTTACAACAAACATTTTTTAATCTTTAAGATAGAAAAATAAAGCTACTTCTTACATACTTAAAAAAGGAAGGGTAGCCCTATCCGGTTTAGCTTAGTGGATAGAGCGTGAGCCTGTGGACTGAAGGATCCTGGGTTCCAGTCAAGGGCATATGTCCAGCTTGCGGGCTTGATTCCCAGTAAGGGGCATGATTCCCTCTCATTATTGATGTTTCTCTCTCCCTCTCCCTCTCCTTTCCCCTCTGAAATCAATGAAAAAAAAAAATTTTAAAGGAAAGGACATCCTGCCAGGCTGGCTCAGTGGTTGACCTACACACCAGATCAGAATTCAATTCCTAGAAGAGCATATGCTTGGATTGTGTGCTCAATTCCCAGTGTGGGGCATGTAGGAGGCAGCTGATCAATGATTCTTTTTCATCATTGATGTTTCTATCTTTCTCTCCCTCTCTCATCTTCTCTAAAATCAATAAAAACGTATTTTTTTAAGGAAGGTCTTTCTTGGTATAAATAAAAGATTACTTTGCAATTTGGGATGGGGCAACACAAAATATATTATACTCTATCAACATGATGGGTCTTTAATTATGATCATAGCTAACTTGCCTCCTCTTGCTTATTCATCTCTTCTCATAGGTTAAAATATACCTAGTTCTTTCAACTATTTTATTAGATTGTCTGGGCCTCATATTATTTCTTCTACTATTCTCTTAACATATCTGTTAAGGTCTCTTATAAAATGTGTCATTCAAACCTGAATATCAGATATGGTCTGAAAAATTACAGGTTGTTTTATACTGGGGCTTTCTGGCTCTATTAATATAATCTATTATCATACTAGCTTTTTTTAGCTACTACATATTATCATACTAAGCTTATGATCAACTAAGCTACTTTGATCTTTTTCACAAATATAAGCACCAACCTAGGTATTCTGTCCTATACAGTTAATTAAAAAAAAAATAAAATAAAAACAAAGACAGGGGGGCCAGAGGAGGACTCAGAGAGCAGCATTGAGGAATCGGACAGTGAGAAGGAGGCACCAGCTGTTAAGATTGCACTTCAGGGAAAACCCCGCAGGTCAAAGCTGCCTTGGCCCCTGCCAAGGCATCTCCCAGAAAAGGGGTATTTCAGCATCCCCTGGGAAGGTAGGGCCTGCAACTGCCCAGGCCAAGACAGGGAGGTCAGAGAAGGACTCGGAGAGCAGCAGTAAGGAATAGGACAGTGAGGAGGAAGTGCAGCAGTGGTACCTGTGATCTCAAAACTGGCTCAGATAAAGCCCTTGGGGGAAAATTCCCAGGGCAGAGTTACCTCAGCCACGGGACAGACGCTCTGGGAAAAGTGCTGTCCCAGCACTCCCTGGGAAGGCAGGGTCTGTAGCCACTTTAGCTCAGGCTCAGAAGCGGGAGGAGGGCTCAGAGAGCAGCAGTGAGGAGTCAGACAGTGAGGAGGAGGCATCTGCAGCCACAACTCCAGCCCAGGCAAAACCAGCTATGAAAACTCAGACCAAGGCTTCCACAAGGAAGGGCACTCCCATTACCCCTTCATCTGCCAAGGTCTCCCCAGTGCAAGTGGGCACAGCGACTTCGCCAGCCTGTATATTCTCCCCAGAGAGTATGGGAAGGGCAAGGGGGAGGATTCTTCAAGCAGCAAGGAATCAGAGAGTGAGAAGGCAGCTCCTGCTACAGCAGGGGAACAGGCTAAGTCTGTGGGGAAAAACCTCCCAGTGAAAGCTGCCTCAGGGCAAGGTACCACCCTGGGACTCCCTGGGAAGGCAAGGCCCATGTTGGCTCAAGTCAAAGCTAAGACACATGAAGACTCAGAGAGCAGTGAGGAAGACTCAGACAGTGACGAGGCTCCCTCAGCTCCAGCACAGGTGAAGGCCTCAGTGAAAACCCCTCAGAGGAAAGCCCACCCCGCTCCCACCAGAGTGGCTGCAGTTAAAGGGAGCATCAGCTCCCAGGAAAGTGGTCACTGCAGCTGTTCAAGCTAAACAGGGGTCCCTGGCCAAGGCAAAGCTGCCAGTGAGAACCCCTCAGAGCAGTGTAATCTTGGTGAAAGGCCAGGTGTCTGTGCCAACTGTGGGGAAGGCAGTGGCCCCAGCAGCCCAGGCCCCAGGGCCAGTAGAGGACGACTCAGAGAGAGCAGTGAGGAAGAGACTGACATCGAGGGGGAGGCACCCACTCCGGCAAAGCCCTCAGGGAAGACCACCCAGGTCAGAACTGCCTCGGCCCCTTCCAAGGGGTCCCCCAGGAAAGGGGCTGCCCCGCTACCCCCTGAGAAGACAGGACCCACAGTTGCTCAGGCTCTGAAAGAAAAAAAAATGTCTCAGAGAGCAGCAGCAAGGAGGAGTTGGACAGTGACAGGGAGGCACCAGCAGCTGTGACCCCAGCTCAGAAGGAGAGTAACTCCAAAGCTGCCAAAAGTAACACACTGGCCCCAGCATCCCCAAAGAAGAATGCTGAGGGGTCCTCAGAGAGTAGTGAGGAGGAGTAGCCAGCAGGCCAGGTGATTAAAGCCCCTCTGATTTTTGTCAGCCCTAATCATAGTCCAGCTGGTCAGGCTGCTACCCCTGTGCCCACCCAGGCTGCAAGTGCCTCGAAGAAGGCCAGGAGCTCCTCGCCCGAGAGCGAGGATGAGGATATGATCCCCATCACGCAGTGCTTGACTCCCACATTAGAACCAACATAGTGACCATGCCAACAGCCCACCCAAGGACAGCCCTTGGAGCCAGCCTTGGGGCCAGCAGCAGTGAGGTGTCCAGTCGGGTGACAAAAAGCAAGAAGGGGGAGGCATCTGCCACTCAGGTGACAAAGAGGAATCTGGCTAACTTCCCACTGACCCAGGCTGCCCTGAAGGTCCTTACCCAGAAAGCCAGTGAGGCCCATCCTCCTGTTGCCAGAACCCTGTCTTCAGGTGGGATTGATGGCCCTAGGCTCACTCCCTTTGGTGAGTCCGCAGAGCACCCCCATGAAAGCAGGAGTGACCAACCAGGTCAGAAAGCCCAAGATTCCTGCAGTCCAGCAGGCCACAGTCCTTCCCTTGGGACACCCCAAAGCCAAGGCCTCTGGGACCTCAGATGATAGCAACAGCAGCAGCAACTCTTCAGGGAGTGAGGAGGATGCGAAGAGGCCCCAGGCAGTGCTGCTGGCCCACAGGCTGGGCCCAGCACCCGCTGGGAATGAGACCTTGGCGGAGGAAACCCCAGGAGAGTCCAGCGAGGATGAGGTGGTAGAGCCTTCCCAGTCTCTTCTCTCAGGTCATGTGCCCCCTGGGCTGACTCCAGCCAAGTCCCAGGTTATAAAGACCACTCCCAAGCCAGACCCCAACCCCTTGGCTTCCTCTGCTTTGGCCACCAAAGATGCCCCAGATGGCAAGCAGAATGTGAAGCCCCAACAAGCACCAGGTACCATGTCCACTAAAACAGGCAGAAGGGAGGCCAGCACCATACCTCAGAAGCCCGGGATGGGGGATGGGAGCACTGAAGTTGTGAAGCTGGCCCTGCACAGTGACATCACCCCGCGGCTCCTGAGTGAGCCCTGGCCCTTGAGCGAGGCCCAGGTCCAGGCCTCGGTGGTGAAGTCCTGGCGGAGCTGCTGGAGCAGGAGAGGAAGAATGCTGCGGGCACCACCAAGGAGGGCAGCAAGAAGAGCCACAAGGAGAATCCAAGATGGTGGCATAGGTAAACACCTACACTGCTGCCTCGCACAACAATTTCAAAACTACAACTAAAAGACAGAACAGGCATCATCCAGAATCACATGAAAGCTGGCTGAGTGGAAATTCTACAACTACAAGGAAAGAGAGGGGCTCACAGAAACCCAGAGGAGCTGCAAAAAGCTGAGGTACAGAGACGCGCGCATGGAGAGAGCAGGTGCCAGAGAACATGGTTGGCTTTCTCTGGTGGGAGGGAGACGGAGACTCTCAACAGCATTGAGCCCCCTTATCCTCTGACACTAAACCCCAGGTCCAGCTGAAACTCATACAGGAGGAGTTTGGACTGTGAAAAGGGAGAAGTGCATGGAAATTTAGGGGAGTTGCAAGAGATCAGAAGTCTGGTGATGTGCACAGCATTGCGCGCAGAGGATTGGCTGCTGATTATGCCGAGGGCTTTCGCGAGTGGGCGGCAGACAGACCCTCCCAACTGTGCCACTTCTAACTTCACTAAACCCCAGTTTCTGGCAAAACCCTGAGGACCCAGACTCATATGGTCCCAGAGCACAGGGGAGCCAGAAAGGCAGCAGTCTAGAGGCACTGCCAGAGCGCGCGCGCACGCAAGGGACTGCTTCAGCGATTACCCAGTCATGTGAGACTCGGGGGCCCTGGAGGGCGGGGCCGACTGGAAGGCAAGGTGTTCCCTTAAGCCCTGGGACTCCACCCATCCCAAGCTCAACAGAGAGGCTTCTGAAGTTTTGAAAGTCTGGTATCATAAGGCTGAATCCAACACAGAAGTTCTCTCAGCATAGTGAAAATGCTGAGACAAGGGAAGGGATCACAAACAAAAGAAATGGAGGAAAGCAAACGACTGGATATAGAGTTCAAAACCACGCTTATAAGGTCTTTCAAGAATATGCTAGAAAAGATGGATAAATTTAGCGAGACCCGAGAGGAGATGAAAAAGATCCAACTAGAGATAGAAAAGAACCAACTAAAATTTAAACATACACTGAATTAAAAAATATTGTACAGAGACCTAACAGCAGACTAGAGGAAGACAAGAATCAAGTCAAAAATTTGAAATATAAAGAATCAGAAAACACTCAAGTGAAAAAGCAAGAAAAGAATCCAAAAATGTGAAGTTAATGTAAGGAGCCTCTGGGACAGCCTCAAGTGTACCAACATCAGAATTATGGGGGTTCCAGAAGAAGTGAGAGAGCAAGATACTGAAAACCTATTTAAAGAAATAATGACTGAAAACTTCCCACATCTGGTAAAAGAAATAGACTTACAAGTCCAGGAAGCACATAGAACCCCATATATAAGGAATCCAAAGAGGACTACACAAAGACACATCATCATTAAAATACCAAGAGCAAAAGACAAAGAGAGAATATTAAAAGCAGCAAGAGAAAAACAGTTCATTACCTACAAGGGAGCACCCATATGACTGTCAGCTGATTTCTCAACAGATACGATGCGGGCCAGATGGGAGTGGCAAGAAATATTCAACGTGATGAACAGCAAGAACCTACAACCAAGAATACTCTATCCAGCAAAGTTATCATTCAGAATTGAAGGGCAGATAAAGAGCTTCACAGATAAGAAAAAGCTAAAGGAGTTCATCAACTCCAAACCAATATTATATGAAATGCTGAAAGGTACTCTTTTAGAAGAGCAAGAAGAAAAAGGTAAAAGATAAAAAATTATGAACAACAAATATGTATCTATCAACAAATGAATCTGAAAATTAAGGGAATTGAAGATATGATCAACAAAATAAACTGGTGAATATAATAGAATCGGGAGCACAGAAAGGGAGTGGACTGATAATTCTCAGGGGGAAAGGGGTGAGGGGTGTACAGGGAGAGACTGAACAAAAATCATACACCTATGGATGAGGTCAATGGGAGGGAGGTAAGGGTAGAGGGAAGAGTGGGAGCCGGGTGGAGGGGAGATATGGAAGGGAAAAAAGAGAAACAAATGTAATAATCTGAATAATAAAGATTTAATAAAAAATAAAAAAAAGAAGAGCCACAAGCGGAAGGTGTCGGGAGAGAAGGCAGTGGCCAGGGCTCCCAAGAGCAAGAAGAAGAAGAAGCTGGCGGCCGAGGGAGGCAGGGAGGGTGTTGTTTCCTCAGAAAAGGCCCCCAGTACTACCCAGGGGAAATCTAAGAGAGACACAGCAAGTGGTAGCAGAAAAGAGAAGGACAAGCCAGAAGGGGAGCTAGAGATGGTAATGGTAGAGAGTGGAGGCCAAGCCAACCCAAGGAACAAGGAGAAAAAAAAATCTGACAAGGAAAGAAAAGGAAGGGAAAAAGAAAGTCAAAAAGGCCTCAACCAAAGACCCTGACTCACAAATACAGAAGAAAACGCAGAAAAAGAAGACAGAGCAGCAGACTGTCTGAGGAGCACACGATGTCAGAAGAGGATGGCCAGCCACGGTGTTGGTGCTGACTCAGCCCACAAGCCCTGCAGAGGTTGGTCAGAGGAGGAGGTGTGCATAGTTCCGAGACCTTCACTCGCTGACCCCGCACCTGACTTCCATCCTGACACAGGACACTTTATATAGATGTGTAGAGTGTGTGTGTGTGTGTGTGTGTGTGTGTGTGTGTGTGTGTATTTTTTTTTAAGTGACATACCCCTCCCTCCTCAGACTCACAACATGCCCATAGGCCTCAGGACCTTCCACGCCTTCCCCCTGCAGACCCAGTGAGGCCCAGCCTGCTGCTCCTTCCACATCTCTGGTCCCTGGCTAATACTGAGGGTTTGTCCATTTTTCCCTATATTATGTTTTTGTAAGAACTCAGAAAATAAAAGACTTGAAGGAAAGGTGCAAGTTCCAGTGCAGCTGGGGCAAAAACTAAAAAATAAAAATAAATAATAAAATAAAAACCTAAAAGCAGTGCACATTTACCCATGTTAAATTTTATCTCATTGATTTCAGCTGAGCATTCTAATTTGCCAAGATTTTTCTGAATCTTGATTTTATCTTCTAGAATCTCAGTCTAAACTGTAAATATAAATAATTTGGAGGAGTTTTTGAAACTATTCAAGCTCAAGTTTTCAAGGTACGGAAGACCAGAATTTCTAATTTAATTCATTTGGAATAGGGATTGGGTATTCTATTTTTCCAACTTTGTATTATAAAATTTTTCATTCATATAAAAAGTAGAGAGAATATATTGCAGCCTCTATGTGACCATCACCTAACTTCAATAATTATCATCACTTTGTCAATCTTCTGTCGTTTACCCCATTTAAAGTAAATACCAGACATCATATCAATATCATTTTACATAAATGACATAAATACTTGTGTCATTTAGTTTGTTTTAAAAGTTTCTCATTTGAATCTAACATGCAGCCAGTGTTGACAAAACTGATCTATGGTAGTAATTTTCCCTTTCAATTTTCAGACGCCTGCAAATTTGATAAACATTTATTTTTTCTGTAAGATCAATTATAATGATGCACAAGTAGGATTGATGGAGTGTTGGAATGGAGGCCATTAAGACAGCCACAGCTTGAAGATGGTACTCATTATCAATTTGCTAATTTGACAAGTGGCTCTTTCTACTTGTAAACTAGACTGGGGGCAATGTGTAAGGCAACACAGCTCTAGCTACAGGAGAGTCATTTAAATGAACGTCCTAATTACAAACAAGATTTATTTCTATTCTAAGTAAAATGTTGAATTATATATTTTGGCCATAAAAATGAAACTTTATAGTAGATTCTGTCATTAATTGCCATATTCACGAAGTCAAACAAATACACCTTTACTAAATTTTTTATAATCTCAACTTATTAAATATTAATGAACAAACTAGTAAACTGCCAACACACTTAGTAGGAAATACATTCAAACAGGAAAACATAGCGTTCTCAGTAGAGGTGTGGGTGTCCCGGTTCTACTGCTTTTGCTACCAGATCTAAGTCCTTAAAACAGTATTATGCATGCTTATTTTTAGAATAATCTAACAGCCACAGTTGGTATTCTGAAAGCTACCAACTTAAAGATCATTAAAAAACAGTTAATAATAATTCTCCTTTTGTTCTGTTTTTCCTTTCCCTAGATTTTTAAAATACATTTACTTGAAAACTGGAAATATGTAAACGTTCATTTCCTTCCCTAATTGAAATCTTTACTCATTGAAGGATTTACAAAAATATTTTAGTGAAGTAACTGATATCCAAAATGGCAGATTACAATAGCATGGGAGAAGAGGTGGGGAAAGAATGCATGAATTATCAATCAAACCTAGTTACATTTCTAAAGGGAACTATGAGAATTGTTACCGTCTTTATTTATAGCATCTTATTACATTTTAAGATGTAATGTACAAAAAGAATAGCATAATGTACAAAAAGAGTAGCCCCGTAGAAACTAAAGAAAATAACAGCATTTGAATTCCTAAGTGCAAAGCAATAAGCAAGTATGGCCACAAATGAATAAATTCATATATAGTACAGTACTTTAAAAACATTATTTAGAAAAACTAAAGCTGACCATTATTTTGGTAAGTTTAAAACAAGAGAACAACAATTATAGTGATAAAAATCAACAAATACGATTATCCCTTGTTTTAAAAATTCACTTCTTTTTACTGGAGTAAGGGAACAAAATAGGACCCCTTAAGCTGGAGTGGAAAGAGTAGTAGAACAAAAATAGCAAAGGTTTAATTCTCAGGTCCCTTTAATCTTCTAACTCGGGTCTCTATCTTCCATAGATGAGGTCATTGCTCTTTAACCTTTTCTAAGGGCACTATCTATTGATTCTCATAGTCTCAATCACAAGTAAATGAATATGGAATAAGGGCACTATCTCTTGATTCTCATAGTCTCAATCACAAGTAAATGAATATGGAATAACTGCTAAATCCCAACGGCTGGCATTTTTGGCTTTTATAATATAATATTATTATTCCTCCCACTTAGAATGCCTTTCCCATCCCATCCCAGATACTGTTAGTGCTCATAGATGGCTGATTTAATTCAAAAACAATTCAAACTGGTTTTTGGTAAACTGCACCACAGATGTCATACTGGAATTCTGCCAGAATACCACCTATTGTTATTAACCACTATTTTTAGGAAATCTTTGTATCATTTAACAGGACATCTTATCAGCATACTTTACATCAGAACTGGCCTTGGAAAATTGTTTTTGGGATTTCAAATACCCCTTATTAGTGACTATTTAGAAGTTACCAAAACCAGGCTGATATTATTGACAACCTTAGTAATTATATAGTTTGCTTACTTATTTATTATGTCTGTCCCACCAGATTATAAACTGTGAGGGTAGGAACACTTTCTGTTTTATTCAACACTGTATACCCAATATCCAGCACAGTAGCCAGCTATCACCCATTTCTCAACTTTCCTTCACAGTAAAATTCCTAGAAAAATTATATATATATTCACTCTGCTCCCAAATATCTGCTTGGCTCATATAGTCTAGTTCCTCTGGTCTCTGCTCATATATCACTTAATAAGCCTTCTCAGACCAAATTTTTCTAAAATACCTTCTCTATCCTTATACCTTACTTTATTTTTCCTGATATCACTCACCATCAGTCATATAATACATTGTTTGTTTGCCTTCCTCAACTAATATGTTAGCTCCATAAGAATAAGGATTTTGTTTTGCTCACTGTTGTTATTGCTAGCACTTAAAACAGTGTTTGCTTGGTTTTCAGAAGGTACCTGTAGTTATCTGTTGAATGAATATATCTTGTTCCATTACATTTCCTTTTGTGCTTATATAGCAGCAGCAAGATGTGGAAAACTGGGCAAATTTTCTAACACAAAGGTAATTTCAAATCCATGTTATAGCTATACAACATGGTAAACATTACAGTGCTCTTTATTTTGCTATTAATTTTTAACTTACTTTACAGCCATAGTTGTCTACTATATAACAGAAGCATGGGATTTCATCAGCTGAATCTTTATTTCTTCAGTTATTATGTTTTTAAAAACATAACTAAGATAACTAAAGTTATATGTACTCTTTAATATCACTCAGTAAGATAACAAGTGATATTTATATCTGTAAAAGTTCTACTTGAGAATTTCTAGGTTTGGGGCAATTGTAGATCAAAAAGTAATGCCACTGTGATATTTTATTCTAATTGTTGTACATTATTCTAATTATAAACCATAAATGCACAATCATCATCATACCCAAATTCTTGCATTATTAACTAGCAGTGTTTTGCTTTTACAGTGATATCATTGCATATTGGACATAATGTTACTACTCCAAATCAATTTCTATGTACAACATGAGAAGAGTAATTATTAGGGAAACTGTTACTTAACATCTTACTCCTTCTTTAATAGATAAATGACTATCAGATGTTTATACAATTGCTCACAGGTTTCAAAACTCACTTGACTCACATAACAATGCTGTGAGGTAGAGAAGATGAGGAAACAAAACCTTTATAAAACAATTACAACTGAATAGAGGCATAAAAAATAATAAAGAATCAGGAAACATAAAGGAAGAAGGGTTAATGCAGTAAGTGGAATTGTTGGGCTCAGTGGAGTATTCATGTATTTGTGGATGTTGGCTTATCGTTAATTTCTAAATAGAAAGGGTAACCCCTGGGGAGTGAAAAGCACTCTGTGTTCCTGTTTGTCAGATTTTCCTAAATCCCATACACTAAAGTTCTTAATAGAATGCAGCACCATAATTACTTTCAGGTAGTAGCTCCCATTTGAAAAGCAGAGCAAATTCACTTGTGCTTAATAAGCCAAATATGCATAAATTATTTTTAATCACATAAAATGAGATACTAAATTTAGATGCTATAGAAGAGAATTATCCTTAATCAGGCAGGAGGAACAAGGGATAATGTAAGGTAACTGCAAAAAATCCTGAATGGTGAATTACTTATCTAAATGAAAGAAAATAACTTTATATTAAACTAATCTTATGTATAACAAAAATTTTCACAAGATATTCCACTCTGCTGGGAATCAGGACAATTAAGTGAGATAAAGTTAGAAAAATGGTGAATCTATCAGATATACACCAAAAGTGTTTCAGAATTTTAAGAAGGACCTCAGAATTCTAACTTCCAAATTAGTCTCCTATTATAACCATACTAGGGTTCTCTATTGCTCCAATTCCATTATTAGAAAAAATAAAGTCACCAACTCCACAGTAAAAGTCATTGCATTGCTGGTGGTTATTGCCAATTATTAAAGGCAAAGAAATGAAATCTTAACGACTGTACTACAACTATTAACATTTTGAAATGGTCATTATCTTTCCTTCATTAAAAAAAAGTAAAAATGAATCTTTTAAAGAAGTAGGATATAACACTGGATTTTAGCAAACAAAATGGACAAAAGCAAGCTTATGCTGGCACATAGTAAAAATCCTGTGGGAGCTAATTCACATGTGGATTTGTAGTAAAGCACAGCAAAGCTCTTGGCTTCACAGTTTTAATAAGAATAAGGTAATTGAGCAGCCATGAAAATCAGCACATACTTTATTTAGCTCTAAACACTCTCCCAAAAAACAAACACCTCTTGCCCTAGCTGGTCTGGCTCAGTGGATAGAGCATGGGCCCTCAAATGAAGGGTCCAGTTTGATTCTTGTCAAGGTCACTACTTTGGTTGCAGGCTCAATTACTGGCTCTGGTTGGGGCGCATGCAGGAGGCAACCAATTGATGGCACATCCATGTTTCTTTCTCTCAGTCTCCTCCTCCCTTCCACTCTCTCTAAAAATTAATGGAAAAATATCCTTGTGAGGTGAGGATTAACAAAAACATCTCTTTGCTCCTTTCTTACCCATTGTTTAATTTACATGAAATATAGTGGCAGCTCTCACTTGGTAATTTCAAGCATCTTGACAATACCACATAAGTAAAACAATCGTGCAGATATAAATTGACCACAAAAATTTGGCCATGGATATTCTCAACATACATGTGTGATAGAAATCTTGGTTCATTTCTTCAGACAAATATCTTATTCTAGAGATATGGTGAAAAGAAAATGAAAGTGGATGGGACAGAGATAAGAAACTGGTGCAATTGGTCTATGCTTTAAGCATGTCAAATGAAAAATCAAACACAGAAAACAAGAAGTGATCATTTAAAGGAAATGTGCAACAAAAACCATTTAATAAATTACAATGATTGGATTCTCAAGAATGACTTGCCTATTATTTTTCAGGAATATGGTTGTAAAAAAGCAAAATACACTTCCTAATATGGGTAAATGTGGGCAAGAACCATCAGAAAAATTCTGGTCAAACAGAATGGGAACCAAAATATGCTGTAAGACAGGGTTGTAAAGAACTATTTAAATATATTTTGATCCAGATGAATCTCAGCCACTGTGGAGAACAGTATGGAGTTTCCTCAAAAAATTAAAAATGGAACTCCCATTTGACCCAGCAATCCCACTCTTAGGAATATATCCTAAGGAATTAGAAACACCAATCAGAAACGATTTATGCAGCCCTATGTTCATAGCAGCACAATTTACAATAGCTACAATTTGTAAACAGCCTAGGTGCCCATCAGCAGATGAGTAGATCAGAAAACTATGGTACATCTACACAATGGAATTCCATGCTGCCATTAAAAAGAAGGAACTCTTACCATTAGCAGCAACCTGGATGGAACTGGAGAGCCTTACGCTAAGTGAAATAAGCCAGTCAATGAAGGAGAAGCATCACATGATCTCACTCATTTGTGGATAATAAAGAACATTATAAACTGATGAACAAAAGGATAGATACAGAGGCAGTGAAGTATCAAACAGACTGTCAAATTACAGGAGGAAGGTTAAGGAGAGGTGGGGTAGATAAGAGATCAACCAAAGGACTTGTATGCATGCATATAAGCATAACCAATGAACACAAGACAATGGGGGTTAGGATATGCCTGGGAGGCAATGGAAAGATATATATATATATATCACATTAATAAAAAAATTAAAAATTTAAAAAAATTGCATCACTGGCTAATGATGAAGACTGATTCTCAAATTTTAATCTGGAAAATATATGTATCTGTTAAACAGAAAGATTCTTCTAATAACACTTGCAACTTTTAAAAACCAGAAAACTAAAAAAAAAATGTTAATCTAATGAGGCAATTTTCTTTGCTATATTTTCAAAAGAGCCTTTTTACAAGCTGGATAAGATAGGTCTTGCAAGATTTTTAAAAAAATGTCCTTGTAGAAACTCAAAATTATTTCCACATTGGGTGTGGCTTGAAAAAGGAAATAGCAGTACACATCTTAACAACATACATTGATTTGGCACCTATTAGCTTTCCTTTTATCCTCTCAATTCTGTGAGATAAACACCATTTTGCAGAAGAGGGAAAGCAATGTCATCTCCTCCAGGAATCTTTATTCAACCCTTCAGTTATTTGGTTCTAATTATAATTTAGCTGGTTTACTAGCTACTGATTATAATTATAATTTGCCTGGATTTCTGGTTACTTCTTCTTGACCCTCTCCCACTTATGAAGATTATGAGCACTGCAAGGCAGAGAACTGAATCTTAGGTCTTTCTACCTTGGCATTCCATGAGGCACCTATAGGCACTTACGGTTGAAAAAAATGAAAAAAAAATTTTTTTTTATTTGTCAAATGCCATTTAACAAGAGATTTGAATAGGATTAAAAGGCAGAGTTTCTGATTCTTCTCTCTTTCTGCTACTCACACTGCTTAAATTAAGCCTGGTCTGCCACTTTAAGGCCACAACACCAAACTAGAATGTGTCACAAAAAAAGAGCTCTGGTCTTAGCAATGTCCAAAACTTTGAATGCTCCTACCCCAAAGGAGGGGTCTGAAAATCAAATTCTTTGGTGGCTTTAAGCACTTAACCAAAGAATAGTTCTTGATTTGTAAAGCAAAGAATTGAAGGCAAGAGGATTAGGCAAAAGAGTTAAAACTTCCCTTGGTTTAATTGGTTTGTTTACAATCATGGCTTTGAAAGAAAGGGCAGCACCAAGCACTCAAGACAGAAGTAAACTGCAATGGTTACTTAGAGAGGGGAGCCCAAGGATTTAAACCTTGCAGACAAAGTAAAAGATGTTAAATTGAGAGAGTTCAGCAATTTAGTAGACCTCTCCCTCGCCCTCCCCTCACTCCTTCCTTACTCTCTCCTTTGAAGCCAGTCCTTCTGAATGTGATGGGGTTCCAAACTCCCGGTCTCCCCCCTCCCCCCGCCTCACACTCACTTACACTCCTAAGGGTATGATTATCAATAGGGATTTTGTGAATATAGTTAAGTCCAAAACTTCGAATTGGCCCTGTTCACCAGCATAAACGCGATCGGTGCAGGTCTAAACACTCATCAGCCCTCTCCCCCATGAGAAGCGACAGGTAAGGTACTTTGCCTCAGAAAGAACCCGTCCTCCCTTTCGCTGTCCCATCCAAAGAGCAACTGCAGATCCAGGGATGCATTCTCAGAACTCGAGGAGAGCAACGTAAAGGTGGTGGCGGGGGAAGAACCCCAGTCCTCCGCCCAGGGTTTAGGATCCGGAGGTGGGTGGCGAGAGTAACTGTTCTCACCACCTTCTAAGTACCAGTGACCACGGCCCAAAGGCGGGTGAGAGTGGCCACAACTTACCTGTGAATCCTCCTCCGCCGTCTTCCCCGTAACCCCGACGCCGTTGCAGCACGAAGTAGTCATTGGACCTTTCCATCAGCCACAGCTTCAGCGCATTTTTCAGAAGCACCTCCTCAGGCTTCAGCCACATCATCAAGAACTTTGTGTCACCCGTGAGCAGCGATCTAAATCCCCTCTTCACCTCACCTTCCACCCCTCTTTTCCCTTCTACTTTTCCTCCCACCAAATCTTCGTTAGGCAGCAGGGGCTCAGGCTCAGATTTTCCACACTTCCCCCAACCCTCCTTCTCCCCCACGTAGGCAGGGAGATCGCCAATTCCCTCCCACAGCGCTACCTCCGGACAGGGAAATAGTCCCGCTGTATTTCTGGGAATTGTAGTTTCCTACCCTCTTTTCTGTACTCATCCCTCTGGAACGCGGGACTACACTTCCCATAAGACCCTGGAGTGAGAACTGAATGGGGGTGCTTTCAAAGTGGGTCCCGCCACCAGTTAAGTGTATTTTGCCTATCTAAAATTTAAAGCGGGGTTTGTTTTTTTTATTTGTCCAAATAAGTGAGTCTTAGATATAAAAGTGTTTCTTCTTCTCATCCTTTTACAACCGAGGGTGTTAAACTACAGAAAACAAAGTTTCTGGAATTGTAGACTAAAGAATGGCCTATTCTCCGAAGCAGTAGTAGCACCAACTAACCTTTAAAGAACTCTTACTATGTAGTAAGATTTCGCGTATATTTTCTTGTATAGAAGTCTTGCGAAGTAGATTTTATTCCTCATTTTGCACGTAAATAAACAAAAGTGCAGATGGGTGAGAGGGCTTATCGAAGGGCACCCAGTAAGTAGTCTTACAATTTCTTGTCTAATTCAAAACCTTCCTTAGAAAGCTCTTTCTACGCTTACAGAAAGAATATAAAATATCCAAAAGCCACCCATTTCTTCACGGAGTGCGCCCTTTCCTTCCCCCACTGCCGCTCCAATCTGTTTATTTAACTACTATAATCAGCCACAAAATGTCTTGATAAACTTTCCTTTTCGAGATCTAAACAATTTATGAGTAATATATTTTTTTTCTTTTTTAAGCTCTTAAAAAAAAAAAAAAAACCTTTTAGGACAGCCTTCACCTCTTTGTACCATGGCCATGAAACACTAAAGTGAATGAGTTCAGTGATTTGCATAACATTGCAGTGAGGAATTATTTGAGGGATCTTTTTATTTATTGTGATAACTAAGCCCACCAAAATTAGAGTGCACTAAAAATGAGGACAGGTTTATAAGAAGGAAGGAATTAGAATAAAATGTACAAAATAACTAGGAACTCTTGGTAAGCTATTTTGAGAAAAAGCCTCAAGGCCATTTGGCTAAGAAAATGAGATGGGGTACACCTAAAGCCAAGTCAAGGAGCCAAAGAACTCTGCCTTGGAGCAGCATCTGTGGCTTACACTTCTCAAGATGTGGGCCAACTCAAGGGAGACAGACACATACTTCAAGCAGATTTTTCTCTCACAGTCCAGGGTTCTCACAGTCCAGGACCACTCACTCCTTACCACCTGTCTGGAACAGAGATAGGAGAGGCTCTCACCAGTGCCACTGAGCTCGCCAGCCTTGAGCCTGACTTCTGGCTGAGCGGTGCTCCCCCTGTAGGAAAGCACTGACCAGCAAGGGGCAGCTCCTGCATTGAGCATCTGCCCCCTGGTAGTCAGTGCATGTCATAGCGACCAGTTGTCCTACCGTTCAGTTCAGTCAATTTGCATATTAGGGTTTTATAGGAGTAGGGGCCCGGTGCATGAATTTGTGCACCTTGAAAGGAACTGTGGGCCATGAGGCTGCGTTGGGCACAGGGGCAGTTCTCGGCCCATCCTCCATGCCCCCACCCAGCCCTTCTGCCATGGCCCCTGGTTCCCTGTCTGCTGGTGGCCTCAATTCCACCACCATCACTCCCACACGCTGACGGCGCTGGCCCTGCTTGCTCCCACTGGTGGTGGCACAAAGGGATTAGGGCTGGTGCCAGCAGTGGGTACAAAAGGAGGCTGCTGCCCCATAGGAGCAGGGGGAGGTGGAGAAGCCCTGAAGGGTGATCATGGCAGGCAGCTGCTGCTCTCACCCACTGACAGTGCCGAGTAATTGGTAGCTCCTGTGCTGGCAGTGGGTGCCAGTGGATCAGCACCAGCAGCAGGTGCGAGTGCTGGGTGGGACCACAATGAATAGGAGCAAATAATTTTCAGTAACCACCAGAGGCTTTCCCTGATGATAGCAACCAGCATCCAGCTTTGGTCTAATGCCCCCATTCACCTACCCCACCATCTTGCTGCGGCTGATGCCTGCCATGTTCTGCACACGCCTCCTAGTTCTCAGCACACAGCATAGTGACTGGATGTTCTGCTATTCAGTCTATTTGCATATTAGTCTTTTATTATATAGAATATACATAACCCATGGACACAGACAATCGTGCAGTATGGGGGTAGTGTGGGGTGCAAGGGTCAATGGGAGGGAAAAGGGGGACAATAAAGATGATTTTTTTAAAAAGGCAGTAAGTAGTCCCATGGTAGCTTTCTGGAGAGGATAGGAAGAGGCAGTTTACCCAGATTCCAAATTGCAGTGTATCCTTGGTAAGAAGTCTTTCCAATGTTGATGTGTAGATGTGTACTAAGGAAAATAATTCCTGTTCCTGGTGAAAGATCAATAAATGTAGCAAATGTAGACAGATATGAGGTGTATTCCTTCCTTCCTTCCTTCCTTCCTTCCTTCCTTCCTTCCTTCCTTCCTTCCTTCTTTTTCTTTCTTTCTTTCTTTCTTTCTTTCTTTCTTTCTTTTCTTTCTTTCTTTTCTTTCTTTCTTTCTTTCTTTCTTTCTTTCTTTCTTTCTTTCTTTCTTTCTTTCTTCCCCTTTTTCATTTCCTTTCTGATCATACCACATTCTTTCCTAATACCCTTAAGGGTTAGGGTTGTAGCAAGGGCTGTCCAGAACTGGATAGTTCCTCTACCTCTTTATTCTGCAACTCCACAAAATATGTTCACATATTCTCTACTTTTAGTTCAGTAGGGGCATTTAGAGAGCTCCTGCTTTAGTAACCATTTCACTGATTATGTAAAGAAATATTTTTTTGAAATTAAATTACTCCTGTGATATAAATTTTGACTTTTTCAGAAATTATATTGCAAGCCTTTGCAAATCAAAGTATTTTTCCAAAAGTATCTTTAAAAAAACAGAGCATGTCACTCTATTTAATATTCAATTGTATACATTAATGTAATTTGATTTTAGGGATGAAGGACTGGAATTACAAGTTGCTTTAGATATCATTGCTGATACCATAATAGAAATTTGAGAGAGAGAGATTTAATCCTCATTAATAAATACACATTTTTACATCCTTACTTTACAGATGAAAAACAGGAACCTCAAAGAAGTTCAGTAACTAGCCTAAAATCATATCTACACTAATGAAAGAAAAACATACAAATTAACCATCACTCTGCTATACCCACCAGCCAATCAGGAGCAAGTATGCAAATTAGTCAAACAAAGATGACAGCAGCCACAGAGCTGGAAAGAGCAGGAGACTTGAGTTGCCCCTGGCAATGGAGGAAGCCAAGCTTCCTGTCTGCCTTGGCTGGCCCTGGCTTCCACTCAAGGCTACAAAGTTTCAATTATAGAAGATAAATAAATCCCAGATACCTGGCCTCAGCTCAAGGAGGTGATGGAAAAAAAAAAAGAGCCCCTTACTCAGGCTGGCCACAGCCCCATGGGGTGAGGGTCCCTGCTGGGGGGCTTGGCCAGCCTGAAAACAGCCATCAGCACCTCACAAAGGCTGGTCAGGCACCCCAGTGAGGACCCCCACTCTGAAGGAGGTGTGGCCAGTCTGAAAACAGCCCTCAGCCCCTCTCCCAGGCTGGCCACACCCCCATGGGGTGAGGGTCCCCATTGGGGGGCTTGGCTAGCCTGCAAACAGCCATCAGCCCCTCACCCAGACTGGACAGGCACCCCCAGTAGGGACCCTCACCCCATGGGGGCATGGCCAGCCTGAAAATCACCACAGGCCCTTCACCCAGGGTGCCCCATGCCCCAAGGGAACCCCCACCCTGATCTAGGACACCCTTCGTGGCAAACCCCCACCCATGCACCAGGCCTCTATCTATACTAATAAAAGGGTAATATACAAATTAGACTGGGAGACCTTCCAGGAGACCTTCTGGAAGTTCTTCTGGACAAAGCCATGGTGGTGGGGCCAAGGTAGAGGCAGTTAGAGGCCAAGAGGGGATGGTAGTTGTGGGTGATCAGGCCAGGATGGGACAGCAGTTGTGGGTGATCAGGCCGGTGGTGGTGGGGGCATTGAGGGTGATCAGGCTGGCAGGGGGGCAGTTGGGGTGAGCAGACCAGCAGGAGGGCCACCTTGGGGCAAGCAGACTGTCAGTGGTGGTCAGTTGGGGGTGATCAGGACAGTGGGTGGAGGGGCAGTTTGGAGTGAGCAGGCCAGCAGGGGAGGCAGTTGGGGGTGAGCATACTGACACGGGGGGCAGTTGGGGATGATCAGGTTGTCAGGGGGGTATTTGGGGGCAAGCAGGCTGGCAGTGGGGGGCAGTTGGCAGTGAGCAGGCCAACAGGCAGAGTGGTTAGGGACAATCAGGCAGGCAGGCAGGTAAGCGGTTAAGAGCCAGCAGTTCCAGATTGTGAGAGGGATGTCTGACTGCTGGTTTAGATCCAATCCCTGTAAACTGGCAGTTGGACATCCTTCGAGGGGTCCCAGATTGGAGAGGGTGCAGGCCTGGCTGAGGGACACCTCCCTCTCCTCTCCCCCCTCGCATGAATTTTGTGTTCTGGGCCTCTAGTAGCTAAATAAATAGCAGAGCTGAAATTTGAATCTAGATTTGTCTGATGCAAACCGTGACACTATACTATACAATATATGTATGTTCGTTATAAATACCTCAAATACATGTTCAAAGCCAAAGTTTTCCCCTCCAATATCCCCCCTGCCCAAGATTGTTTCTCCTACTAGGTTCTCATAGTTCAGTACACCACTGTTTACCAAGATGCTCAAGCTCTCCAGGTGGCATGGGTCTGTGGTTCAGCATCGACCTATGAACTAGGAAGTCATTGTTCTGTTCCCAGTCAGGGCATAAACCTTGGTTGCAGGCTTGATCCCCAGTGTGAGGCATGCAGGAGACAGCCAATCAATGATTCTCTCTCATCATTGATGTTTCTCTCTTTCCCTCTCCCTTCCTCTCTAAAATCAATAAAACAATATTTTTAAATTTTAAATTTATTTTTATTAAATATTTATTATTCAGATTATTACATTTGTTTCTCTTTTTTCTCCTCCATAGCTCCCCTCCACCCGGCTCCCAACCCTACCTCTACCCTTACCTCCCTCCTGTTGACCTCATCCATAGGTGTATGATTTTTGTCCAGTGTCTCCCTGTACACCCCTCACCCCTTTCCCCCTGAGAATTATCAGTCTGCTCCGTTTCTGTGCTCCTGATTATATTATATTCACCGGTTTATTCTGTTCATCAAATTTTTAATTCACTTAATTTTTAGATTTACTTGTTGATAGATATGTATTTGTTGTTCATAATTTTTTATCTTATACCTTTTTCTTCTTCCTCTTCTAAAAGAGTACCTTTCAGCATTTCATATAATACTGGTTTGGAGGTGATGAACTCCTTTAGCTTTTTCTTCTCTGTGAAGCTCTTTATCTGCCCTTCAATTCTGAATGATAGCTTTGCTGGATCGAGTATTCTTGGTTGTAGGTTCTTACTATTCATCACTTTGAATATTTCTTGCCATTTCCACCTGGCCTTCATCATTTCTGTTGAGAAATCAGCTGACACTCCCCTGGAAAAGCATAGATGGATAATACCACATTTATCTAGAGGTCAGTCTTTCAGCAGATTCAGCAGATTCAGGCTTCTACTAGAAAATCATAGCCTCAAGTACCTATGTAAAAAATGTACTAGGAAACCCCAGATAGCAATTCTAAGCCCTGTGCCATGGAAAAGCTAAGGTTGACTCTCAAGATTTTATAGACTTATTTGAAATTAATTTCACAAGCTTAGTTGATACTTTACAGTCTGCAGCAGCTTTAGAAGCAGTAAGATGCAAAACAGGAGATACACTACTAGAAGAGAACCATTTAAGGCTTTGCTACGCAAAACAGGGATCCCAGATCAGCAACACCTGCATCACCCGACATCTTAGTATAAATTCATAATCTCAGACTTCCTTCCAGACTTGTAGAATCAGAGTGTACATTTTAACAAGACTCAAAGCTAATATGTGGCACATTGAAGTTTTAGATACACTAATTTAAAGCAAATTGTATATTTGAAAATAAAATTGTACAACAAATTGGAAGAGATTAGTCACATTTTCATTAAGACATATACAGTGGTACCTCGAGATACGAGTTTAATTCGTTCCGTAACCTTGAGGCGTGGGAAACTATGAGACGCTCGAGTCGCGGTAAACTGGTGGGTCGTGTGCAGCCGGCCTATCCGCCCGATTACTCCTATCTCAAATGTTGCTCATATCTCAAAGCAAAAATCACTCGCTCGACAGCTCGTATCTCAAAAATCTCGTATGTTAGGGCACTCGTATCTCGAGGTACCACTGTATAGGCATCTTTTTATTTATTATTTTGTTAATCTTCAGCCAAGGGTATTTTTCCATTGATTTTTTTTTAGAGAAAGTGAAAGGGAGAGGGAGACACAGAGAGAAACATCAATGGGAGAGAGACACATCAATTGGTTGCCTCCTGCACACACCCCAACCAGAGTGGGGAACCTGCAACCAAGGTGTGTGCCCTTGACAGAATAGAACCCAGGACCCTTCAGTACATGGGCCAAAACTCTATCCACTGAACTAAACTGTCTAGGGCTAGGCAAGTATTAAAAAATATGCTGTTAATGAATTTTAGCTGACTAAATTGCTTTTAAAAAAATGGATTCTATCAAGTCATGCCTATTACAGTTTTCTAACACAGTAGTTGAGAACTGAAATATCTCAGGAGGAGAGCTTGCAGATAACTATTTTTTATTAATAAATATTTATTGTTCATATTATTACAGTTGTTTCTTTTTATCCCCCCATAGCTCCCAGTATGCCCGTGGCTCTTTTTTTTTATTAATTTTTTATACATATCTTCCCATTGCCCCCCTCCCTCCCAGGCATACCCCAACCCCCCAGTGTCTATGTTCATTGGTTATGATTATATGCATAGATACAAGTCCTTTGATTTATCTCTTATCTAACTCACCTAACTTTAATCTTCCTGCTGTAATTTCACAGTCTGTTTGAAGCTTTACTGTCTCTGTATCTATTCTTTTGTTCATCAGTTTATAATGATCTTTATTATCCCCCAATGAGTGCAATCATGTGATGCTTCTCCTTCATTGACTGGCTTATTTCGCTAAGCATAAGGCTCTCCAGTTCCAACCAGGTTGCTGCAAATGGTAAGAATTCCTTCTTTTTAATGGCAGCATAGAATTCCATTGTGTAGATGTACCACAGTTTTCTGATCCACTCATCTGCTGACGGGCACCTAGGCTGTTTCCAAATTGTGGCTATTGTAAATTGTGCTGCTATGAACATAGGGGTGCATAAACCCTTTCTGATTGGTGTTTGTAATTTCTTAGGATAAATTCCTAAGAGTGGTATTACAGGGTCAAATGGGAGATCCATTTTTAGTTTTTTGAGGAAACTCCATACTGTTCTCCACAGTGGCTGCACCAGTCTGCATTCCCACCAACAGTGCACAAGGGTTCCATTTTCTCCGCATCCTCGCCAACACTTGTCGTTTGTTGATTTGTTGATGATTGCCATTCTGACAGGTGTAAGATGGTATCGCATTGTTGTTTTGATTTGCATCTCTCGGATGATTAATGACTTTGAACATGTTTTCATTTGTCTCTTGGCTTTCCTTCTGTCGTCTTTTGAAAAGGTTCTATTTAAGTCCGTTGCCCATTTTTTTATTGGATCCTTCATCTTCCTTTTATTAAGTTGTATAAGTTGGTTGTAGATTTTGGAGATTAAACCTTTATCAGTGATAGCATTTGCAAATATGTTCTCCCATGCATTGATCTTTCTTGTTGTTTTGTTGATGGTTTCTTTTGCTGTGCAAAAGCTTTTTATTTTGATGTAGTCCCATTTGTTTATTTTTTCTTTAGCTTCCATTGCCTTTGGAGCAGTATCAGTGAAGAAGTTCTTTCGGCATATTTCTGAGATTGTGCTGCCTGTGGACTCCTCTAGTATTTTTATGGTTTCCCTTCTAATGTTTAAGTCCTGTATCCATTGTGAGTTTATTTTTGTATTTGGTGTAAGTTGGTGGTCCAGTTTCAATTTTTTGCATGTATCTGTCCAATTTTCCCAACACCATTTATTGAAGAGGCTATCTTGGTTCCATTGAATGTTCATGCCTCCTTTGTCAAATATTATTTGAGCATAGTGGTTTGGGTGGATATCTGGGTTCTCTATTCTATTCCATTGATCTATATGTCTGTTTTTGTGCCAGTACCAGGCTGTTTTGAGAACAGTTGCTTTGTAGTATAGCTTGAAGTCTGGTATTGAGATCCCACCTACTTTATTCTTTTTTCTCAGAATTGCTGTAGCTATCCATGGTCTTTTTTTGTTCCAGATGAATCTATGAAGAATTCTTTGTAGGTCTGTGAAATATGTCGTTGGTATTTTAATGGGTAGTGCGTTGAATCTGTAGATTGCTTTGGGTAGTATGGACATTTTAATGATGTTGATTCTCCCAATCCATGAGCATGGTATGCTCTTCCATCTGTTAACATCTTCCTCTATCTCTTTTTTCAGTGTCCTGTAGTTTTCTGCATAAAGGTCTTTTACCTCTTTAGTTAGGTTTATTCCTAGGTATCTTAATTTTTTTGGTGCGATGGTAAATGGGATTGCTTTTTTAGTTTCTCTTCCTATAATTTCATTGTTAGTGTATAGAAATGCCACAGATTTCTTAGCATTAATTTTGTATCCTGCTACATTACCAAATTCATTAATTAAGTCAATTAGTTTTGGAATGGAATCCTTTGGGTTTTTTATGTACAATATCATGTCATCTGCAAATAAGGACAGCTTTACTTCTTCTTTTCCAATTTAGATGCCTTTTATTTCTTCTTTTGGTCTAATTGCAATGGCTAATACTTCCAGTACTATGTCGAACAGGAGAGGTGAGAGTGGGCATCCCTGTCTTGTTCCTGTTCTTAGGGGAAATGGTTTTAGTTTTTGCCCATTGAGTATGATGTTAGCTGTGGGTTTATCATATATGGCTTTTAAGATGTTGAGGTATGATCCTTCTATTCCCACTTTGCTGAGAGTTTTTATCAAGAAAGGATGTTGGATTTTGTCAAATGCTTTTTCTGCATCAATTGATATGACTATTTGATTTTTATCTCTCAATTTGTTTATGTGATGTATCACATTTATTGCTTTGCGGATATTGAACCATCCCTGCATTCCTGGGATGAATCCTGCTTGGTCATGGTGTATGATCTTTCTGATGTACTGCTGGATCCGGTTTGCTAGAATTTTGTTGAGGATTTTGGCATCTATGTTCATGAGAGATATTGGCCTATAATTCTCTTTCATTGTGTTGTCTTTATCTGGTTTTGGTATTAGGGTGTTGCTGGCTTCATAGAAGGTGTTAGGAAGTATTCCTTCTTCTTGAATGTTTTTGAATAGTCTGAGGAGGATAGGTTTTAATTCTTCCTTGAATGTTTGGTAAAACTCTCCTGTGTAGCCATCTGAACCCGGGCTTTTATTTGCTGGAAGCTTTTTGATTACTGCTTCAATTTCTTCCATAGTTATTGGACTATTGAGATGTTTGGCTTCCTCCTCATTGAGTTTTGGGAGGTTATATTTTTCTAGGAAAATGTCCATTTCTTGCAGGTTACCCAATTTGTTGGAATAGAGTTGTTCATAGTATTTTTTAACAATCCTTTGTATTTCCACAGGGTCTGTTGTTATTTCTCCTCTTTCATTTCTGATTTTGTTTATTTGGGTCTTCTCTCTTTGCTTCTTGGTGAGCCTGGCTAGGGGTCCATCAATCTTGTTTACCCTTTCAAGGAACCAGGTCTTTGTTTTGTTGATCTTTTGAATTGTTTCTTTGGTCTCCAAGTTGTTTGTCTCTGCTCTGATCTTCACTATTACCTTCCTTCTGAGTACACTGGGCTTTTCTTGTTGCTCACGTTCTAGCTCTTTGAGTTGTAGGTTTAGGTGATTTATTACCATTATTTCCTTTTTTTTGCAGTAGGCTTGTAGGGCTATGAACTTCCCTCTCAAGACTGCTTTCACTGTGTCCCATAAATTTGGTATTGTTGTGTTGTCATTGTCATTTGTTGCCATGATGTTTTTTATTTCTTCCTTGATCTCTCTGGTTACCCAGTCGTTGTTTAAAAGCATGCTGTTTAGTCTCCATGTGTTTGATTTCTTTCTATTGTTTGTATTATAGTTGATTTCCAGTTTTATGCCACTGTGGTCTGAGAAAATGCTTGATATGATTTCTATCTTCTTGAATTTGAAGAGACTTTTCTTATGACCCAACATATAATCTATCTTTGAAAATGACCCATGTGCATTGGAGAAGAATGTATATTCTGTGGCTTTGGGGTGAAATGTTCTGAAGATGTCAATTAATTCCATCTGTTCTAGTGAGTCATTTAGGATTGATGTTTCTATGCTGATTTTTTGTTTAGAGGATTTGTCCAATGGTGACAGTGGGGTATTAAAGTCTCCTACTATGATTGTATTGCTTTCAATCTCTCCCTTAATATCCTCCAAGAGTTTTTTTTATGTATTTAGGTGCTCCTATATTGGGTGCATACATGTTTACCAGAGTTATTTCTTCTTGTTGGATTGTTCCCTTTAGTATTATGAAGTGGCCTTCTTTATCTCTTGTTATGTCCTTCACTTTGAGATCTAATTTGTCAGATATAAGTATTGCAACCCCAGCTTTTTTTTCATTTCCATTTGCCTGAAGTACCATGTTCCATCCCTTCACCCTCAATCTGTGTGCGTCTCTTTTCCTAAGGTGGGTTTCTTGCAGACAGCAGATATATGGATCATGTTTTCTTATCCATTCGGTTACCCTATGTCTTTTGATTGGAGCATTTAATCCGTTTACATTTAAAGTTATTATTGATAAGTACTTATCTGTTCCCATTTTTAGTCCTTACCCTCAAGTTCCTTCTTCGCTTCCTCTTTCTTTTTATTACAGCAGACCTTTTAACATTTCTTGCATTGCTGGTTTGGTGGTAATATATTCCCTTAGTCCTTTTTTGTCTGTGAAGCTTTCGATTTCACCTTCAATTTTGATTGAGAGTCTTGCAGGGTACAGTATTCTTGGATTCAGACCCTTCCTTTGCATGACTTTGTATATTTCATTCCATTCTCTTCTGGCCTGACGAGTTTCTGTTGAGAAGTCAGTAGTTAGTCTTATGGGGGTTCCTTTGTAGGTAACTTTCTGTTTCTCTCTGGCTGCTTTTAAGATTCTTACTTTGTCGTCGGTGTTTGCCAATTTAATTATAATGTGCCTCGGTGTCGGTTTGTTGGGGTTCATTTTGCTTGGGACTCTATGAGCTTCTTGGATTTGTGTGGGTTTTTTCTTTTCTATATTGGGGAAATTTTCTGTCATTATTTCTTCAAACACGTTCTCCAATCCTTGTTCAGTTTCCACTCTTTCTGGAACCCCAATTATGCGGATGTTATTTTGTTTCATGTTATCCCAAAGTTCCCTTAGACTCTCCTCTTGCTTTTTAACTTTTTTTTCTAGAAGCTGCTGTACTTGGGTATTTTTTCCTACCGTGTCTTCTAGCTCACTGATGCGGTCCTCTGCTTCTTCTAGTCTACTTTTGATGCTTTCTATTGAGTTCTTTATAGCAGTGATGTCATTATTCATTTCTTCTTGTTTATTCTGCACCTCCTCTAGTTTCTTCTGCATTTCTTCTTGTTTATTCTGCACCTCCTCTAGTTTCTTTTGCATTTCTTCTTCATGCTTCTTCACCTCCTCTAGGTTCTTATTCATTACCTCTTGGCTCTTACTCATATTGTCAAATTTGTCTTCCATTCTTTTCAACCACATTATGATAATTTCTCTGAACTCTTTCTCTGGTAGGCTTATTTGTGGTTCTATTTCGTTTACTTCCTTTTCTGGTGAAACCTGCCTTTCTGTCTTTTGTGGGCTGTTTCTTTTTCTGACCATGGTCTTTCTTCTCTGGGTGTCTGGTTATGTAGTGCTCTCTCCTACGTTGACTGAAAGGCACAAACTACAACACGACCAGGTACAGCACACAAGGCACTGAGTAGAAATGTATTCAAGATGTTAATAATCCCAAATAAGGTGACCACCAATGAAGGACAAATTAGGGGTAAATAGAGAAAGCAGAAGAGGAAAATGAGGAAGAAAGAAAATAAAGAAGTGCCAAAATCAAATTGGGAGAGTGAGAAAAAAAAGATAAATAAATGAACAATAAAATAAAATAAAATAAGTAAATAAAAAGGAGAAAAAGGAGAAGGAAAGAGGAAGAGAAAAAAGTCAGAGAGAAAAGAAAGTGTATAAGAGAGAAAAGAGGAACAAAATATAGATGTCAGGAGAGAAGTTCAATAGAACAGTCACTAATCCCAATAAAGGCCAGCAACAAGTACCTAGAGATTGATGCAAATTGCAAATAGCAACTGGTATCGAGGGAGATGAGGGAAAAGAGAGGTAGAAAAGAAAGCAAGCAAAAAGCAAAATAAAACAAGTAGAATAAACTAAAACAATCTCTCAAAAAATTTTTCAAAAACTCGATATAATCACTTTTCAGGCAAATAGCAACAAAAGGACATTGAGAAAAAACAACTTTTTGGCTAATGAAGACAAGAGGGGAGAGGTTTGTGTGGACTTGTAGTAGGGGATTTGAAATTAGATATATAAATGGGGTGAAATTTTAACCAGGTAAAGAGAAAAATAGGGAGAATCTAAAGTTGGAAAAGGGAAAGAGAAACAAGACAGCAAAATGGGGAAAGTTAGGAGGAAAGTGTTGGCATAAAGGTGGAGTTGAGTTGGAGTAAAATTATGCTAAAGGGAAGATGAAAATAGAATGTAGAACTCTAATCCCGAAATAAAATAAAGAGAAAACAAAATGACACTTTTTTTCCCCAAAAACGGTAAAGTACTAGTAGTAATTAATAATACTAGTGTAAAACAAAAATGTAGTAATTATAAAGGTAAAATCAATTGAGGCAGAAAGAAAAAAAATATTCTTTTAATTAAAATATGTGAAAATGAAAAATAAAGAATTAAAAATTAAGAAAAAGGAAAAAGGAAAAAAAAAGAAGAAGAAAAATAGAATGGTCCTTCACTTCCACTATTATTCTGCTTGGCACTCCTGTTTCCCACTAGGGGAGGTATTGCAGTTCCCTGTGTTCCCCTCTTGGTGTTTTAATCTCTTTATTCTCTTGTGGTTATGCTAGAGTCAATTTGTGTGCCATCCATTGTGTGGCAGTGTTTCGGAATTGATCTCTGAGACAAAGCACAGGACCTCTCTAGGCTGTGCTCAGATCCTGCTACTCTGTGGTTCCCAAAACCAGTTTGTGGGGGTTTTGCAGCGTGGACACTGCAATAACTCCCAGGTTGTCCCTCTGCCCCAGAGAAAAAGAGAAGAAGAAAAATAAAAGAGTCGTTTTCTGGAGTTCTCCTCTGTCAACAGCTCAGAGGGTTTGCCTTCACACTCAGGGATCACGCCCTGACCACCTCCTTGGACCTCTCCAGAGGCAGCTTTCCGCAGCCCGGCTCCCACAGTGTCCGTGTCTCTGCCCTGTGGGGGTGGGAGACCGCACCCTGGCCCAGGCATAATCTGACCCTTCCGCGTGCACCATGTGGATCTCTGAATCCTCCGCCTGCGCGTCTGTGCCGCCTGGGAAGCCGCGCTCTGGGTCCTGGCTGCTCTGTGGGTGCCTCCGTCAGCCGCAGCTTTCAGACCTCGGCAGACATCCACCTCCCCCTTAAGTCAGGCGCAATCTGACCTTTCCGTGTTCTCTGTGGATCTCTGATTCTGCCAAGTGTCTGTGCCGATTGGAGAGCGGAGTTCTGGGTCCCCGGGTTCCTGGCTGCTCGATGGGTGCCCAGCCGAAGGCTTCAGCGTGCCGCAGACATCCACCTCCCTCTGCAAGATGGCTAGGGCTCCGCGTTCGCGCTGGTGGCTCCAGCCGACAAAAACCCCGTGGCAGTGGGGCTGCCTGGCCTGGAGAGCCCCTTCCAGCAGTTCTCCGCCTTCCCCTGGAGGACAACTGACTCCTAGCTTGCCAACAAACACTCCCAATGCAACTCTCAGCCGCTCTCTCTCCCTCTGCCCAGCAACAAAGCTCCAGACGCGTCCGTCTACTCTGCCGCCATTTTCCACCTCCCGTGGCTCTTCTTGAGCCACTGCCCCAGTGTTGGAGTTCAGAGGAAGAAGGATCATGTAAGTTTCTGCACCAACCTTTTAAGAGGAACTGCATTGACTCCAGCAGCCTCTGTGTCACCCAGCCACAATCCCCACTGGTTTTTATACCCCGAAGTTATGGGAACTTTGATTCCCAGATCTTCAACTGTGGGCTAGGTGTCTGTTGTGGAGCTGGGTCCCTTTTCTTCTCACAGCAGGCCTCTGCAGTGGAGATATCCCTCCTGATGAAAGAAAAAATGCCACATGCGGGTGTTGGATCAGCCTGTTCTGTGCCTCTGCCCCTCCTACTGGTCTTGATATACTTTCTTCTTTACTTTCTTAATTGTAGGACTTCCATTCAGCCAGCCTTCAGGTGGTTTTGAATGATGATTGCTCTGTATTTTAGTTGTAATCTTGATCTGGTTGTGGGAATGCTACCATCTTGGTTCTCCATCTAAAATATTTTTAAAATCCACTACAAACAGAAAGATAATGTCTGAGGTAAATAATTCAAAATATGTCATAGCCTAAGATAATAAACTTCTTTTTCAGATGTTATAGAACTTAGTTAATATATTTAGTAAGTGGCCTGGCCAATGTTGCTCAGTGGTTGAACCTTGACCCATGAACCACGAGGTCACAGGTTCAATTACTGGTCAGAGCACATGCTCTTGTTTTGATCCCCAGTAGGAGGCATACAGGAGGCAGCTGATCAATGATTTTATTTCATCATTGATGTTTCTCTCTCCCCTCATCTCTTTGAAATCAGTAAAAACATACTGTAGGTTTAACCCTTTTAGTAAATGAACCAAAACCAAATATGGGGTGGGGGGGAGGGAAGGGACTCTTCCCAGCATTCCAATTGTATCTTTAAATTCATTTTTACTGAGTTACCTGGGAACCATGTATATTCTTATTTTACAAGATAACACGGCCTTACTTCTGCTAAATTTACTAATGAATTTTCAGAAAACCCCTCTTTTTTAAATTATATTCCCTATACTTACAAATATATCTACTGCCACTTAAGTGTGTCAGCTTATATTTTGATTACTATGTGAGAGTAATGAAGTCTGTTGCTCAAACTGTATTTTTTAAATACATTTTTATAGATTTCAGAGAAGGGAGAGTGAGAGATTGAAACATCAATGATAAGACTCAATGATTGGCTGCCTCCTGCACACCTGCTTCTGGGACTGGGCCTGCAATCCTGGCATGTGCCTGGACCGGGAATTGAACTGTGACCTCCTGGTTCATAGGTAAACATTTAACCTCTAAGCCACACTGGCCAGGTTCAAACTATATATCCCATCTAATAAAAGAGTAATATGCAAATTGACTGTCACTCCAACACACAAATTGGTTGCCCCCATGTGGTCAAAGATGGCTGTCCCCATCTGTACACAAGATGGCCACCACAAGATGACCAGCAGGGAAAGGCAGTTGGGAGGGACCAGGCTTGCAGAGGAGGGCAGTTATAGGTGACCAGGCCTGGAGGGGAGGGCAGTTGGGGGTGATCAGGCTGGCAGGGGAGCAGTTAGGCATCAATTGGGCCGGCAGGGAAGTGGTTAGGGGGTCATCAGGCTGACAGGTAGAAGCAGTTTGGAGCAATCGGGCAGGCAGGCAAGCAGTTGAGAGCCAGCAGTCCTGGATTGTGAGAGGACAGTCAGACATCCCTGAAGGGATCCCAGGTTGGAGACGTGCAGGCTGGGCTGAGGAACACACCCCCATGCACGAATTTCATGCACTGGGCCTCTAGTTTTATTATAAAAATACTAGCGGTCCAGTGCATGAATTAGTGCATGGGTGGGGTCCCTCAACCTGGCCGGTGATCAGGGCCAATTGGGGCCATTTTGCTCAGTCCCAATTGAGGCAATTGGGGCCAGCTGGCCAAAGGGAGGGACCATGGGAGGCCATGGGAGGTTGGCTGTGAGAGCACAATGACCACCAGGGGGCACCTCGTGTGTTCAGCATCTGCCCCTTGGTGGTCAGTGTGTGTCATAGCAACTGGTTGAGCAGTCCTAACAGTTGCTTAGGCATATATATTTTTTCTTCCAGCCATTATATATATATATATAGAAAGTTATATGGAACTCCTCTCCTTTGTATATACCCAAGAGTATAAAAAACATACACAAAGTCTTGTGTGTGAATGGTCATAACATCATTATCTATATGGCTAAAACGTGGGAACCCAAGTGTTCATTAACTCATGAATAACCAATGTAGAATATCAATACAATGGGATATATTACATAGCAATGAATAGGAATGAAGTACTGATACACACTTCAAGATAGATGAACTTTGAAAGTATGCTAAGTGGAAAAAGCCAGTCACAAAAGACCACTTGTATAATACTATTTATATGAAATGTTCAGTATTGGCAAATCTGTAGAAACAGAAAGCAGATTAGTGGTTGCCTGGGGCTGAGAATGAGAGAGAAATTGACTCCAAATAAATGTGAGGGAACTTTTGGTGGTAGATAAAATGTTCTAAAACTGGATTGTGGTAAAAGTTACACAATTGTATACATTTGCTAAACATCGGAAAACTGTACATTTCAAATGGATTTTTAAAAATGTAAAATATATTTCAAGCTAGCTGTTAAAATTCAAAATATTGTTAATCACGCTCTCCTTAATTCTTTAAAGATTTAGGCCAAGTTTCTTATATGGCATCACACACACCGGGCATACTGCCACATAAGACATATGTGTATTCTGGTTTGATAATCATGGTTATAAAGTGTTCCAAACATGCTTATTTTTTTTATTAATTTTTATATATATCTCCCCATTGCCCACCCTCCCTCCCAGGCATACCCCAAACCCCCAGTGTCTATGTTCATTGGTTATGCTTATATGCATGCATAGAAGTCCTTTGATTGATCTCTTATCTACCTCACCTAACTTTAATCTTCCTGCTGTAATTTCACAGTCTGTTTGAAGCTTTACTGTCTCTGTATCTATCCTTTTGTTCATCTGTTTATAATGTTCTTTATTATCCCCCAATGAGTGCGATCATGTGATGCTTCTCCTTCATTGACTGGCTTATTTCACTAAGCATAAGACTCTCCAGTTCCAACCAGGTTGCTGCAAATGGTAAGAATTCCTTCTTTTTAATGGCAGCATAGAATTCCTTTGTGTAGATGTACCACAGTTTTCTGATCCACTCATCTGCTGACGGGCACCTAGGCTGTTTCCAAATTGGAGCTATTGTAAATTGTGCTGCTATGAACATAGGGGTGCATAAATCCTTTCTGATTGGTGTTTGTAATTTCTTAGGATAAATTCCTAAGAGTGGGAATACAGGGTCAAATGGGAGATCCATTTTTAGTTTTTTGAGGAAACTCCATACTGTTCTCCACAGTGGCTGCACCAGTCTGCATTCCCACCAACAGTGCACAAGGGTTCCTTTTTCTCGGCATCCTCACCAACACTTGTCGTTTGTTAATTTGTTGATGATTGTCATTCTGACAAGTGTAAGATGGTATCACATTGTCGTTTTGATTTGCATCTCTCGGATGATTAATGACTTTGAACATGTTTTCATGTGTCTCTTGGCCTTCCTTCTGTCGTCTTTTGAAAAGGTTCTATTTAGGTCCGTTGCCCATTTTTTTATTGGATCGTTTATCTTCCTTTCATTAAGTTGTATAAGTTGGCTGTAGATTTTGGAGATTAAACCTTTATCAGTGATAACAATTACAAATATGTTCTCCCATACAGTGATCTTTCTTGTTGTTTTGTTGATGGTTTCTCTTGCTGTGCAAAAGCTTTTTATTTTGATGTAGTCCCATTTGTTTATTTTTTCTTTAGCTTCCATTGCCTTTGGAGCAATATCAGTGAAGAAGTTCTTTCGGCATATATCTGAGATTGTGCTGCCTGTGGATTCCTCTAGTATTTTTATGGTTTCCCTTCTAATGTTTAAGTCCTGTATCCATTTTGACTTTATTTTTGTATTTGGTGTAAGTTGGTGGTTCAGTTTCAATTTTTTGCATGTATCTGTCCAATTTTCCCAACACCATTTATTGAAGAGGCTATCTTGGTTCCATTGAATATTCATGCCTCCTTTGTCAAATATTAATTGATCATAGTGGTTTGGGTGGATATCTGGGTTGTCTATTCTATTCCATTTGTCTATATGTCTGTTCTTGTGCCAGTACCAGGCTGTTTTGGGAACAATTGCTTTGTAGTATAGCTTGAAGTCTGGTATTGAGATCCCACCTACTTTATTCTTCCTTCTCAGAATTGCTGTAGCTATCCGTGGTCTTTTTTTGTTCCAGATGAATCTATGAAGAATTCTTTCTAGGTCTGTGAAATATGTCGTTAGTATTTTAATGCGTAGTGCGTTGAATCTGTAGTTTGCTTTGGGTAGTATGGACATTTTAATGATGTTGATTCTCCCAATCCATGAGTATGGTATGCTCTTCCATCTGTTAACATCTTTCTCTTTTTTCAGTGTCCTATAGTTTTCTGCATAAAGGTCTTTTACCTCTTTAGTTAGGTTTAATCCTAGGTATCTTAATTTTTTTGGTGCGATGGTAAATGGGATTGCTTTTTTAGTTTCTCTTTCTATAATTTACTATTAGTATATAGAAATGCCACAGACTTCTTAGCATTAATTTTGTATCCTGCTACATTGCCGAATTCATTAATTAAGTCAATTAGTTTTGGGAAGGAGTCCTTTGGGTTGTTTATGTACAATATCATGTCATCTGCAAATAAGGACAGCTTTACTACTTCTTTTCCAATTTGGATGCCTTTTATTTCTTCTTTTGGTCTAATTGCAATGGCTAATACTTCCAGTACTATGTCGAACAGGAGAGGTGAGAGTGGGCATCCCTGTCTTGTTCCTGTTCTTAGGGGAAATGGTTTTAGTTTTTGCCCATTGAGTATGATGTTAGCTGTGGGTTTATCATATATGGCTTTTATGATGTTGAGGTATGATCCTTATTCCCACTTTGCTGAGAGTTTTTTTATCAAGAAAGGGTGTTGGATTTTGTCAAATGCTTTTTCTGGATCAATTGATATGACTGTGATTTTTATCTCTCAATTTGTTTATGTGATGTATCACATTTCTGGATTTGCATATATTGTACCATCCTTGCATTCCTGGGATGAATCCTGCTTGGTCATGGTGTATGATCTTTCTGATGTACTGCTGGATCCGGTTTGCTAGAATTTTGTTGAGGATTTTGGCATCTATGTTCATGAGAGATATTGGCCTATAATTCTCTTTCATTGTGTTGTCTTTATCTGGTTTTGGTATTAGGGTGATGCTGGCTTCATAGAAGGTGTTAGGAAGTGTTCCTTCTTCTTGAATGTTTTTGAATAGTCCGAGGAGGATAGGTTTTAATTCTTCCTTGAATGTTTGGTAAAACTCTCCTGTGTAGCCATCTGGACCTGGGGTTTTATTTGCTGGAAGCTTTTTGATTACTGCTTCAATTTCTTCCATAGTTATTGGACTATTGACATGTTTGGTTTCCTCCTCATTGAGTTTTGGGAGGTTATATTTTTCTAGGAAAATGTCCATTTCTTGCAGGTTGTCAAATTTGTTTGAATAGAGTTGTTCATAGTATTTTTTAACAATCCTTTGTATTTCAACAGGGTCTGTTGTTATTTCTCCTCTTTCATTTCTGATTTTATTTGGGTCTTCTCTCTTTGCTTCTTGGTGAGCTTGGCTAGGGGTCCATCAATCTTGTTTATCCTTTCAAAGAACCAGCTCTTTGTTTTGTTGATCTTTTGAGTTGTTTCTTTGGTCTCCAAGTTGTTTATCTCCGCCCTGATCTTCACTATTTCCTTCTTTCTGAGTACACTGGGCTTTTCCTGTTGCTCTCATTCTAGCTCTTTGAGTTGTAGGTTTAGGTAATTTATTACCATTGTTTCCTGTTTTTTGCAGTAGGCTTGTAGGGCTATGAACTTCCCTCTCAAGACTGCTTTCACTGTGTCCCATAAATTTTTTATTGTTTTGTTGTCATCATCATTTGTTGCCATGTTGTTTTTTATTTCTTCCTTGATCTCTCTGGTTACCCAGTCGTTGTTTAATAGCATGCTGTTTAGTCTCCATGAGTTTGATTTCTTTCTATTTTTTTATTATAGTTGATTTCCAGTTTTATGCCAATGTGGTCTGAGAAAATGCTTGATATGATTTCTATCTTTTTGAATTTGCAGAGACTTTTCTTATGACCCAATATATTATCTATCTTTGAAAATGACCCATGTGCACTGGAGAAGAATGTATATTTTGTGGCTTTGGGGTGAAATGTTCTGAAGATGTCAATTAATTCCATCTGTTCTAGTGAGTCATTTAGGATTGATGTTTCTTTGCTGATTTTTTGTTTAGAGGATTTGTCCAATGGTGACAGTGGGGTATTAAAGTCTCCTACTCTGATTGTATTGCTGTCAATCTCTCCCTTAATATCCTCCAAGAGTTTTTTTATGTATTTAGGTGCTCCTATATTGGATGCATATATGATTACCAGAGTTATTTCTTCTTGTTGGATTGTTCCCTTTAGTATTATGAAGTGGCCTTCTTTATCTCTTGTTATGTCCTTCACTTTGAGATCTAATTTGTCAGATATAAGTATTGGAACCCCAGCTTTTTTTTCATTTCCATTTGCCTGAAATAACATCTTCCATCCCTTCACCCTCAATTTGTGTGCATCCCTTTTCCTGAGGTGGGATTCTTGTAGACAGCCGATATATGGATCATGTTTTCTTATCCAATTGGTTACCGTATGTCTTTTCATTGGAGCATTTAATCCGTTTACATTTAAAGTTATTATTGATAAGTACTTATCTGTTGCCATTTTTAGTCCTTACCCCCGAGTTCCTTCATCACTTACTCTTTCTTTTCATTACAGCAAACCTTTTAACATTTCTTGCATTGCTGGTTTGGTGGTAATATATTCCCTTAGTCCTCTTTTGTCTGTGAAGCTTTTGATTTCACCTTCAATTTTGATTTAGAGTCTTGCAGGGTACAGTATTCTTGGATTCAGACCATTCCTTTGCATGACTTTGTATATTTCATTCCATTCCCTTCTGGCCTGACGAGTTTCTGTTGAGAAGTCAGTAGCTAGTCTTATAGGGGTTCCTTTGTAGGTAACTTTCTGTTTCTCTCTGGCTGCTTTTAAGATTCTTACTTTGTCGTCGGTGTTTGCCAATTTAATTATAATGTGCCTCGGTGTCGGTTTGTTGGGGTTCATTTTGCTTGGGACTCTATGAGCTTCTTGGATTTGTGTGGGTTTTTTCTTTTCTATATTGGGGAAATTTTCTGTCATTATTTCTTCAAACACGTTCTCTAATCCTTGTTCAGTTTCCAATCTTTCTGGAACCCCAATTATGCGGATGTTGTTTTGTTTTATGTTAGCCCAAAGTTCCCTTAGGCTCTCCTCTTGCTTTTTAACTTTTTTTTCTAGAAGCTGCTGTACTTGGGTATTTTTTTCTACCGTGTCTTCTAGCTCACTGATGTGGTCCTCTGCTTCTTCTAGTCTACTTTTGATGCTTTCTATTGAGTTCTTTATAGCAGTGATGTCATTTTTCATTTCTTCTTGTTTATTCTGCACCTCCTCTAGGTTCTTCTTCATTTCCTCTTGGCTCTTACTTATATTGTCAAATTTGTTTTCCATTCTTTTCAACCACATTATGATCATTTCTCTGAACTCTTTCTCTGTTAGGCTTATTTCTGGTTATATTTCATTTACTTCCTTTTCTGGTGAAACCTGCCTTTCTGTCTTATGTGGGCTGTTTCTTTTTCTGCCCATGGTCTTTCTTCTCCGGGTGTCTGGTTATGCAGTTCTCTCTCCTATGTTGATTGAAAGGCACAAACTAGAACACGACCAGGTACAGCACACAAGGCACTGAGTAGAAATGTATTCAAGATGTTAATAATCCCAAATAAGGTGACCGCCAATGAAGGACAAATTAGGGGTAAATAGAGAAAGAAGAAGAGGAAAATGAGGAAAAAAGAAAAGATAGAAATGCCAAAATCAAATTGGGATAGTGAGAAAAAAAAAGATAAATAAATGAACAATAAAATAAAATAAAATAAGCAAATAAAAAGGAGAAGAAGGAGTAGGAAAGAGGAAGAGAAAAAAGTCCGAGAGAAAGGAAAGTGTATAAGAGAGAAAAGAGGAACAAAATATAGATGTCAGGAGACAACTCCAATAGAACAGCCACTAATCCCAATAAAGGCCAGCAACCAGTACCTAGAGATTAAGGCAAATTGCAAATAGCAACTGGTATCGAGGGAGGTGAGGGAAAAGAGAGGTAGAAAACAAAGCAAGAAAAAACCAAAATAAAACAAGTAGAATAAACTGAAACAATCTCACAAAAAAATTTGAAAAAATCAATATAATCACTTTACAGGCAAATAGCAACAAAAGGACATAGAGAAAAAACACCTTTTTGGCTAGTGAAGACAAGAAGAGAGAGGTTTGTGTGGACTTGTAGCAGGGGATTTGAAATTAGATATATAAATGGGGTGAAATTTTAACCAGGTAAAGAGAAAAATGGGGAGAATCTAAAGTTGGAAAAGGGAAAGAGAAACAAGACAGCAAAATGGGGAAAGTTAGGAGGAAAGTGTTGGCATAAAGGTAGAGTTGAGTTGGAGTAAAATTATGCTAAAGGAAAGATGAATATAGAATGTAGAACTCTAATCCCAAAATAAAATAAAGAGAAAACAAAATGACCGTTGTGTTTTTTTTTCCAAAACGGTTAAGTACTAGTAGTAATTAATAATACTAGTTTAAAACAAAAATGTAATAATTATAAAGGTAAAATCAATTGAGGTGGAAAGAAAAAAATATTCTTTTAATTAAAATATTTGAAAATGAAAAATAAAAAATTAAAAATTAAAAAAAAGAAAAAAGGAAAAAGGAAAAATAAAAAAAGAAGAAAAATAGGATGGACCTTCACTTCCACTATTATTCTGCTTGGCACTCCTGTTTCCCAGCAGGAAAGGCATTGCAGCTCCCTGTAATCCCCTCTTGGTGTTTTAATCTCTTTATTCTTTTGTGGTTATGTGAGAGTCAATTTGTATTTCATCCACTGGGTGGCAGTGTTTCAGTATTGATCTCTGAGACAAAGCACAGGACCTCTCTGTGGTGGTTCTCAAAACCAGTTTGTGGGGGTTTTGCAGCTGGGACACTGTAGTAACTCCCAGGCTGTCCCTCTGCCCCAGAAAAACAAAACAAAACAAAACAAAAACAACGAGTCGTTTTCCAGAGCTCCCCTCTGTCAACAGCTCAGAGGGTTTGCCTTCACACTCAGGGATCACGCCCTGACCACCTCTGTGGACCTCTCCAGAGGCAGCTTTCCAGCAGCCCGGCTCCCACAGTGTGCGCGTCTCTGCCCTGCGGGGGTAGGAGACCGCACCCTGGCCCAGGCGAAATCTGACCCTTCCTCGGGCCACGTGGATCTCCGAGTCCGCTGCCTGCATGTCTGTGCTGCCTGGGAAGCTGGGCTCTGGTTCCCTGGCTGCTCTGTGGGTGCCTCCGTCAGCAGCAGCTTTCAGACCTAGGCAGACATCCACCTCCCCCTTATCTCAGGCGCAATCTGACCTTTCCGTGTGCTCTGTGGATCTCTGATTCCGCCAAGTGTCTGCGCCGGTTGGAGAGCGGAGTTCTGGGTCCCCGGGTCCCTGGCTGCTCGATGGGTGCCCAGCCGAAGGCTTCAGACCGCCGCAGACATCCACCTCCCACTGCAAGATGGCTCGGGCTCCGCGTTCGCGCTGGTGGCTCTGGCCGACAAAAGCCCCGTGGCAGTGGGGCTGCCTGGCTGGGAGAGCCCCTTCCAGCAGTTCCCCGCCTTCTCGTGGAGGATAACTGAGTCTTAGCTTGCCAACAAACACTCCCAATGCGACTCTCAGCTGCTCTCTCTGCCTCTGCCCAGTGACAAAGCTCTAGACGCATCTGTCTACTCCGCTGCCATTTTCTCCTCCCAAACATGCTTATTCTTAACATGTTTGACCAAAGAAAGTTGTTTCTAAGCTGGTGTGGCTCAGTGGTTGAGCAGTGACCTGTGAACCAGGAGATCATGGTTTGATTCCTGGTCAGGGCACATGCCTGGGTTGTGAACTTGATACCCAGTGTGGGGCATACAGGAGGCAGCTGGTCAATAATTCTCTCTGATTATTGATGTTTCTATCTCTCTCCCTTCCTTAGATAAATAAAAAATATTAAAAAATAATTTGTTGGGGAAAAAAAGGGATTCACTTAACTCATTATTAGCATCCCAATAATCATACTGCCAAAGAGAAGGCTGAAGGAAAATAAAACTTTAAAGTAATGAAATGGCCTTAAGTCTTCAGTAGTATGAAGATAGACTGGCACCAACATCTTTTTCTAACCTTATATTATCATAAGGTTAATGTAACTTTATTATTTACCTTGCTGATATTTTAAAATAATTCATGGTAGGGTCAGTTATATTGTAATGGCAGAAGTTTTTATGTAATAAAATTTGTAAATGTATATCATACTAAAATTTTAGGTTTTATTGATCAAATATATCAATTATATGATTGTTCAACTAAACACCATACACAACATTTTATTGGAATATTTTATTTACATTTTATATTTAAAGAGAATCAATACAAATCAGGACATATTTACAGCATTTCAAATCAGTGTACAAGAATGCAATGGTTTCATCTGTTCTACATTTAGCAAACAAAAAAATACATGTCTGTTCTACTTTTGCCTAAATTTTGCTGGAATCTGCAGTGGAAACAAAATTCTAAAACCACAGATAAGCTACAAAATACAAATAAAGTGCATTTTTTAAATAGTTCTATTTAACTTTGGTGGATGAAGCTTCTAAAACTATATTAAGGCACCTGGAATTCTCTCCCCTCCCTCAAGTCTTTTTCAAACACCAAGAAATTGCATTCATAAAATTCATAGCTACATGGACAGAATTTTAGTTTACCTACTTTAATTTTTGCCCATTTAAGTAAAATGTAAACTCAATTTTAAAGTCAACATTATTTGGAAAATATCTTCCACAGACTATTTTTATAGACTAATTGATAAAGATAAATTACCAATTTTTGTGTGACTTGTCATTTTTAATTAGTATGATAACTTATATACTCTGCATTTGAAAATTCCATTAGTAAACTCTGAGAAATAGTTATAGAGCAGTTTTGTAAGGAAATTTTTTACTACAATTTTGTACCAAATTAGGGTCACTAATATACCAACTAGTCCAGTTCAGTCTATATTCCCTGATAAACTATGCTCGATACTTACATGAAGTACATTTAGCCTAATTAAAAAAAACAAGAATAGTTAAAATAATTGTTTTGATTTAATCTTGTTCTATTAACTCAATGTATCTTAATTAGACATTTCATGAAGTATTAGCCTAAGTTTGCATTGCTTTTTACAATACAATTCCAGATCAATATAAGCACCTGGAGAAAAACCCTGACACATATAGCCCAAGCTAAAGTAGTAGATTTTTAATGAATATAACATCATCAAGTAAAATAATTATGTATAGCTACTTCACATTTTAAATCAACATGTTTTTATAAGAAAACTGTTATAAATGAAAAATATGACTACTTGAAGAGAGTATTGAATGTTTAAAAATCTTGCTATCACTATTGGGAGGAAACTAGCCTATGAAAAAACATTATAATGAGCTTATGAAAAAAAGTTAATAGGTTAAATATTTTAAGCTACTTAATTATAGCATAATATTAGTTATCCCAGCACTTTCAATATCATTCTTACTTTATTAAATTTATCCAGTTCATTAATAGCAAACTAGACCCCAATTGGCAGTTCTGTTATTACTAAAGGTTCAAGTTTCCTATTGACACAGATTTTATGATTTAATTTCTCGAACAGCAGTCTCTTGATCAGGAATTTCATCTTCTTCAAAGGTTGGGTTGTCAACATGAGGAACCACATCCACTGCCACAGAACTTGCTTCATGGTTTACCAGCTGTAGGTTTTCATCTTTAGAAAGAAATAATAATTTTAGGATTATTTTAACCCTCTCTTCTTTCAGACAAAAATGAACACTCATGTCTAAGAAGCTTTTCTTGTCTAATTTAATAATACTCTGGTCATTGCACTTATTCTCTGTTCCTTTAATAATTATATGATTTCTGCTATATTTTACTTAAAGCACCTAGGGCATTTTTATATTAATTTAAAATTATCTTTTTTTAAATTCACATGTGTGCTTACTTCTGCCTGGATTACCCATTAAGAGGATAAGTTGTGTCTTCCATTTCTTTTCTGTCCTAAATATAACAGTTCTTAAACTGAGCTTCACATTTAAATCACCTGGACACTTTATTTACTTACTTACTTATTTATTTATATAATTACAATGATGTTTTTATTTATTTTACTAGAGCCCCAGTGCATGAAATTCATGCACTCGGGAAGGGTGGGGGTGTCTCTCAGCCCAGCCTGTGCTCTCTTGCAATCCAGGACCCCTTGGGGGATGTACAACTGATAGCTTAGGCGTGCCAGAGGTGAGCCCAGCTTCTGGCTGAGTGGCGCTCCCTGTGGGAGTGCACTGACCACCAGGGGGTAGCTCCTACATTGAGCGTCTGCCCCCTGGTAGTCAGTGCACATGATAGCGACCAGTCATTCCATCATTCAGTCAATTTGCATATTAGCCTTTTATTATATAGGATTTATTTTTTAAAATCTTTATTGTTGAAAGTATTACATATGTCCACCTTTTTCTCCATCGACTTCCTCCAGCCCACCCCAGGCCCTCTCTACTCCACTGTCTGTGTCCATGAGTTATGCATATATGCATACAAGGTCTTCGATTGATTTCCTCCCACCCACCCTCCCCTGCCTTCTCTCTGGGACTCCACACTGTCTTCCATGCTTCCATGTCTCTGGATCCACTCCATTCATTGGTTTATTTTGTTACTTAAATTCCACATATGAGTGAGATTATGTGATCCTTGTCTTTCTCTGACTGACTTATTTCACTTAGCATGATGCTCTCCATGTTGTCTCAAAGGGTAAGAAATTCTTCTCCTTTTCTACTGCAGAGTATTCCATGGTATAAATGTACCACAGCTTTTCTATCCACTCATCTACTAATGGGCATTTGGGCTGTTACCTGAACACTTTAAAAATTACCTATGCTTTTTCAAATGCATATATAGAGAGACCAAAAAAACAACAACCAGGAAGTTGGGGAGAGTGCTCAGAATGGAATGCAAATGGTAACAAATTAACATCTGTCTATATTTATAAAACCCTAATATATGCAAATAGACTGAACAGCAGAACCACTGGTTGCTATGACGTGTTCTGACCACCAGGGGGTGCGTGTGGAACATGGCGGACATAGGCAGCAGGCGGCAGAGCAGAACATGAGGGGCACTGGCTGCAGCAGGATGGTGGAGCAGGTGAGCAAGGGCATCTGACTAAGGTGGGGCACCGGTTGCTGTCATCAGGGCAAGCCTCTGGTAGTCACTGAAAATTCTTTGCTCCCATGTGGTGTAGTCCTGCCTGGCACTCACATATGCTGCCAGTGCCAGCCCTACTCACACCTGCTGCCAGCAATTGGCACTGGCCTCAATTGCTTAGCACCGTCAGCAGGTGCAAGTGGCGTCTGCTGGCCCTGATTGGCCCTCAGGGCTTCTCCACCTCCCCCTGCTCCTGAGGGGCAATTGGGGCAGCAGCCGCTGCTCACACCCGCTGTTGGCACTAGCCCCAATTGCTCCATGGTGTTAGCAGGTGTGACAGGGCTGGCGCCATCAATGTGTGGGAGCTATGGTGGCAGGAGCTGGCCTGCTGGCAGACAGGGGACCAGGGGCCACAGTGGGAGGGGCCTGGCAGGGGCCTGGAGGATGGGCCGAGACCCACCCCTGTGCTCACTGCAGCCTCACAGCCCACAGTTCCTTTCAAGGTACATGAATTAGTGCACTGGACCCCTAGTGATTATATAACAGATGAAATACATAACCATCCTGAAGATAGTGAGAAGAAAAGAATTAACTTAAGTGACATTGGAAAACAGTATTTCGACTATATCCTATAAGGCTAGAAACAAAAATAACTACACACTAGTTAGTGAAAATGTTTTTCACAGGATTGTGAGTTAGCAATATTGAAAATATTTTTGTGTGTTCTAGGATTGAACAAATAAGTAAATATATTGTAGATAATGAGAGCCAGGTTTCTCACTTTCGGAGAAAGAAACTACAAATAGAGAAAGAGGAAGGCTAAAATAAACTCTGGGGTGCTGGCTTGGATATATCATTATGACTCATTTTGTTTCAGATGCATAGAGAGATGAATAGATGCATGAAATGTGTGCATATATTTGCATGAGTACATATTTAACAGCAGTGTTGTTCATTAAAAGAGTCAATATCAATGACACTCCAGTAGCAATGAGCATATTGGTTTCAAAACATTGTTTTCCAATAAAAAGCCCCTGGAAGAAATGAGTGATTCTAAGGCTAGGGCAAAGAGAATATAAGATTAACCTAGATTTTAACCTAGGATTAGCAAATGGTCTGTGAGCCAAATCCATAGTTAAGAGTGGTTTCATATTTTTAAATGGTTGTAAGACAAACAACAAAAATGTAACAGAGACTTATGGGCCTTCAAAGCCTAAAATATTTACTATCTAGCCCTTTACAGAAAAAGTTTGCCAATCCCTGGTGTAGAACATATTGTAGTGTCAGAAAGTAAGTGCTCAAAAACACACAAAAAATGATGAAGCATGTTGAAAGAAAACAGAAACCAACTTCAGAGAGTCCTCAATGACCAAATTTAGGACAATCTAAGCAATGAATAGCAATGAACTAATTTTACTATAAATTTAAATTAGAACTAATTTTACTATTAGAACTATTTATACTATAAATAATTGAATAAGAAATGGAAAAGGGATAGCTATTCCTTAAAATTGAAGCTTAATTAATGTAGAAAGAAGGATGGAAATTAAAAAAAAAATCAGCTGAGACCGGTTTGGCTCAGTGGATAGAGCGTAGGCTTGCGGACTGAAAGGTCTCAGGTTCGATTCTGGCTGGGGGCATATACCTTGCTTGTGGGCACATCTCCACAGTGGGGTGTGCAGGAGGCGGCTGATCGATGTCTCTCTCTCATTGATGTTTCTGACTTTCTCTCTCTCTCCCTTCCTCTCTGTAAAAAATCAATAAAATATATATTTTTAAAAAATCACCATTGGCACACACTTCTGTAATAATTATTGCAAGAAGCAGCAATTGTTGCTAACATTAGTGAGTAAAAGTATGATGAGAAAGGATATTTTCAAGTGTCTATACAATAATTAATAATTACAAAGGGAAAAACAGTAACTTTAAGAGGAGAAGCTTGACAGACACCACCCTTAACCATTGGAGCAAAGTTCAAACTATCAGTAATAAGACATGGATATCATGTGACTCATTATATGATTAAGGCAGAAAAGGGCACATCATTTCTGTGGTATTCTTGCCTAAAATAGAAAAGGACAATGAATTTAATCATTGAAAAACATCAGACAAGTCCAAATTGAGAGAAACTGTACAAGATCAATAGTCTTCAAAAGTGTCAGTCATGAAAGACAAAGGCTAAGAAATAGTCACCAGTTGAAAACTAAGGCATTACAATTAAATACAATGTGGTCCTTTCACAAATTAGGTATTGACGGAACATACCCAAATGTAATAAAGGCCATATATGACAAACCTATAGCTAATATCTTAATGATGAAAAACTGCAAGCTTTCCCTCTAAAATCAGGAACAAGATAAGTGTGTCTACTCTCACCACTCCTATTCAACATAGTATTGGGAGTCATAGCCAAAGCAATTAGTCAAGAAAATGAAAAAAAAAAGACCTCAAAATAAAAAAGGAAGAAATAAAACTGTTTCCAGATGACATGACCTTATATAAAGAAAATACTAAAGATTCCACCAAAAGACTATTAGAACTAATTTTTTTCAGTATAGTTTCAGAATATAAAAGCAACATACAAAAACCATTAGTACATTTTCATACACTAACAATGAAATACCTGAAAGAGAATTAAGGAAAATCCCATTTACAATAGGATTATCATTCATCAAAAACAATAAAATGGTTACGAGAATTAATTTAACCAAAGAAGTGAAAAAATCTATACAATGAAAATTATAAAACATTGATGAACAATATGGAAGAAAACACAGATAAATGGAAACATCCCATATTCATGGTTCATAACAATTAATATTGTTAAAATGCCAATACTGTCCAAAGCCATCTATAGATTCAATATGTTCCCTATGAAAATTCCAATGGCATTTTTCACAGGAATATAAAGAAAATCCTAAACTTCAAATGGAAACATAAAACATACCAGAGAGCACAAGCAACAAAGTAGGAGGCATCACACTCCTGATTCCAAACTATATTACAAAGCTATAGTAATCAAAACAGTCTGGTACTGGCATAAAAATAGAAGCATAGATCAATGGATCAGAATTGAGAGCCTAGAACTAAACCCAGGCATATGCAGTCAACTTATTTTTGATAAGAGAGCCAAGAACACTCAATGGGAAAAAGATAGTCTTTTCAATAAATGGTATTAAGTAAACTGTATATTCACATGCAGTAGAATAAAATTGGACTCCTATCTTACATCACACCCCAAAATGAACTAAAAATGGATTAAAGACTTAAACGTGAGTACTAAAACCCTAAAACTCCTAGAAGAAAACATAGGGGAAAATCTCTTTGACATTGATCTTGCAACAAATTTTTGTCTATGACACCAAAGCACAAGCAACAAAAGCAAAAATCAAAAAGTGGGAATATAACAAACTCAAAAGCTTCTGCACAGCAAAATAAAAAATAGAATGAAGAGGCAACTTACAGAATGGGAGAAAATGTTTGCAAACCATATATTACATAAAGTGTTAATATCCAAATATATAAGGAACTCATACAGCTCAATAGCAAAAACAAAACAAAACAAAAACAAACAAACAAACAAACAAACAAAAAAACAAAAACCTTCAAATCCAATTAAAACATGGACAGGAACCGAATGGATATTTTTCCAAATACATACATACAAATGGCTAACAATTACATAAAAAGATGCTCCACATCACTAACCATCAGAGAAATGCAAATCAAAACCAAAATGAGATATTGTCTCACACTTGGTAGAATAGCTATTATCAAAATGACAGGGGATGAGTGTTGGTGAGAATATAGAAAAAAGAAAACCTGCCCTGATTGGGTGTCTTAGTTGGTTGGTGCATCATGCACTAGAGTTTTGGGTTTGATCCTTGGTCAGGGCACATACAATAATCAACCAATGAATGCATACTAGTAAATAAGTGGAAAAACAAATCAAAGTCTCTTCCTTTCTAAAAGAGTCAATCAATAAATTTTTTAAAAATCTTTTTTAAAAGAGAAAGAAAACCTTAGTGCACTGTTGGTGGTAGTGTGAAGTCACTATAACAGCAACAGTATTGGGTTTCCTCAAAATATTAAAAAAGATAACTACCACATGATCCAGCAGTTCTACTTCTGGTTATATATCAGAAGGAAATTATATCACTATCTTGAAGAGATAGCTGCATTTCCATGTTCACTGAAGCATTATTCACAATAGCCAAGACATGAGCACAACCTAAGTGTTCATTGACAGATGAATGGATAAAGAAAATATGATTATATATACAGAGTATTTATTATTCAGCCATGATCGGTAAGGAAATCCTCATATTACATCCACATGGATAGACCTTCAGAACATTGCGCTAAATGAAGTAAGCCAGACAAAGAAAGACAAATACTACATGAACTCACTTATATATATAGAATCTAAAAACAAACAAACAAAAACCCAAACTCATCAAAAACAGTTGGTAGTTGCCAGGGTGGGGAAATGTTGGTCAAAATGTAGAAACTTCCAGTTATAAAATTAATAAGTTTTGGGGATCTAATGTAGAAAATGGTGACTATAGTTAACAATACTGTATTATGTACTTAAAAGTTGCTAAGGGAGTAGATATTAAATGTTTTTACCATATGCAAAAATTTTATAATTATGTGAGATGATGGTTTTCTTAAGTAATATGAATGTGGTAATCATTTTGCAATATACAGGTGTATCAAATCATTATGTTGCACACCTTAAACTTACACAATGTCATACAATATATTAAGTATATATACATATATCTCAATAAGGCTGGGGGGTGGGAAAAGAATAAAAAAGGTAAGGCAATGTGTGATCCTTGGAGAGTAAAAGAACATTATTGGGTCAACTGATAAAATTTGAGTAACATCTACAGTTTAGTTAATATTTTATCAGTTAATTGCCTGGTTTTGATCATTGCATATGGTTATATAAAATGTTAACATTTGGAAAAGTTGGGTGACAGGTATATGGGCATTCTTTGTACTATTTTAAACCTTTTTGTCAGCTTGAAATTATTTCAAATTAAAATTAATAAAATTTAAAAACCTGCATTGGTCCTCACCCCTCATGGATTCTGATTTAACCATTCTGGGGTAGAGCCCAGTCATAAGTAATGTTTAAAGTTTCTTTGGGTGATTCCAATGTATAGTTCGGTTTAAGAACTAACATCCTTATTTAGTGGTTCTCAAAGTGCGGTCCCTGGACCAGCAGCAACTGTATCACCTGTGAACTTACTAGAAATAAAAATTCTCAGGTCCCATCCAAGATTTATTCAGTCAGAAACTGGTAATCCCTATCTTTTAGCAAAACCTCCAGGTGACTTGATGCATGCTTAAGGTTGAAAACCAGTGCTCTAATAGAACTTAGCATAATAATTGGACATGCAGACTTAAATTAATCAATTGCATGTTTATAAAGTTATTTAAAACAACTATCAATATAATAATAAATGGTTAATAGGCAAGATACCCAAACTAGTAATACATAATCACATATAAAATTAAATCTAGGCTTGGCCAGTGTGGCTCAGTGGTTCCTAGGTCAACCTATAAACTAAGAAGTCAGTTTGAGTCCTGGTCAGGTCACATGCCCAGGTTGTAGGCTCGATCCTCAGAGGGGAATGTGCAGGAGGCAACTGATCAATGATTCTCTCTTATCATTGATGGTTCTTTCTATCCCTCTCTCTTTCTTTCTGAACTCAATAAAAATGTATTTAAAAAATTAAATGAAATCTATTCTAGGGGATTATTCACTCAATATTTATTTGTTATGTGTCAGACTTGTTAGTTGTGGATGTAAACCAATGAATAATAAGATACTGTCCGTATCCAAAGGAACTTTTAAAAGTTTTAAAACAGCCGGCACCGGTTTGGCTCAGTGGATCGGACCCAGTTTTGATTCCAGTAAAGGGCATGTATCTTGGTTGTGGGCACATTCCCAGTAGGGGGCGTGCAGGAGGCAGCTGATTGATGTCTCTCTTTCATGGATGTTTCTAACTCTCTATCCCTCTTCCTTCCTCTCTGTAAAAAATCAATAAAAATATATATTTTAAAAAGTTTTAAAGCAATTCAGTGCAATAAATGTGATAGAACTTGTATGGAAGCAGACATAGGACCACACATCAACATGGATAGACCTTGATGGATATAAGTCGAGGGAGGCTTCTCAAAGGGAGGCATGTTTTTAAGAAGGAATAGGAGTTAGACAGGACTTCTCTAATTTGCGGGGGAGGAAGAGGGAAGAAATGGGCAGAGAGATAATAGTGACTCAGGCTATGATTGTGAAATTAAAGTTGGAAATTAGGGAATTGGTTAGAGAAAAAGGATGTTGAATTAATAGAACAGGGGAGAGGGAAGAATCAAGTATTTCCCTAGTTTCAGGTTTGAGGCACCTGGGAAGGTGTTACTATCATTCATCCAGATGAAGAATAGAGGAGGCATATACACCAATGAAACAGAATAGGGAACCCAGAAATTGATCTAAACCACTATTCTCAATTAATATTTGACAAAGGAGGCAAGAGCATACAATGGAGTCAAGACAGTCTCTTCAATAAATGGTGTTGGGAAAATTAGACACATGCAAAAAAAAAAATGAAACTAGACCACTAACTTATACCATACACAAAAATAAACTCAAAATGGATAAAGGACTTAAACATAAGATGGAAACCATAAAAATATTAGAGGAATCCAAAGGCAGCAAAATCTCAGACATATTTAGAAGCAATTTCTTCATCGATACAGCTCATAGGGCAATGAGAACTAAAGAGAAAATAAACAAATGGGACTACATCAAAATAAAAAGCTTCTGCACAGCAAAAGAAACACCATCAACAGAAAAACAAGAAAGCCCACTGCAGAGGAGAACATATTTTGCCAGTGTTATCACTGATAAGGTTTTAATCTCCAACATTTACAGGGAACTCATATAACTTAACAAAAGAAAGATAAACAACCCAATCAAAAAATGGGCAATGGACTTACATACTTTTCTAAAGAGGACATAAGGAAGGCTAAGAGACATATGAAAACATGCTCAAAGTCACTAATCATCAGAGAGATGCAAATCAAAACAACAATGCAGTACCATCTCACACCTGTCAGAATGGCTGTCATCAACAAATCAACAAACTACAAGTGCTGGTGAGGATGTGGAGAAAAAGGAACCCTCGTGCACTGCTAGTGGGAATGTAGACTGATGCAGCCACTGTGGAGAACAGTATGAAGTTTCCTCAAAAAACTAAAAATGGAACTTCCATTTGACCCAGTGATCCCACTTCTAAGAATATATCCCAAGAAACTAGAAACACCAATCAAAAAGGATATATGCACCCCTATGTTCATAGCAGCACAATTCACCATAGCTAAGATTTGGAAACAGCCTAAGGGCCCATCAGCAGATGAGTGGATTAAAAAACTGCAGTACATCTACACAACGGAATACTGCTCCGCAGTAAAAAAGGAGTTCTTACCATTTACAACAGCATGGATGGAACTGGAAAGCATTATGCTAAGCGAAATAAGGCATTCAGAGAAAGGTAAATATCACATGATGTCACTAATTTGTGGAATATAATGAACAACATAAACTGATGAACAAAAACAGATCCAGAGACAGAGAAGCATCGATCAGACTGTCAAACCTCAGAGAGAAGGAAGGGGAGGGTGGGGGTAAAGGGGAGAGATAAACCAAAGGACTTGTAGGCATGCATATAAGCCTAACCAATGGACATAGACACCAGGGGGGTGAGGGCATAAATGGCAGGGGAGAGGGGACAATGAGGGGATAAGGACACATATGTAATACCTTAATCAATAAAGAAAAAAAAGAATAGAGGAGGAGGAGGAACATGGATCATCATTTCATTTGTTTCTCAAATGCCCTGCAAAAACTGTTGTGCTTACCATCCTCTCATAAGAACAGAGTACAAAAAAGGTTGGAACTTTATAAAACAAGTCTAGCAATAAACTGAGTTATCTTGTACACTCTCCTTTATCTCACTGAATTCTATTACCACATAGTTATGGAAACAAAATCTCATAATCTCATCTGGAGCAAATATATAATGATTTCCTGTTATAGGCCAAATAATCCAGAGATTATTAAGATTCTTATGATGATGTTATACTCTAGAATATGTCTGAAGATTAGATTACATGCAATAAAATGTTTACATTTGTATAATGTTCCTCCTAAGATCTTCAGAAATGGTATCTATGGCTCTGATAAGACTACAGAGGACAAAGGTTTATGTCATAGGAAGCTGACATTTGGCATTTCATAAGTTTATCTTGACATTTAGTTTTTCTTCTACCTCTATGCCAGAATTAGTTTATCTCTAAACTAGAGACCCAATGCACGAAAATTAGTGCAAGAGTAGGCCTTCCTTCCCCTGGCTGCTGGCACCTGGGACCCGGGACCCAGGCTGGCTTCCCTCTGGCCACCCGCAGGCATCTGGAGCTGAACTGGTTTCCCTCCGTTCCGGCTTCATCAGGAAGGATCCGGAATGACTTCCAGAAGACATCCGGTTTAATTAGCATATTACCCTTTAATTATTATAGATGAGGATTAAGTAAAAACATTTCAAAAAAAAATTTCAAACCATCAAAAAACATGAAAAAGTTGGAAGTTAAAATAAGGAAAAATATTTTGTATAGAGGTTTTCTAAGAAAAAAAGTCACCGAATTCCCTAAAATTTCTTTACTATTATGGTATTACTAAGCTGCAATACTGAGTCACATGAATTTTCATGAATAATATACAGTACTTTCCCCTTATCAACAGGGAATATGTTCCAAGACCTCCCAGTGGATGCCTGAAACTGCAAATAGTACAGAATTCTATATATATTACATTTTTCCTATGCATATATACATATAATAAAGTTTAATTTAGAAATTAGGCACAGTAAAATATTAACAAACCAAGAATAAAATAAAAGTCAAATGAATGTGCTTTCTTAAAATATATTATTTTACTCACCCTACTTGCAATGATGTGAGATGATACAATGCTATGTGATCAGATGAAGTGAGGTGAATGACATAGGTATTGTGACATAGCATTAGGCTATTATAAGGATTAGTTGAACACAAGCACTGTAATACAGGGACAGTTGATTTGATAACTGAAGTGACTACTAAGTGACTAACATGCAGGGAGCTTATACAGCATGTAAGATTTCATCACACAACTTAGAACGGCACACAGTGTAAAACTTATGAATTGTTTATTTCTAAAATTTTCCATTTAATATTTTCAGACTGTAGTTGATTTTAGGCAACTGAAGCCTTGGAAAGCAAAAACAGGGATAAGAAGATATGTATATATGTAATACATTAATAAAAAAAAGAAAAAAGAAAAGAAAACAGGGATAAGGGGGCACTATTGTATTCAATTTTAGTTTCCAAGGTTTGTTCATTTCATTGTAAATAATCAACAGGTGGAAGCACATACTATTCTTAAGTAAAGTCAATCTGTACAAAAGATGGGTTCTTGAGAAGTTGTATACAAATCAAACTTTTGTAAATTGAATTCTATTTTTATCATTTAAGAACTCCTTTTTTAATTGCTGATTGGCCTGCAATAAACAATGGCTTATAAAATTTAAAGTTTTCCCCTAGCCTCTGTAAATTAACAAGCCAACACTTAAATGCATCAGAAAGAAGCTTTCCAATAAATCTTTTTCTTCTGTAATTCCCACTCCTGAGGTATTTCATCTGCTTCAGGTTCATTTGAATATATGTATATTAAGCTAAGGAAGGGATGCATCCTGCAGTGCATTGTTGTTCATAGAAAAATATCTGAAATGTATTAATGTATGAATGAAACAAATGCTAAGAACCACAAGATATCATTTGTGGGACACTTGACCCTCACTCAGCATGGTGCTTACTTGCTGACTGCACATGTTCCTCCAAAGGTGGTTCATCTGCTCCCTGAACTGAAGCATATCCAGATGATGCAGTCTCACTGCGATTATCCTCTTCATGAGGTGAGGCACTATTAGATGTTTCATTGGATACTGGGACTTGTAAAGATACCGATCCATCTTCAATATCCACCTTTGGAAAACATTCGAACAAATTAAAAGACTCAGAGTACATGCTCTTCTTGGACATATCATACAAAGTTTATTCATAGGTGACTTATTATAGCAATGGTTTTTCCTTTAAACATATTTTTATTGATTTCAGAGAGGAATAAAGAGGGAGAGAGAAACATCAATGATGAGAGAGAATCAATAATCAGCTGACGCCTGCATACCCCATACTGGAGATCAAGCCCACAACCCAGGCATATGCCCTGAACCTTGATCTCCTGGCTCAACTACTGAGCCATGCTGGCCAGGCTACAGCAATGCTTTTAACCTTTAAAACCTATAATCCCTTTTAATAATCATACAAATCTCTTGCTGGTCTCAGCCAGAGCAGTTGGGTCCATCAATGGGGCAAAAGATATTACAAGCAGATTGTCATAACATCTGACATATTCATCTGGATGATCCCAATACTTGATAATACAATGCCTAGTACAAGGTAGGCAATAAAAAAATATGCTGTTCTTTGGGGAATTGAGAATTACTGTATTCTATATCTCCTCAAATCAGGAAAATTTTGTTGAGTTTGACTTTCTGTTGTGTGTACTGTGGAAGAGGTAGTTTTTAACATTTACCAAATATAATTATAATTTATTACTTAAACTTTATGAAACTATACATGCTCATTTATCTACAAGTTTGGTTGCATGGAATAGTAAGACAGTAAAAATGAGAGAGGGGTACTAGAAGCCAGTTGGCAGTTTATAAGAACATTATTTCAAATTCTGACCAAAAAATAAGTACATTTGAGAAAAGGGGGAAAGACCGAAAATGGAGGTAGTCCAACATGGCAGCTTACTGTCACTGTGATATAAATAGGTTCAATTTTTGGTATACCTTATAAGTCTAGCACATTACATAGCTAAAAAATAAGGATGTTATTCTCCTGAAGCCCAGATACATAAATAATACATTGCTTGAGTTCTTTCATATAAGCAGTTTAGTAATGTTTACCTCAATTCCCAAAGCTTTGAGTATATCACATTTGCACATGGGGCAAGTCCTGTGTTCTAACAGCCATGGATCAACACATGTCTTATGGAAAATATGGCTAATGAAGAAAAAAAACAAATAATTTATCAGTTGTGAAATAGCAACAACACTTTGCCTAATGTACTAACAGGCAAATTTCACTTAGTCTTTAGTCCTTTAACAGATGCTTTTTTTTCTCTTTTAAACACACTATTACAGCAGCGATTTTCAACCTTTTTTTTTATCTTATGGCACACAAACTAGTTATTCAAATTCTGTGGCATACCAAAAATATCTGATATTTTTTGCCAATCTGACAAAAAAACTAGGTATAATTTTGATTCATTCATACCAGACAGCTATTGTGTTGGATGTTGTCATTTTTTGACAATAAAAAGGAAAAGAAATCAGTGCCCCTGACTAAGTAGTCAGGTATTGCATGTTTTAAAAATTCTTGTGGCACGTGTGTTGAAAATAACCATATTATAGCATAAATATCAAGGAGCCACAGAAGCAAAATTTGGAAATTTCATAATATAGTATTTTTTATTATAAAGCCCTATTATTCTAGCTTCAAAAGAAAGTTTCAATACTCATTATTTGAAAAATGGCTAAGACACTGCTGTCCTAAGACTTTTAGTATTTCAGATCTTAATTATCTTGTCATTTCCTAACTGTAAAATGGTCCGGTTGGTCATTCCCAATAATATAGTACAATACAGTATTGAATACAACATAGTGCTGATGCTTTAGGCAATGTGACACATGCTTAGAGCACCACTTTTTAGTAGCTAAAAGAAAGAGTGTTAAGAATAACTTTCAGGAGAGAGTTAATAAATAAAAAAAAACACAAAAAAGAATGAATTCTTCCAAATAGGTACTAATAAGTTGATGTTATGTTTTTTCCTTAATAGGATTGCTAGCATGAATTTAAATAACCTAGTTCTATCTAATAAAAGAGTAATATTCAAATTGACTATATCTCCGCTACACCCACAAGCCATGCCCACCAGCTAATCAGGAGCAAGTATACAAATTAACCCAACCAAGATGGCTAGGGCCACAGAGAGAGCAGGCGAGAGGCTTGGGTTGCCCCAGTGATGGAGGAAGGCAAGCTTTCCACATACCCTGGCCAGCCCAGGACTCCACTTAAGGCAACAAAGTTTAAATGGCTGCCGCCACTGAGTGAGCAGAAGGCTTGGCTCTGCTCTAGGCTACAAGGTTTCAGTTGCAGAAGAATAATAAATCCCAAATACCAGGGCCTCCACTAGAGCTGCTGGAGAGCGTGGCTGGCCTGCAAACCACCACAGGTCCCTCACCCAGGCCACCCCATGCCCCAAGGGAACCTCCACCCTGATCTGGGATATCTTTTAGGGCAAACCAGCTGGCCCCCACCCATGCACCAGGCCTCTATCCTATCTAATAAAAAAGTAATATGCAGATTGACTATCACTCCAACACACAAGATGACTGCCCCCATGTGGTCAAAAGATCCTGCCCCCATGTGGATACAAGATGGCCACCACAAGATGGCCAGCAGGGGAGGGCATTTGGGAGGGACCAGGCCTGCAAGGGAGGGCAGTTATGGGTGATCAGACCAGCAAGGGAGGGCAGTTGGGAAGGACCAGGCCTGAAGGGAGAGCAGTTGGGGGTGATCAAGCCTGCAGGGGAGGGCAGTTAGGGGTGACCAGGCCAGCAGAGGAGGAAAGTTGGGAGTGACTGGGCCTGCAGGGAAGGGCAGCTGGGGGGGGGGAACCCAAGCCTGCAGGGGAGGGCAGTTAGGGATGACCAGACCTGCAGGGGAAGACAGTTAGAGGTGACTAGGCCCACAGGGAAGGGCAATTAGGGGCAAACAGGCTGGCAGGGGAGCAGTTAGGCATCAATCACTCTGGTAGGGGAATGGTTAGGGTGTGGTCAGCCTGGCAAGCAGAAGCGATTAGGGGCAATCAGGAAGGCAGGAAGGTGAGCAGTTGGGAGCCAGCAGTCCTGGATTGTGAGAGGGATGTCCAACTGTCCTATGTAGGATCTGGCCTACATGGGCAGTTGAACATCCCTCAAGGGAGCATGCTGGGCTGAAGGACACTCCACCCTGTGCACGAATTTCATGTACTGGGCCTCTAGTATATATATAATTGTGGTGCTGACTAGGTTCTCAGTTTTATATGAAACTAGAGACCCAGTGCATGAAAATTCATGCACTGGAGGGGGGATCACTTAGCCTGGCTTTCTCCCTCTCACAGTCTAGGAGCCCTCAGGCACAGAAAGTAACCCAGAGATCAAGGGAAAGAGACGTCCCATCACACCTCTGCTGCTGCCACTGCCAGCAATGCAAGCTTTGGCTGGCTCTGGTTACCGGAGCCTCAGGCGGCCCTGGGCAGCTGGGTAGCCTCCATCTGAGGCTTGCCTGTGCCTCGGGCCAGCCCTGGGAAGCTGGGGGGCTGAGGGGACTGGGGGACTCTGGAGGCAGGCCACTCCACATGCCTGCTGCCCCGGTGAGGCTCAGGTGACTGGGTGCCACCATCTTGTGGCTGTGGGCACCACCATCTTTGAGGGCATGGAATTCAATTAGCATATTCCCTTCTTATTGGCTGTGGGTGCCACCACCTTTGAGAGCAGGGCAGTCAATTAGTATATTCCCTCCTTATTGGCTGTGGGCACTGCCATTTTTGTAATGGTGTGAGGGTCAATTAGCATATTCCCTCTTTATTGGATAGGACTAGTTTACAAATTTTACCAAATTATGGAAACTTTATATAACTAGCCAAATACCAATTTCAATAATATTAAAAATAAAGCATTCTCCTATATTTAAATGAAAATAACGAAATAAATACTTTATTTACATCAATTTGGAAACATTCAAAATAGTTTCCCCCATTAGTCATTTTTGTAAATCAGCCATTCTTATTGATGATATAAATGAAAATCAAGCTTACTTGCAGGTTAAGATGCGCACTAAATCATTTGGTTTATACAATTCAATACACACAGCACAACTATCTCCATCAGGACCAATTTCCTATGGGAAAATAGTTATTGTTACTCTAATGGATAAGAAACAATACATTACACTACAGAGTAAGATCAGAATATACATGTCTTAAATTGCATAAATTCCTATGGAAAGAAGAACATCATATCACTAAATGACTATGTTTAATAAGCAATTTAAAATTATTTACACTTAATTAGAATCTTTAAAAAGTCAAACTTGTAGAAACACAGAGTAGAAACATGGTTGCCAGGGACTGGAGGTAGAGGAAATTGAGAGAAGTTGGTAAAAGGGTACAAACTTTCAGCTATAAGGTCTGAGGATCTAATATAAAACATGGTGATTACAATTGACTACACTGCATTACATAATTAAAATTTAAAATAAAATTATTTAGGCTTAAAAATGTAAAAGAATAAAGTTATCTGAAAGGGGAATACCATAAAGGAAAACATGGAACACTTATTTAAACATTTTTCCTAGATTTAATTTACAAAATGCCATTTGTACAATTCTTTAGCTATGCTGACCCATTTATTTATTTATTATTATTATTTTTAAATCCTCACCCAAGGATATTTTTCCATTGATTTTTTAGAGAGAATGGAAGTGAGAAAGACAAAGAAATATTGATGTGAGAGAAACAAATCAATTGATTGCCTCCTGCATGAGTCCAGGCTGTAGAGGAACCTACAACTGAGGTACCTGCCCTTGATCAGAATCAAACCTGCAACCCTTTGGTCCACAGTCCCACACTCTATCCACTGAGCCAAACTGGCCAGGGAAATTTAAAGAAAATTAAGATGTAATTCACATACAGTAAAATGCACTCTTTTTAGTGTGCAGTTTTGCAAGGTTAGACAAACATGCTACTTAATTGCCACTGATCAAAATATAAAATAGTTTTATTACCTCAACATATTCCTCTCTACCTCTTTGTAGTTACCTCTCCTTTTACCTCCACCCTCTGGCAACCACTGATCTGTTTTCAGTTCCTATACTTTTGGCTTTTCTAGAATTTCATATAAATGGACTCTTGCATTTGAGTCTGACTTCTTTCACTTAACATAATGCATTTGCAATTCATCCATATTGTTGTGTGTATTGGTAGGGTCTGCTCCCTTTATATTGCTAAACAGTATTCTGGGATATCAATGTACCAGTTATTTATCCATTCACCAATTGAAGGACATTTGGGATCTTTCCCATTGTTGGTAATTATTAATAAAGCTGAACAATTGTGTACACGTTTTTATGTGAACACATTCTTTTCCATTTAGGGTAAATATTTAGTAGTGAGATTGTTGGGTTGTTTGCAAAGTGTATATTTGACTTCATAAAAAATTGCCAAACTGTTTTCCAAACTGGCTGTATATTGCATTCTTACCAGCAAATGCATGCAAGTTCCAGCTTTTCCACATCTTGGCCAGCTCTTGGTATTGTCAATTGTATTTGTTTTAGCCATTCCAATGAATGTGCTGTGTTATCTCATTGTGGTTTGTATTTGCATTTCCCTGATGACTAATGATGTTGAGCATCCTTTTATGTGCTTTTTTGCCATCCATATATATTCTGTGGTAACATGTCTGTTTTGCCTATTTTTCACTAGATTGCTATTTTTTTACTGTTGAGTCTTGAGAGTTCTTCATAGATTCTGGATACAACTCTTTATCAGATACTAGAGGCCTGGTGCATGAAATTCATGCATGGGGGTGGGGAGTCCCTCAGCCTGGCCTGCACCTTCTCCAATCTGGAACTCCTCAGGAGATGTCCGATTGTGGGATTGGGCCTTAACCAGCAGTCAAACATCCCTCTCACAAGTCAGGACCACCACTGGCTCCTAACCACTCACCTGCCTGCCTGCCTGATCACCCCTAACCTCTCTGCCTTCCTGCCTGATTGCCCCTAACCACCTCTGCCTGCCTGCCTGCCTGATCACTCCTAACTGCCTCTGCCTTGGACCTTGCCACTGTGGCTTTGTCCAGAAGGATGTCCGGAAGGACATCCGGTCTATCTGGTACCTTTTTATTAGTATAAATGGGATTTGCAGATATTTTCTTGCAGTCTGTTGCTTGGCCTTTCATTCACTTAACCGTGTCTTTCAAAGAGCAAAAATTCTTAATTTTGACAGAGTTAAATTTCTAATTTTTTTTCTTTAATGGGCATATTTTTGGTAACAAATGTGAGTAATCTTTGCCTAACCCAAGCTGTAAAGATATTTTTTCTCTGAAGTTTTCATCTAGAAATTTCATAGTTCTAGGTTTTATATTTAGGCCTGTGATCCATTTTGAGTTAATTTTTACAAAGGGTATAAAGTATGGATTGAGGTTCATTTTTTTGCATATGCATATTCAATAATTGCATATAGAGACCCAACAATTGGCTATTTTCTTCACTGAATTGCCTTTCTACCTTTGTCAAAATCAATTAACCATATATATATAATGGTCTATTTTTGGATTTCCTCTTCTATTCCATTGATTTAAATAAAGATCTCTCCTTTCTCCAATACCACATTATCTTAAAAATAATTCTGCAAATCAGGTAATGTAAGCCAAATTTGTTCTTTATAAAAATTGATTTGGTTATTATAGTTCTTTTGATTTTCTTTATAAGCCTAGAATCAACTTGCCAATTTCTATAAAAGATCCAACTAGGATTTTGATTGAAACTGCATTGAATAAATAGATTAGTTTTTTTGGGATTGATATTTTGACAACAGTGAGTGTTCTTACCCGTGCACATTTTTTAGGTCTTTCTTGGTTTATTTTTTCTTTCATGTTTTGCAGTTTTCAGCATATAGATCTTATGTATATTTTGTAAGATTTATACCTAAGTTTTTAATGGTTTTGGTGCTATTATAAATGGTATTTTTTATGTTTATCATTTCATTTACTAGAACATGCTGAGCTATGTTATAAAAATTTATGCAACTACCCACTCTGTCCACATACCCTATACTACTTATGACCAATTGGTGTAACATTAAAAGCCACATCCAGATAGCAGCACAGATCTTACTAATTGTTGAGCTTAAATTTGTGACCATAGTCACTATTACTCTAACATTCTGATCTCATCAACCAACAAGCCACATATATACTTTTATACTATAGCTAATTTAAAATGAAGAGCAGCAGAAGCAACATATGACATGGCATAGAGAAAACCCTAGAGATGATTATTCCAATGTGCTCATTTTTCAAACGTGTGCTGTCCAACACAGTAACCACTAAACACATGTGTCTGTTGATCCCCTGGAATGTGGCTGATTTGAACTGAAATGTGCCATAAGTATAAAATATACACTAGATGTTTAAGACTGAGTAAAATATAAATGTAAAATATTGCATTAATAATTATATATTGATTACAAGTTGAAATGATTATATTTTAGATATATCAGGCATTAAAATTATTTTGTCCTTTTAAAACTTTTTTAATGTGGCTACTAGAAAATTTATTCATTTTTTATTTTATTGAATTGGTATTTTTTATTTCAATAAGTTCTATATTTTTGATACACATTTTACACATTGATGGTAGTTTTCAACTGTTTTAATCTGACCCTAATTATTCAAGTAAAGCTATATTAAAGCATTGTATTAGTTTCCTATTGTTGCTAAAACAATTTACTATTACTTTATGGTTTAAAATAATAAATTTATTTGCTTATTGTCTTGGAAATCATAATTTAAAAAATCAAGATGTTGGTAGTGCTGTGCTATTTCTGAAGACTTCAGGGGTGAATCCCTCTGCATTCCTTAACTCATGGCCCCTTTTTTGTGTCACCTAACCTCTTGTTTCCATATACTGTAGTCAAATCTGCCCCTTCCTCCCTCTAACAATGATACTGTGATTATATTTAGGATCCACCTGGATAATCTAGGATAATCTCCCCATCTCAAGATTCTTCCTTAATTTAATCACACCTGCAAAGTCCTTTTTGCCATATAAAGTAACATTTACAAGTTCAGGGACCAGAACCCAGGTAGCTTTGGGGGTCATTACTCAACCTATGTTCAACATTGAATAAATTTTTAAAAGTTAATAAGATTTATAAATTCCAATGAAAATACTACTTTGGAAAACCATTTAGCTTTAACAAATGGCTTGCTTAAGCATTGCTTTAAAACAAAAGGCATTTTTAAGTCATAACTGTACCTTGTCCCCTTGTTTCAGTGTGCGTAGTTGAAGCCTTCCAATAGCTTTTTTAGCATCTGCCTTTAATTGTCTCTGTAATAAAAAAGAATAGGTATTGCAAAAACTATTAAAAATACAATGATAAAGTTAGAGTGAATTAAAATATTTATTCAGTTAAATGGATTTTAAAAGATAATTTTTTAAGAGATAAAGTTTAATTAATTATAATAATTGTCCTACTTATCTGGGCAGGATTTTTTAAATTACTGAAACTTTTCACTTATGTTTCCCTAACTTCTTAAGCAGCATCTTCAGGCTATAATAGTAAAAGCTATGTGTCTGCATTCCAAATGAATTCAAATGTTTTGAATTTTCAAAGCAACTTTCCTATTTTCAAGCTCAGAGAATCTTAAAGTACATCTTTCCCCCCCTTTTTTTTAATCATTTCTCATTTGGTACAAAGTACACAAGATTTAGATTTGAATGGACTTAGATGCAAAATCTGACTTTGTTACTTACTAAATGAATAATACTGAACCACTCATCTGACTTTGTTACTTACTAAATGAATAATACTGAACCATTCATTTAATTCTTTGGGCTTGTTTACAATCTATAAAATAAGGATAGTACCAACCCTTATAGTGTTATTTGGTATTAGGAAAAAAAATACTGTTTATAATCACTACTATCTTGTAAGGAAGGTGGCTGCTGAGAGTGGTAGGCCTGTTTTTTTCTTCTACTGAGCACATACATAGATGAGTCTGGGCATGCAAAGACAAGCACCAGGCTCACTTAAGGAATAAGTACTAAAATGTAGTAAATAATTGAATCAGAAGTAAAATTGGGGCATAAAGGAAATCTGAGAGATTGGAAAAAGATAAGAAAGAGAGTAATCAATGAGAAACTCTCCCTCTATGTGAGGTGAACTTGAAGAAAATCCCAGATGGTATGATTTATTCAGTGTTAATCTTAAGTTCTTTGTGATGCTGCAAAAAAACTGTCCCTTTCATTAAAATCTACCTCAAACACAAATACCTCAACTGAATATATATATGTGTGTACATCGAAGAAGAGGCCAGTTGTCACACCCGGATGGGTACTTTTTGGAATAGAGAGACCAAATGTGCAGCATGGCAAGATAATAAACTATCTTCATATTTTAAATCAAAAAATGAACAAATTTGTAGAATCCAAGATGGCGGCATAGGTAAACACCTACACTGCTGCCTTGAACAACAATTTCAAAATCAACTAAAAGACAGAACGGACATCATACAGAACCACAGGAAAGCTGGCTGAGTGGAAATTCTACAACTAGAGGGAAAGAGAGGGGCTCACATAGACCCAGAGGAGCTGCAAAAAGCGGAGAGAGCGGGTGCTGGAGTACCTGGCTGGTTTTCTCTGGTAGGAGGGAAACGGAGACTCTCAAAGGCATTGAACCCCTTATCTTAAGACACTAAACCCCAGATCGAGCCAAAACTCATACAGGGGGAGTTTGGACTATGAAAAGGGAGAGGTGCATGGAAATTTAGGGGAGTCGCAAAAGATCAGAGGTCTGGTGGCGCGCACAGCACTGCGCAGAGGACAGATTGCTGATTGTGCTGCTGGCTTTCACAAGCAGGCAGGAGACAGACCGTCCCAACTGTGCCACTTCTGACTCCACTAAGCCCCTGTTTCGGATGAAACCCTGGGGACCTAGACTCGTGTGGTCCTGGAGCGCAGGAGAGCCAGAGGGGCAGTGGTCTAGAGGCACTGAGGATGCGCGTGCACAAGGACTGCCCCAGCGATTACCCAGTCACGTGAGACTCAGGGGCCATGGAGGGTGGGGCCGACTATAAGGCAAGGCGGTCCCTTAAGCCCTGAGACTCCACTCATCCCAAGCTCAACAGAAAGGCTTCTGTGGAGTTGCAAGTCTGGTATCATAAGGCTGAATCCAACTCAGAAGTTCTCCCAGCATAGTGAAAATGCCGAGACAAGGGAAGGGTTCACAAACAAAAGAAATGGAGGAAAACAAACGATTGGATATAGAGTTCAAAACCACACTTCTAAGGTTTTTCAAGAATATGCTAGAAAAGTTGGATAAAGTTAGCGAGAGCCAAGAGAAGATGAAAAAGGACCAACTAGAAATTAAACATACATTGACTGAAATAAAAAATATTATACAGAGACCTAACAGCAGACTAGAGAAAGGCAAGAATCAAGTCAAAAATTTGAAATATAAAGAAGAGAAAACATTCAATTGAAAAGCAAGACGAGAAAAGATTCCAAAAATGTGAAGATAATGTAAGGAGCCTCTGGGACAGCTTCAAGCGTACCAACCTCAGAATTGTGGAGGTGCCAGAAGAAGAGAGAGAGCAAGATACTGAAAACCTATTTAAAGAAATAATGACTGAAAACTTCCCACATCTGGTAAAGGAAATAGAATTACAAGTCCAAGAAGCACACAGAACCCTATATAAAAGAAATCCAAAGAGGACTACACCAAGACACATCATTATTAAAATACCAAGAGCAAAAGACAAAGAGAGAATATTAAAAGCAGCAAGAGAAAAACAGTTCATTACCTACAAGGGAGCACTCATATGACTGTCAGCTGATTTCTCAACAGAAACGATGCAGGCCAGACAGGAGTGGCAAGAAATATTCAACGTGATGAATAGCAAGAACCTACAACCAAGAATAATCTATCCAGCAAAGCTATCATTCAGAATTGAAGGGCAGATGAAGAGCTTCACAGATAAGAAAAAGCTAAAGGAGTTCATCAACTCCAAACCAGTATTATATGAAATGTTGAAAGGTACTCTTTTAGAAGAGGAAGAAGAAAAAGGTAAAAGCTAAAAAATTATGAACAACAAATACTTATCTATCAACAAGTGAATCTAAAAATTAATTGAATTAAAATTTGATCAACAGAAGAAACTGGTGAATATAATAGAATCAGGAGCACAGAAAGGAAGTGGACTGATAATTCTCAGGGGGAAAGAGGTAAGGGGTGTACAGGGAGAGACTGGACAAAAATCATACACCTATGGATCATGTCAATGGGAGGGAGGTAAGGGCAGAGGGAAAGGTGGGAGCTGGGTGGAGGGGTGCTATGGAGGGGAAAAAAGAGAAACAAATGTAATAATCTGAATAATAAAGATTTAATTTTAAAAAATGAACAAATTTGGTAGAAATTCAGTAAAAAGTAAGCACCTAAAAGTGGAGGTCATTGTGAGAATGTAGAGTTGCCTCATCCCTATATATGCATCTCCATCCCCTGCCGGGAGACCTACATCTAACATTTATGTTATGTGAAAATTAAAGATAATTCAAGTATCTAGCATAATATATGGCATATAGAAGACACTCAATAAAATGTTTATTAAATGAAAATATAAACTACTATTCAAAATAAGCCTAAAAGGTTCTTGTAACATGTTTATATATAACTGCAGCAAATATACGTTGGAAGGGAATAATCCATGAATGTAGGTATGTAAGGAAATTCCTTAATGGTCAAACCTACCTCCTATATAAGATATCATTTTGTGAAAGATATTTGGCTTAATGCCAAGAAGATTACTATTTAAACTATTGTCTTTGCTGTCACAGGAACAGCAGAAACTTCTCAGATTGTTATCTGACCAGCAAATATAACTTAATAGAAATAATTAATAGGAAGGCCTAGTTCTCATAAGGAAAGAGGTGCTAATCAGGGCCCCTTCATTCTCACTTTGGGATGTATGAGTTAATTCAGAAGGCAAATTCTATGATGGCACTTTATTTTGAGCACAAATATTTTCCCTTTAATTTTGTAACTTATGTTATCCTATACATATAATAAAAGGCCAGTGACCATAATTGTGTAATGACCAGAATGACCAATCAACCAGTAGCTATGAGGTGCAGTAACCACCTCTCAGTCCCTCCCCTAACCCCACAGGCTCTGATGGCCAATGGGGAACCAGGGTGGGTGGTGGTGGGGTGGGACTGGGGACTGGCAAGCAGGCAGAAGGCAGACCGCTTGGTCCCTACCACTGGCACGCAGGCTCTGATCGTTGAATGGCCAATGGGGAATCACAGGGAACGGGGGTGGATGGTGGCGGGGCAAGACGAGCTTGATTACAGCTAGGCCTAGGGATCCCATCCAAGCATGATTTTGTGCACTGGGACTCTAGTCTATATATATAAAAGCCCAGCAATCAAACAGTGGAACAACCAGAACAACCAGTCGCTATGATGCACACAGCACTGGCCAACTGAGCTGATCTGGGCCCTGATTGCCTCCCCCCAACGTCCTGTGGCCCCTTCCCTTGGCCATCCCCACCCCCGATCACCCCCCCACCCTGATTGGGGACAGGGGTACTGGCCAACTGCCCATGGGCCCTCCTCTTAGCCCCTCCCCACAGCCAGTCAGCCCACCATAGGCCCAGATCAGGGGGAGCATCCAGCCAACCTCCCGTGGTCCCTACCCCTGGCTGGCCAGCTCCCCCATTGGCCTTGATTGCCAGCCAGGATGAGGGATCCCACCCATGCACAAATTTGTGCACTGGGCCTCTAGTAAGTATATAATAGTGTGACAGTGAAAGGAAGTACACTTAGGATCTTTAGAAGTGGAAGAACTTTCAGAGTTCACTTAGTCTGACATAAAATCTGATAGATAAGAAAACTGATGCCCAAGGAGGAGAAATGCCTTCCTCAACATCTCTGAGTTCACAGTTAGTCCTACTGAAGCCCAGAATTAGTGTTCCTTCCCAACATCAAGGTAATCATCTTTTTTTTTTTTTTACTGTGGCTTGTAACAGCAAGTTGGTACTACTTCCTGATATTTATAAAATTATTTTATATTTAAAAAATATCTTTATATCTGTTACCTCATTGAATTATCACAACAACCTCCTGTGGAAGATAATATCCTTATTTTAAAGATGAGCAAATGGAAGCTTGGGAAAGTAAAAAATAAAAACAAAGACAAAATAAAACAAAAACTCGTCCAAAAGGGCATGCCACCTCTAAATGATAAAGCTGTTACTGGAACTCCTCATATTCTAAGATTCCATTACAATACACCTAATCCATGACTCATCTACCTTTTGAAGTTTTTCCAAATCCTGGATTCTGTGGTCTTTCAAATTGTTGCCAGTCCTTAAAGTGAACAAGCAGTATGCCAACAGGACCCTGACCTTGGCCTAGACTTCCAAAAGTAACCACTTTTTAATATAGATCACAAACTATTTAGATACCAAGATTAGAAAAATGCAAATGATAAGCAAAAGAGCCTAGAACAGGAAATGGGAAAAGGAAAACATGTAGTTAAGTCTTTGACAATCATTTTACACTTTGTTGTTAGGGCACTTCTGAATTAGGCTTAAGCAACAAACCCTAGGACACAATTAGAGAGATGAAGTCACAAGGATACAAGTTGGGGATACAAAAATACAGAGCAAAACCCAAGATGCCAGAAGATTTTAAACAGTGGACTTGATTATGAAGAATTTATAAAAGATTTGTAGCACAGTAGAAACCAATTTTTAACAAAGCAGCCCTGGAATTAAAAAAAAAATCATTTAAAAGGAAGTTTGAATATATCCAGCAACTCCTTCTGAGCTTTTGTAAAAAAAAAAAAAAGGCATTTTTTTAAAATATGGATGTGAGCCATGTGATTTTGGTAAGAAGCACAAACTATATTTTTGGAACTTGGATAAAATTCACTTGCAAAACTGTAATTAGTATTAAAAATATTTCACTGTCAACACTGATAGCAAAATATTCCAAGATGTATTCATTTCTATAAAAACTGAAATATGAGAACAGTAAGACCAAGTAGTTTATAAGTAGTTTATATTACATATATATGCTTGGATAATATTATTTAAGTCAAACTTCTGGGTGCTCAAATATGTTTCAACATTTTAAGAAAATATGCCCCAAAGCAAAATGTAATTTACCTATTATTCCTTAAAAATAACTTCAAGATTATATCTATCTTCTTAGACAACTTACATTAGACACTTTTTCAATGTCTCTCCACCATATCAGAATTCTCTTCTATCCTATAAATTCCAATAGGACATTGTTTCTACCTCTTACCATATTCTATAATTGTACTATTGGTGTATTTTTCTCCTGCTAGATTGCTAGGACTGGGTGTTTATCATGAAAAAAATCTCATACTGCTTAGTCAGTGCTCAAAGATTAGCTTCTCAATTTAGAAAATTAAAACAGATTTTCATTATTTTCTCATCCAAGCCACAGTTTTACTTAATAAAAGCCTCTACTCCTTAAATTTAGGAAGAGTTTAGATAACATGTATTGGGCTCCCACTATAGTCAGGTTCAACACTAAGCTTAGTGTCATTTTGTTTAATCATTAATAATTTATGAAATGGGTATTTTAATATCAAAGTTTTATAGACAAGAAAAGGTTAAGAAGCTTGACTATAGTCTAGGCAGGTGGTTAGCTGCAGAGCTATGATTCAATTCAAGCCCAGGTTCCAACTGGCTTTAAAGCCCAGGATCTCGCCACTATAGTACACTGCCTCCTTTGTGTCTTCAAAAGGCTTCATATTCCTTATGAAGACAATGAAGAAAATAAGAAAAAAGAAATCTCAAAGTCAGCTATTATCCAGTCTTCAAATGCTTCCTAAATTGGCTACTTCCTGAGATTTGGGGGAACTCTTTTAAACAAGTATATTATAACAACATACGCCCACCTCTTCCTCCCCCATCTTAAGAGATACCTGGTCGAAGAATATTTGGCAGTAGAGTTTTAGGCTAATTCACAGAGGCTTAGTTGTTGGCCATTTTTTTAACATAAGCATAATGTCATTATTTAAGCTATTCAAAAGCTATGATTGCCCTAGTTACTGAAGAATCTCAGGTATATTTTTGGTTCTGATTGGGGCTTTATTTGGACTGAAAATGATATTCTGCATAGTTCATCTGTGTATTTATATCCAATTAAGTAAAAATAATGTTTCAGTCTGGTGATTTTTTAGACTGGTTTTGGTCCCAAGGCATTCAGATTTTAGCTTAACTGAAACCTACATGAATAGCATTAGCCATATAGTCAAACCTAATTACCTGACAGGGAAAAGGGCATGCAAAAGCAAAAAAAAAGTGTGGGGGGGGGGGAGGCTGTGCCTGGTAAATGTGGCTCAGCGGTTGAGCATTGACCTATGAACCAGGAGGTCATGGTTGGATTCCCAGTCAGGGTATATGCCCAGGTTGCAAGCTTGATTCCCAGTGTGGGTTGTGCAGGAGGCAGCCGATCAATGATTATTTTTTAAATCATTGATGTTTCTATCTTTCTCTCTATCTCCCTCTCTCTTCCTCTCTGAAATCAATAAAAATATATTGTTTTAAAAAAGAGAGAGTAGGCCGAGACCGGTTTGGCTCAGTGGATAGAGCGTCGGCCTGCAGACTGAAAGGTCCCAGGTTCGATTCCGGTCGGGGGCATGTACCTTGGTTGTGGGCACATCTCCAGTGTGGGGCGTGCAGGAGGCGGCTGATCGATGTCTCTCTCTCATTGATGTTTCTGACTTTCTATCCCTCTCCCTTCCTCTCTGTAGAAAATCAATAAAATATATTAAAAAATAATAATAATAAATAAATAAAAAGAGAGTAGGATAGACAAAAGAAAACTAGATTTTCCTGCACTTAAGTCATGATTTTAAAAAAAGATGATTTTTCTTTTATTTTGAGAGAGAGAGGAAGGGAGAGGAGAGGGAGAAAGAGAAACTTCGATATGAGGGTAAAACATCAATCAGCTGCTTCCTGCACAACCCCTAGTGGGGATGGAGCCCACAACCTAGGCATATGCCCTGACTGGGAATTGAACTGGCAACATTTTGGTACAAGGGAGGACGCCCAACCAACTGAGTCAGGGCTAATCACCACTTTTTAAAACAAATATTTACATAAACATTTGGTTCAGAATGTATAAAAGAATTCTTAAAATCAAGAATTATAATAAGAGGATTTTCTCCCATATATTCCTGTGAACAAAGTCATGTGGCTGTTTAGATCTATAAGAACTGAAAAAAAATCTCTTTTTCAATAAAAAAACCTATGCATAATATTTGAATGAAAGCATCCCTAAAGGAAAGAGGACATATAGACATAAAATAGCCTTCCATAAGTCTATAGAATTCCTGAGATTGAGGTAAAAAGGAGTGCAGACCACTCACATGCAGGTGATCACTGCGAATAATATGAGGAAATGCACTGTCAGGAAAAAAAAGGAAAAGGGGATTTCAACCTGTCAGGGAAAAAAAAGGAAAAGGGGATTTCAACCTGGTAGATAGGTATGGCTCAGATTATATAGCATTTTTCAAAGAAAGACAAGCAAAACCTCTAGATTTAGTGACATAAATACATATAGAGAAAGTAAATATGTAAAACTCCTGAAGCCTATAGGAGCTTCCTTTTATTCAGTGAGAAAATCAGAGAAAGACTATAAAACTAGGTCCAACTCACATAACATTTTGTGTAATTTACTCTTATTACATAAGATACAAAAGAATGGTTTTGTAAAAGACACTAATTAACTCTCTAATATATGCAGAAACAGACATGCATGCAAACACACCCACCACAAATGTGTATAGTATATTGATAGTGCATGCAGATAGCTGATAAAATCTTCCAGTTACTTTCACATACTAGTAGAGAAAACTTAATGTAACTAGAAATATTCCAAATAATTTTAGTCATGCTATCAATTCATGAATAATAAGATAATACTGTAGCTTAGTTTTTCCTTGTCTGAGACCACACAGGAGTGCTCTCTCTTTAGGAGGAAACTACAAGGACATGTGTGGCACATCTCTGCTCAGGGACCCAAATTGTGTTTCAGGGTCCAAGGCTCAGATGGAGACTAGGCTTACTAGATAATTTTGGTAGCAATTGGCTATGCTGCCGAAAATCAGGATCTCAACAATGAAACCAAATGCACATCATCAATCTTGATTGTTGTGTTAAGTCACCTTAACAAGCTGGTACAACATGGTCCATTGCTCTAGGTGTCTATAAAGACCATCCAAAGTGTTCAGACCATAATGAACACTTTGAGTGCCACACTTTTGAGGATGACCAAGGGCCAATCATCCATTCCTAGGCAATTTGCAAGGAGTAAGCATCTAGATCTACTCTGTTATCTCTCCTCACAATCCATCCCTTTGTTCTTGGTCAAGGTATTTTAAACAACACAATAGTCATAGTTATTTGGGCTTTTACAGTTAGTACAGCATTTATATAAAAGATAAAGTAAGAACAAGATAAGTATATGTAATACTTTAGAAGTCAACAAAAGGTGAAAATAGTCCCAAAGAAACAATTTTTCAATCTATAAGACCATTGCACATATATTGATACTGATGTACTAATTTAACACCTGTTTTCCTCCCTTAATCTATGACCACTTGAACTTTGTGATAAACTGTACACAGCTATTTAATATAGTAATGAACTAAATCTATTTCTTCCTCAGGTCAATCACTCTTCATTATTATCACACCCCAGGGAGGTTTTAATTTCCCAATAATTTATCATATGATTTATTTATATAAGGTAGTTGAATCTTACCAATAATATTAGTATTATGCCATATTATAATATAGTTATGATACAGTTTGGTTACAAAATAAATAAGGAAATATCACAGATTGTTTATTAAAACTTCCTAGAAGAATTTTCCTTTGCTCACCTACCAGATATTATGTACAAATGTTACCACCAGTGTCAATGTTTCCATTATTTATAGGTTTCAGGTTAGGTGAAGACAAAGCCAATCATATGTCTCAACTCATATTATTTTATATATTTATAAGTTCACATTGACTGTTGTGCAGCATCACCATCCCCTTCCCCCGGGGAATACATGAATATCATTCAGGGTTTTTTCTCCCTATTTCTAAATGCTAGTTTTACTTTGGTCCACCCTTTGGTCAAGATCAGTCAGAGATCAGGAATGTAAGTTACAATTTTACCCAGGAAATTTCTATAAATTTGGGCATCTGCATGTGTCTCAAAGATGCTCTCTCTATGCTTCCAAAGCTAAAAATGGAAGGCCATTACCACAGGGCTACTTGGGCCTTCATTTGCAGTAAAATAATTAATAGAACCTGTTGTGTTAGAATATATGCTCTTTTCCAGCCTTGAGAGCTAGCATTCTCTAGCATTATCCATTGGGTCCGTATTAGAGTATTACACTTTGTCATCTTTCCAAGCAGATTCTCATTATTTTCTCTCCTTTTGGAAGATGATTTCTTCTAATCTGTCTAATTTTAGAGAGTAAACTCTTTTCTTTTGAAAGTCACTTTTCATTAAAAATAAATTCAACTTGTCCCATTATATCTAGGCCAGCTTCTATTTCATGTAGAGCTCACTTTTATTTCACTGGCCAGTGTAAAATCCAACACATGCCTTGTTGCCATTGAGTATTAATTGCTTGACTATGGTTAGGATACATGCATTGTATCACCAAATTCTGGGTGTCCCATGCCAGAGTCAAAAGTATAGTGGTTACTCCAAAATTCAGTTTAGTCTGGTCATGCCATAATGTTTTCCATAATCTTTCCTATTTCAAGTTTGGATTGTTCCTAGTGCATATATGTATCTATCCATTATGTAATGCCTAGTATGTTATTTTCATTCATAACCCACTGATACTTTTCATCTTGTTTAAAATATTTCCACCCACAAAAAAGGGATGATACGTTTTCTTACACATCACACTATGATATGTCAGGCATGCAGGTACTGTGTGCTGCCCATTGTACTTGGGTATTTTGGTCATCAAAATTTATGGTTATACTGTACATTTATCAGTTTGCCTTACATTAAACAAATGCATCATAATGGTTCATAAGGAAGAAATTCCTAAATATTTTAATGAATTCCTAATTTTCTAATGAGGGTAAGTTACCATTTCTACCCATAAAATAGGGATAATGTTGTTAAACATTTAGTAATAGTTATAGCCATCATATACATCAAGCTCTCTATCTTTTTTTAAATCCTCACCCAAGGATATATCTTTTTTATTGATTTTAGAAAAAGTGGGAGAGAGAGAGAGAGAGACAGAGAGAGAGAGAGAAAGAAAGAGAAACATCAAGCAGTTGCCTCCTCTATGTTCCTGGGCAGGGGATAGAACCCACAATCTAGCTATGTGCCCTGACTCCGAATTGAACCTGAACCTGCAACCTTTTTGGTATATGGGATGACACTCCAACAAACTTAGCCACCCTGCTAGGGAAAGTTCTCTACTTTTAAAAATTAGGAAGTCACAAAAATTAAATAACATGTCAATGGCATTCTAGCACTCTAAAGTATTTATAAGCAAAAGGGATTATTAGGCACATATTTAATCCTTTAGTCACCAAGGGATAAACAGATATAGCCCGCTAAGTAGTGACAGAGGTTTTCTCAAAAGTCTTCTCTAAGAGGTGAGAAGTTTTAATGCTATTAATTATCATTTGTACATAAATTAATATTCATAACTATAAAATGTGAACATTACTTGAATGAACAATGAGACCAGAGTTAAATATCCAATGAAACTTGTGGAACACTGGACAGTTCTTTATAAACTGTATTACTTGCTGACAAAGTTTAATGCCATGTTAATAAAGTTTTTATTACACTTAGAATATAGAAATACAGACTCCACCACAAACATAAGGAAACCAACTACTCTTATAATTATAACTATAACCTTTGGGTAGTTATTCATACATGACACATATTTCTTTCCAACCTTAGAGATCAAAACAGCCCAATATACAAATGTCAAATGTTAACACATTATAAAATTATTGAATGATCTGGCACAGGATTTTGAAACATCCTTTTGACTATAGCTAATAACAAGCTGATCCTGCCACCAATGTGATAGCTGCTTCTTTGAGAAGGTCAGAAGTCAATTAATTTTAAATACTGAAATAATCATCACTCATTAACATATGCTGGTATCTAATAATTATGAAGGTTTTATAATAAGATTTCAATTCTAATTTGTTCTGAAATTCAGTGAACTTTCTTGCCATACAGAAACCCTCACTCCAAAATAAATTGGGTTAATCTTTGCTTATTGGAGAAAAAGTGCCTGAAGTGGCCAAAATTTCATGGCCTTTGGAGGAATTTCTCAGTTCACATAAAAGTGTATTCTTGCCCCTAATATATGAACAGCTGAAAGTATTAAATCTCTACTGAGCATTCTGGAGACATAGTTATGGTGTTTTCATCATGTTGCCATGGTAAAAATACTTAAATTTGGAGGAGTGAGAGATGATAGTGGCTTGGAACAAGGTGGAAGCAGTGGCATTGGTAAGAAGTAATCAGATGCTGGGTATATAATGAGCCAATAGTATTTGCTTATGGAGATTATATAGGAAGTGAGAGAGAAAAAAAAGGAAAAAGAATAACTCCAATGTTTCTGGCCTGAAGTCAAGAAAAGTTCTTTTGAAAATGGAAGCAACAATAGCATGTTTGTGTATGTACCTTAACAGAAGTCAAGGCAGAGGACATAGATGCAGATAGATAGGTAGGTGTGGAGAAGCTTGTAGAAGTACTCTTTTTATTACTTTATTTTTTTCAGTGGAATAAGATCCAAAATACAAGTTGAGAGTAAAGTTGGAGGGGGTGTTGGAAGTTTAAGGAGAACAGAACATGTATGATTAGTCACCTAGGAAAGGAGAAGAAATGTCTAAGAAAACATAGTATGATTGTTGGGGAGGATTAAGGGATCACTGAGTTTATGGTCAGTCTGTATATATGTCAATGTTTTCCTGTTAGTTCAGTTATAGAAAGTGCAGGTATGAATAGGTGAGAAATAGGATTTGACCAGGGTTGTATTTTGACAGCAAGTATAACAAAGAGGGAGAAGGGCCAAGGGAACTGAAGACACATGCATGGGAGTGACCATGGAAGTTAAGATGGGTAGGGAGAGAAGTGAGGATATCAGGGGAATGATAGCTTAAAGGTAGTAGGATCAATGTCACACAACTGTGGGTACTTCTATGTTCAATGATGCTTTAGTATTTTTCCTCTATTATTTATATTCTTTGTACTTGTTTATATACCAGTTGTTAAAATACAGTGGAAATTATGAATATGTGACTCTGACTGGAGCTTAGCACTATATCATGCACAATTATATCTTTAAACTTGCCTTCTCATAACATTCAGCCTAGTCTCTTTTTTCAGCCCTGGCCCCATATGCAAATACACCATGCCCAAGCACACACATATATGTAAAATAACAGTGGTTACTTTAAATATATATTGTGTGTGTGTGTTTCAGAGAAGAAGGGAGAGGGAGAGAGAGAGAGAGAGAAACATTAATGATGAGAATCATTGATCTGCTGCTTCCTACACACCGCCCACTACTGGGGATCAAGCATGCAACCAGAGCATGTGCCCTTGACCAGAATTAAAACCGGGACCCTGATGCTCTATCCACTGAGCAAAACCAGCCAGGGCCACAGTGGTTACCTCTGGTGACTATTTTTTTTTTTGTTATTTAGGGTTTTCATGAAGATTTTTTTTTCCTTCATGCTTTCTAATTTCTAAATTTTCTATACTGAGTATAAAATGCTTCTGTAATTTAGAACAAATATTTAAAAGAACATATGTATTTATATCCATATATAATTAAAATCCTGGCTGTACTACAAAATGAGGTGTTAGAAGACTTAATCAGGCAGTATTAAGGCCATAGACAATTTACAGAAATGAAAAGATTTGAGATGATGAAAGCTGACATATTTTAAAAACCACACAGTTCATAAAACACATGCATCGATCATTGTCTAGCAAATGAAATGTATTGAAATGCATGACACTGAAATTGCAATTAAAACAGTAAAAGATTTTTAAATTGGAAAGACCATTACAAACCTGCTTTCTGTTTTGAGCTCTTGCATTCCGTAATCTTCTAGCAGAATAAAAGATAAAATAGCCCACAGTTGCTGCCGTAATAATAAAAAAAGACACAGAAACAAGGAAAATTGAATAGTGATTCACCCAAGGGCCATGTTTTTTCCCTACTTCGATGACCATTGTTACTTGTATGCCTCTTTGAATTGATTGCAGAATTTTTGTGCCTTTCAGATTGCCAATCATGATGGCAACAATGTCTCCTGCACCTATAAAAGAAAAGGAATTTAGTTTTAGTTTGGCAAAGCATTCTTAGTATAAAATTCCAAGGACTAAATTGATTTTAAATGATTCCCAATGAGACTAAGGGAGGATACTCATTCATTCAATTAAGATTTATTTTGGGGGGCATCTACTATGCATGTATAAGTTATAGGGGATATATATTGGCTACTGATCTTAAGGAACTCAGTTTAGTAAGGAAGCTGTGATATGTAACAAATACTTCCCTATCCTCAGGTTAACCTCTTATAATTCAACAGTATTCAGTCTGTGGTCCAGTTTGCTCTTAAATTAAGGCTTTCTGAAACACTACCAGTCCTGTGGATGGTAAAAAATATGGCTTATATCCTAGAGAATATGAGATTTGGGAAAGAGAAATATTTAACTATGCATTTCACAATTAATAAGGTGATAAACTATCTTACGAGATCACTACTAAAAAGTATAAGAATTATATATCCAGATTAGTAATTTGAGGCAAATAATGCTTATAAGCACAAATGTACAACATATTGATAGAAATGTATGTTACTATTCAACACCAACTAAAATCAAACTTGAAAGTAGACTAAATTTATTACTTAGTCTTGTTGACCCTGATAATGATGTACTTATTAAGAAGAGCTCCTAGTGGCTGATTGGGCTCAAATTTATACACAGCTAAACAGCCATTACTCAACAGGGGCCTCTCATTCAAGTGGCATTTCAGACAGAAGCCTGAACTAAACTTGTGACCTGTACTGAACTGCCTTCCTGCACTGTGTTCCTGACATCTGAGCTAACTTTTATAAAGGAATTGTATTTCAAACAATAGTGAGACTTTCCTCAGCTAATTGAAGATGCATAGCTATACCCTCATCAGCATCTTCATCAACCAATCACTGTGGCTCCATTCTAATCAATCAGGGCAGAGTTTTCTGGACCAATCAAACTGTGAGGATTTGGACTCCTCATTTGCATAAGAAAAGATCAATCAGGGGCCATGGGTGGGGACTTCTTTCTATATAAGTAAGTTCCCCTCTGACTCTTGGAGCTACTTTCCCTTTCTACCCAAGACAGCATTTCCCTAGCTGGAGCTGTACAACCCAAACTGTCTTGCTGGAGAAGAATGGAGCTGTCTTGTCTTGGTGGAAGGAAGCCAAATAGAGCAGAGCTGTCTAGGCAGGCTGGAGTGGAGCACACAAGTCTTCCTTACTGAAGTATATAAATCTTGTGACAAAAAAATAAAGGGACAAATATTATCATTCCCAATGTTATGAGGACATCAAATTACTCATGCCATTTCAGTGCTTATCAAGGTTTATATTCCTTCTAGTTTATATGACCTAAGACAGATAATTTGAAGAAAAAGAACAGAGGTCTTTGAATGTTAAGGATTACCAACCAGAAAAATTCCCACTGATATTAGGTTAAGGGAAAAAACAAAGCCACACATGCAAGTACACAAACACATACACATAGTTCTAAAAGGCCCTTCAGACTAGAATTTTAATTGTAAAAGTATAATATGAAAACAGAATTAACACTTAAAGTAGTTAAATTAAGAGTACAAACCTTAAATGGCAATATACATAGCACAATTATCACCCAAGTAATCCTTTAAATTTATGATCCTCAGTGGCCCAAATCTTCAAAAGATAAAGTTCCTCTCTTTACTTGAAATTACTAATTTAAAAATAAGATATTCATAAGGTATTATAACAAATATTTTTAAATTTCTATAAGATCATTTTTACATATGATAGCCATTTAATTAAACCCTTTTATAACTTTACTGACTTATTTGCAATCACTCAGTTTGGCAGACATCAACGACTTACTTTCTCATTTACATGGGGAAAACCTCAAACGCCATGGAAAGTAAAGGAGTCTTAAATGATTTTTGTTGTATTTTTTTCTTCTATTAGTGTTTGATTCAGTATCCTTTATGTGTCTAGAGAATTGGTTATTTTGCAAGAAGAGTGGCTCATTTTTCTATTTATCGGGGGTTTCACATTTCTAGCTTTGGCACTAAAAGCACAAACTTTGTCTTTTCTCTATAAGACATCTATTAGGAAGATTTATTGTTATCAAGTTTTGATTAATTACATAACCTGTATAAACTTTGAAAGCATGGATGATTCTAAAAAGCAGGTTTGGGAATATATTATAATTTTAAATATTTCTTTTTGATCACAGATAGGGTTTTCTAAACTTTTTTGATTAATAGAAATAAGTTTTCATTCCTTAAGAAGATATAAGGTAGGTGGCAGGGATGGATGCTCAGGAACATATGCCCATTGTGGTCAGATGGAAAAATACATTGTTTATACATAGCTAGAGGCCCAGTGCATGAAATTCATGCTTGGGGGGTATCCATCAGCCCAGCCTGCACCCTCTCCAATCTGGGAACCCTTGAGGGATGTCCGACTGCCCATTTAGGCCCGATCCAGTTGGACATCGCTCTCACAAGCCAGGACTGCTGGCTCCCAACTGCTCGCTGCCTGCCTGATTGCCCTTAACCGCTCCTACCTTCCATCCTGATCACCCCCTAACCACTCCCTTGCCAGTCTGATCAATGCCTAACTGCTCCCTGGCCAGCCTGATTGCCCCTAACTGCCCTCCCCTGCCAGCCTGGTTCCCCCAACTGCCCTCCCCTGCAGACCTGGTCACCCCCCATCAACTGTTCTCCCCTATAGGCATGCCTCCCACAACTGCCCTCCTCTGCAGTACTAGTGCCCCCAACTGCCCTCCATGCTGACCTGGTCTCCCCCAACTGCCCTCCTCTGCTGGCCATGTCACCCTAAATGCCCTCCCTGCATGCCTGATCACCCACAACAGCCCTCTCCTGCAGGCCTGGTCCCTCCAACTCCCCTCCCCTGCAGGCCTGCCCCCCCCCCACTGCACTCCCTTACTGCCTGGTCTCTCCTAACTGCCCTCCTCTGCTGGCTTTGTCACTCCTAACTTCCCTCCCTGCTGGCCTGATCACCCACAACTGCCCTCCCCTGCAGGCCTGGTCCCTCCCCCCCAACTGACTGCCACTATTGGCCTGGAACCCCCCAACTGCCCTCCACTGCAGGCCTGGTCCCCCCCAACTGCCTTCCCCTGCAGCCCTGGTCTCCCCAACTTCTCTCCCCTGCAGGCCTGGGTCCCCCCCCCTCCACAACTGCCCTCCTTTCCTGGTCTGGTCTCCCCCAACTGCCCTCCTTTGCTGGCCTGGTCACCCCTAACTGCCCACAACTGCCCTCCCTTGCAGGTCATCTTGTGCTGGCCATCTTGTGTCTACATGGGGGCAGCCATCTTTGACCACATGGGGGTGGCCATCCTGTGTCTTTGAGTGATGGTCAATTTACATATTACCCTTTTATTAGATAGGATGAACAATACTCTGCTTCAATTGCCCCAATTCATATTCATACATGCTATATACATAGTTCAACTATCTATTGAATTGGCTTTTTAATCATATAAAAACCCTGTTTCTAAGCAGTATTATATACCTCCTCTTGCCCATACCCCTGCAACTATTTATTTTATAATTTTTATTGATTTCAGAGAGGAAGGAAGAGGGAGAGAGAAACATCAGTGATGAGAATCATTTGATTGGTTGCCTCCTGCACGCCCCCCAGTGGGGATGGAGCCCACAACCTGGGCATGTGCTCTGACCCAGAATTGACCAGTGACCTCCTGGTTGACAGGTTGAAACTCAACCACCGAGCAACACTGGCCGGACTCCTGCAACTATTTAAAAATTTCTCCTTCTACAGAGTTCTCCATAACAGTTAATGGTGTCACAAACCTCTGGCCACTTGGTTTAGGAACCTCCGAATCATGTTTGAATAATCACTGCTAACCTACTAAGCCCTGTAGATGCTACTTCCTTTCTCTCATTATTAAATACTTCTTCCCACTCCTTAGACTCTCTACTGTTAACTCTAAAAACTGAACCAAGGTTGGTTCTAAAGAAAGGAAAAAACAAGCTTCCTGAGAGAGCACTTGAGGGCTTTAGTACAAGTACCCTCTTATATTTATATTGGTTGCTCAGTGACATTTTGCTTATTTCCTGAATCCTGTCTTATGCTCTGAATAATTGAGGTTGCCAGATAAGATTTATCGATAAACTAGACCCTGTTCCAAGTGCTTTACATGCATTAACATTTCATCTTCACATCAACCCTATAAGGTAGGCATTGCTATTAATTAAAGATAGAGTTAGTTGATGAACTTGCCTAGAATAACACACATGCTATTAAGATTACAACTGGTATCTGCTCTTAACCACCATTCTACATCATTTCTCTATCTTGAAAGAAACCTAAAGCTATTATTTGATTGTAAAATGAAAATTAAATAGGCACATTGGGGAGGTGAGGTAGTGGTAAATGTTAACAGCTGGCTCTTGGGTTGGGGTAGGGGAAGGAGGAATCCTTGATTTGTAGTATTTCTCAATGTCCACGGTGTAAATACTACTCCCATGGCCATATGAATGTGGAGTTGGAAAAAAGATAGGTACAATTGGCTAAGCTAGATGACTCTAGCATACCACTGTATATTACAGAGTCAAAAGTTAAATACAAGGCCCTGGCCAGTTTACACAGTTGGTTAAAGTGTTTTCCCAATATGCCAAGGTTGTGAGTTCAATCCCTGGTCATGGCACATACAAATATCAATCAGTGAGTACATAAATAAATAGAACAACAAAAATCAAATTCTATCTCTCTCTTTCTTCTTCTCTCTTAAATTAATAAATACAAAATTTAAAAAGTTAAAATACAAATAGTATAAAATTCAAAATTTATAACAAAGTTACTTTGCTTTTTCATTTTATTTGTTCATACCTACTTTGAAAAAACAGTCAAAATTCATGTAAAATCCAAAGTTAAATTTGGTTTTCTATTTGTTACTCTGGAAAACCATAAAATATGTACCCTGAAGTTTCAAAGAAGAACAATCAGACCTATTTTTAAAAATAAAGATTTTTATTATGTTTTTATTGATTTTTTTTAGAGAGAGAAAAGGAGTGAAAGAGATAGAGAAACATCAATGTGAGAGAGAAACATCAATTTTCTTGCATATGCCCCATACAGGGTTCGAATCCACAACATGGGCACAACCCCTGACCAGAAATCTAACAGGTGGCCTTTCAGTGCACCAGATAGTGCTCAACCAACTGAACCACACTAGCCAGGGCCAGACTTCTTTTTGTGGAACAGGAAAAGAAAACTTTTCTGATTGGTGTGTGTGTGTGTGTGTGTGTGTGTGTGTGTTGCTAAACAGGCTTTGCTGAACCTTTTTGTCCCTCAAGCTTTCTCAGTCTTTAAAATATTAGAGACTCAAGGGCCATTACTACGTTTCAGCTAGTTCCAAACTTCTCACATTAAAATTAATGACTTTGTAATTGATTTTTAAAGCATCACAAGATATATTCTGTAGGTAAAGTTAGTCATTTATTATAAGTACCATATAGGTGGTCTTATTCTGAACTTACTATGAATGTTTAATCTCTCTAATTTCTGGTGTTTGAGGAATAGAAAGTGAATATTGAAAACACATACACAAAAGCCAGAAGATTTTCTCATCTTAAACAAGAATTAGAAAATATAAAGACTGGCATTTTTGCCCATCTAGATGGAGTTCCTAGAGAAACTCAAATCACTTCTCAAGTGTCTATGAGAAGTGATCTTTGAAGGTAGGAGTTTTGGCCCTCAAAAAACCAAGTGCAATTAACAGATAATCCACCTATACATTGAATGAATATATGTTCTTTTTGTTGTTGTTATTCTTTTTTTAATATACATTATTTATTGTTTAAAGTATTACATATGGACAATGTGGAGAGGGAAAAAATGGTGGTGGAATAGGCAGACATGTCTGGAGCCTTATCACTGGGCAGATGGAAAGAGCAGCTGAGAAGTCCCACTGGGAGTGTTTGTTGGCAAGTTAAGAGTCAGTTATCCTCCAGGAGAAGGGGGAAGTGGATGTCTATGGCTGCAGCACCCACTGAACAGCGGGAGGACCCAGAACACTGCTCTCCAATCTGCGCAGACACTGGGATTCAGAGGAGCTCCACATGGCACATGGAAAGGTCAGATTTTGCCTGGGATAAGGTGAGGTCTCCTGTCCCGCAGAACAGAGATGTGCACACTGTGGGAACTGGACTTGGGGAAAGCTGCTCCAAAGAGAAATCCGCGGATGTGGGGCAGGGCATGATCCCTAAATGTGGAAGGGGACCCTCAGAACTATTAACAGAGGAGAGCTCTAGAAAGCAACCCATGTTGATCTGAGGCAGAAGGACAGCCTGGGAGTTGTTGTAGTGTCTTGGCTGCTCGAACAGGAGCGGGGAAGGGAGATAACACAGACAATACTCTCCTCTTCAGACCCTGGCTTCTGATTGCTAAGCCCAATACATAGGATCATGCAATTGGAGACATCCTGAGAGACTGCAGAGGAAGGGTGTTTTTCTGGAACCTGGGGATTGGAGCGCAGAGTAACCATCAGAGAATCAGCTCTGGGGCAACCCATCCCCACAAACTGATACTGAGAACCACAGAGTAGCAGGATCTAAGCACAGCCTAGAGAGGTCCTGTGCTTAGTCTCAGAGGTCAATTTCGAAACACTGCCACCCAGTGGATGACTCACAAATTGACTCTCGAATAATCACAAAAGAATAAAGAGATTAAGACACATCTCAGCAGTGGAACACAAGGAACTGCACTACCCTCTGGACTGGGAAACAGGAGTGCCAAACAGAACAATAGTAGAAGTGAATGACCTTCATGACTGCCCATTCTATTTTTATTTTTATTTTTTTGCATATTTTAATTAAAAAATAATTTTTTTGTTTCCTCCCCAATTGATTTTACCTTTTTAATTATTTATTGTTTAAAGTATTACATATGGACAATGTGGAGGGTGAAAAATGGTGGCAGAATAGATGTACGTGTCTGGAGCCGTATCGCTAGGCAGACAGAGAGAGCAGCTGAGAAGTCACACTGGGAGTGCTTGTTGGCAAGTTAAGAGTCAGTTATCCTCCAAGAGAAGGAGGAAGTGGATGTCTATGGTGGTCTGAAAAGCTACAGATGCAGCACCCTCTGAACAGCCAGGGGACCCAGAACACCACTGTCAATCAGCGCAGACACTGGGACTCAGAGGAGCTCCACATGCCACATGAAAAGGTAAGATTTCGACTGGGATAAGATGAGGTCTCCTGTCCTGCAGAACAGAGATGTGCACACAGTGGGAACTGGACTGGGGGAAAGCTGCTCTAAAGAGAACATTTCACTCCAAAGACATAGAATATACAATCTTCTCCAGTGCACATGGGTCATTTTCAAAGATGGACCATATGTTGGGTAATAGGAAAAGTCTCTTCAAATTCAAGAAGACAGAAATCATATCAAGCATTTTCCCAGATCACAGTGGCATAAAACTGGAAATCAACTACAATAAAAACAATACAAAGAAATAAAACACAAGGAGACTAAACAGTATGCTATTAAACAATGACTGGGTAACCAGAGAGATCAAGGAAGAAATTAAAAACGTCATGGCAACAAATGACAATGACAACAAAACAATAAAAAATTTATGGGACACAGTGAAAGCAGTCTTGAGAGGGAAGTTCATAGCCCTACAAGCCTACTGCAAAAAACAGGAAACAATGGTAATAAATTTCCTAACCCTACCACTGAAAGAGCTAGAACGAGAGCAAAAAGAAAAGCCCAGTGTACTTAGAAGGAAGGAAATAGTGAAGATCAGAGCGGAGATAAACAACGTGGAAACCAAAGAAACAATTCAAAAGATCAACAAAACCAAGAGCTGGTTCTTTGAAAGGATAAACAAGATTGATGGACCTCTAGCCAGGCTCACCAAGAAGCAAAGAGAGAAGACCCAAATAAACAAAATCAAAAATGAAAGAGGAGAAATAACAACAGACCCTGCCTAAATACAAAGGATTGTTAAAAAATACTATGAAGAACTCAATTCCAACAAATTGGACAACCTGCAAGAAATAGACATATTCCTAGAAAAATATAACCTTCCAAAAACTCAATCAGGAAGAATCTAAACAGCTCAATAGGCCAATAACTATGAAAGAAATTGAAGCAGTCATCAAAAAGCTTCCAGCAAATAAAACCTCAGGACCAGATGGCTACACAGGAGAGTTTTACCAAACATTCAAGAAGAATTAAAACCTATCCTCCTCAGACTATTCAAAACTATTCAAAAAGAAGGAACACTTCCAAACACCTTCTATGAAGCCAGCATCACCCTAATACCAAAACCAGATAAAGACAACACAAAAAAAGAGAATTATAGGCCAATATCTCTCATGAACATAGATGCCAAAATCCTCAACAAAATTCTAGCAAATTGGATCCAGCAGTACATCAGAAAGATCATACACCATGACCAAGTAGGATTCATCCCAGGAATGCAGGGATGGTACAATATCCGAAAATCAATAAACGTGATACATCACATAAACAAATTGAGAGATAAAAATCACATAATCATATCAATTGATGCACAAAAAGCATTTGACAAAATCCAAAGCCCTTTCTTGATAAAAAAAGTCACTAATTATCTGAGAGATGCAAATCGAAATGACAATGCGATACCATCTCACACCTTTCATTTGACCCAGCAATCATACTCTTAGGAATTTATCCTAAGAAATTAGAAACACCAATCAGAAAGGATTTATGCACCCCTATATTCATAGCAGCACAATTTACAATAGCTACAATTTGGAAACAGCCTAGGTGCCCGTCAGCAGATGAGTGGATCAGAAAACTATGGTACATCTACACAATGGAGTTCTATGCTGCCATTAAAAAGAAGGAATTCTTACCATTTGCAGCAACCTGGATCGAATTGGAGAACCTTATGCTTAGTGTAATAATCCAGTCAATGAAGGAGAAGCACCACATGATCTCACTCATTTGTGGATAATAAAGAACATTGTAAACTGATGAACAAAAGGATAGATACAGAGACAGTAAAGCATCAAACAGACTGTCAAATTAAAGCAGGAAGGTTAAGGAGAGGTGAGTTAGATAAGAGGTCAACCAAAGGACTTGTATGCATGCATATAAGCATAACCAATGAACACAGACACTGGGGGGTTGGGTATGTGTGGGAGGGAGGGGGACAATGGGGAGATATGTATATATGTAACACACACACACAAAAAAACTCTCAGCAAGGTGGGAATAGAAGGATCATACCTCAATATCATAAAAGCCATATATGATAAACCCACAGCTAACATCATACTCAATGGGCAAAAACTAAAACCATTCCCCCTAGGAAAAGGAACAAGACAGGGATGCCCACTCTCACCTCTCCTGTTCAACATAGTACTGGAGGTATTAGCCATTGCAATTAGACAGGAAGATGAAATAAAAGGCATCCAAATTGGAAAAGAAGAAATAAAGCTGTCCTTATTTGAAGATGACATGATACTGTACATAAAAAAAACAAAGGACTCCATTCCAAAACTAATTGACTTAATAAATGAATTTGGCAATGTAGCAGAATACAAAATTAATGCCAAGAAATCTGTGGCATTTCTTTACACTAATAATGAAATTAAAGAAAGAGAGACTAAAAAAGCAATCCCATTTACCCTCGCCCCCCCACAATTAAGATACCTAGAAATAAACCTAACTAGGGAGGTAAAAGACCTATATGCAGAAAACTACAGGACACTGAAAAAAGAGATAGAGGAAGAGGTAAACAGATAGAAGAGCATACCATGCTCATGGATTGGGAGAATCAACATCATTAAAATGTCTATACTACCCAAAGCAATCTATAGATTCAATGCACTACCCATTAAAATACCAATGATGTATTTCAAAGACCTAGAAAGAACTCTTCAAAGATTCATCTGGAACAAAAAAAAACCCAAAAAAACAAAAAACAAAAAAACAAAAAACGCGAATAGCCACAGCAATCCTGAGAAAGAAGAATAAAGTAGGTGGGATCTCAATACCAGATTTCAAGCTATATTACAAAGCAACTCTTCTCAAAACAACCTGGTACTGGTACAAGAACAGACATATAGACCAATGGAATAGAATAGAGAATCCAGATATCCACCCAAACCACTATGCTCAATTAATATTTGACAAAGGAGGCATGAACATACAATGGATCCAAGACAGCCTCTTCAATAAATGGTGTTGGGAAAATTGGACAGATATATGCAAAAAACCTGAAACTGGACAACTAACTTACACCAAATACAAAGATAAACTCAAAATGGATACAGGACTTAAACATTAGATGGGAAACCATAAAAATACTAGAGGAATCCACAGGCAGCACCGTGTCAGACATATGGCGAAAGAACTTCTTCACTGATACTTCTCCAAAGGCAATGGAAGCTAAAGAAAAAATAAACAAATGGGACTATATCTAAATAAAAAGCTTTTGCACAGCAAAAGAAACCATCAATAAAACAACAGGAAAGCCCACTGTATGGGAGAACATATTTGCAACTGTTATCACTGATAAAGGTTTAATTTCCAACATCTACAGCCAACTTATACAACTTAATAAAAGGAAGATAAATGATCCAATAAAAAAAAATGGGCAACGGATCTAAATAGTACCTTTTCGAAAGACGACAGAAGGAAGGCCAAGAGACACATGAAAACATGTTCAAAGTCACTAATTATCGGAGAGATGCAAATCAAAACAACAATGCAATACCATCTCACACCTGTCAGAATGGCAATCATCAAGAAATCAACAAACAACAAGTGTTGGCAAGGATGTGGAGAAAAAGGAACCCTTGTGCACTGTTGGTGGGAATGCAGACTGGTACAGCCACTGTGGAGAACAGTATGGATTTTCTTCAAAAAACTAAAAATGGAACTCCCATGTGACTCAGCAATCCCACTGTTAGGAATATCTCCTAATAAACTGGAAACACCAATCAGAAAGGAATTATGCACCCCTATGTTCATAGCAGCACAATTTACAATATCTACAATTTGGAAACAGCCTAGGTTCCCATCAGCAGATGAGTGGATCAGACAACTATGGTACATCTACACAATGGAATTCTATGCTGCCATTAAAAAGAAGGATTTATTACCATTTGCAGCAACCTGGATGGACCTGGAGAGCCTTATGCTAAGTGAAGTATGTCAGTCAATGAAGGAGAAACACCAGATGATATCACTCATTAGTCGATAATAAAGAACATTATAAACTGATGAACAAAAGGATAGATACAGAGGCAGTAAAGCATCAAACAGACTGTCAAATTACGGCAGGAAGATTAAGGTTAGGTGGGATAGATAAGAGATCAACCAAAGGACTTGTGTGCATGCATATAAGCATAACCAATGAGCAGAAGACACTGGAGGTTTGGGCTGTGCCTGGCGGGGGGGTTGGGGGGGAGGGAGCAATGGGAAGATATGTATTCATGTAACACAATAAAAAAAAGTAAAAAAAATAATAAAGTATTACATATGTCTTCTTTACCACCCATTGACCTCTCCCCGGATGCTCCCATTCCCCTAGCACATGCCATCTCCCCGATACTTTCCGTGTCTATGGGTTATGTTTATATGTAGGCATACAAGTTCTTTGGTTGATCTCTTCCCCTCTTCCCCTGCCTTCCCTCTGAGGTTAGATGGTCTGTTTTATGCTTCTGTGTCTCTGGATCTATTTTTGTTCATCAGTTTATTTTTTTCATTATATTCCACAAATGAGTGAGATCATGTGACATTTATCTTTCTCAGACTGGCTTATTTTGCTTAACATAATGTTCTCCAGGTCCATCCATGCTGTGGCAAATGGTAAGAGTTTCTTCTTTTTTACAGCAGTATAGTATTCCATTGTGTAGATGTACCACAGTTTTTTAATTCACTTATCTGCTTTTGAATATATGTTCTTTATGCTACCGAATTTGGATTCTCATTTTATTCACATAGTAGTACAAGATTAAATTAAAAGTTATATTACAATCTTTGAAATTATTGATATTTCTTGAAAACATCCTTACAGTTCACTTTTAAAACACACAGACAGACACACACACACACACACACACACACACACACACTCACACTGGTGGCCTCGTTCATGAATTCATGCACATTGAAAGGAAATTAATTAGAAGAAATATTTTAATATTGCTATTCACCCTTTCTCTATAATGGAGGTGTTAAACAAATTCATGATCGACAATGCCAGATCAAGCACACACATGTGATTGGTGCCAGCAAGAGCTTTATTTGTATTTTGCTTCCAAGGTGATTGTGAGCCCATTTATATCATTTTCCTTCCTGAGGCAAAATTATTAAGCACACCATAAAAAGAATTTGTTAAATGCCTATCTAACATGTAGAGATAAATTATGGATTTATTCACAAATTTTAATGAACTCTATCTGATAAATATATTTTCAAAGTTGAATATCAGAAAGATCTGTCATTTTTTACAATTCTAGTGTATTTTTAATTTTATTTTTTCCATCACCATTTATCCCCTTTAGGCCCTCATCCACCTCTACCCACCTCTCCCCCTGAAATCACCACAATGTAGTTCATGTCCATGAGTTCTCTCTCTTTGTTTCCTTTTTTTGCTCAATCCTTCCTCTTCCCTCCACCACCCCCAGCATTTTTTATAATTCTAGTATTAATACCACTTCATATTTGACAACTTAATGGTCAAAAATAGCTAATCTGAACCGTAATTGCTTGAACACCAGTTCCTGAGTCCAGTATAATTTGAACCAGATTTACCTTGATACCACCACAAATATAGCAATCACTCAATTATTTATTTATTTATTTATTTATTTACTTACTTATTAATTTTTATTGAATTTATTGGGGGGTAACATTGGTTAATAAAATTATATAGGGTTCAATTGTATAATTCTATAATACATCATCTGTATATTGTATTTTGTGTTCATCTTGAACTTCCTATTTAAAAATCACTAATAACACAATATGGCTCAAGTTTTTCCACATTTTCATTCTGAAGTATTTGGGGAGAGGGATAGATTAGGAATAAGTGACAATTAAGCAACAGAAGAAATACAGGTTCCATTTTCAAATGTTCAACAATGAATAAAGGTTTTGGCATGTGCCTATCTTGGGTACAAAGGTAATAAAATAGGGTATAGCAATGTTTACTACTGTTACTGAATATCATTAAATTGAAATGTTAATATAAATAAAGGGTGTCTCTTCTCAGACCTACTGACAAAAAAGCCACTTTCTAGTTATTCATAATATATAGACATTTGATCTTGGATCCTGTTTGTTTGATTCCAGGGCTCCTGTTTGCCACTCCACAACCCTCTGGTACCAGAATGAGCTCCTGCGTGGTGCCAGAAACTGGTGCTGGGGATATGGTGAGTGTGCCTGCTGTGCGGTGGCTCCAGCCCTGGGCTGGGCGGGGCCAGGCTGCTGAGTCTGCAAAAGCTGAGCCTCTGCTGGGGACCAGAGGGAGGATGGAGCAGCCCACATTCTGTACCTGAATTCCCTGCCTTGGGGCGTGGCAAGGGTGCAACAGCCTTGCAAAATGCCCTTGACCCTGGAGAGACTCCAAGGACAACAGCCATGGAACTCTGCGATTTGAATACAAACATGTGTTCAAGCTTTGAAGTTGGGTGTGAGGAGGGTGAGCTGGAAAACTCCAGGCCATCAGAATGGGCTGCCTGTGTTGTTCCAGAGAAAGGGCTTTGGGGTTTGAATTTGGTCCGATGGGCATGTTCTTTTTTTTGGGTGAACTGAGACTCCTGTGTAAAAGGACATGTTGAAGAGGTGACAGGGGAATCATCTGCCAGACATGGTTTCCTTCTGTATGCTTGCCTGAGCTGCCCCAGGTGATGCCTTTTCCCTTCTTTCCCCACTGCCCTGAGCTAATTGGCATGAGATCACCAGGGACGAAACTGAGGCTTCATTGTATTGCATGGAGAGTGCGCTCCTCCACAGGAACCTGCCTGATCCAGGGAGGGTTGGGGTCATTCACTGTGGGGAAAGTCTCAATGTAAAAGAACCACTTAGATCAGAAGCCAAGATGGTGGCATAGGTAAACACCTACACTGCTGCCTCGCACAACAATTTCAAAACTACAACTAAAAGACAGAATGGACATCATCCAGAACCACAGGAAAGCTGGCTGAGTGGAAATTCTACAACTAGAAGGAAAGAGGGGCTCACGGAGACCCAGAGGAGCTGCAAAAAGCTGAGGTACAGAGATGTGTGCGTGGAGAGAGTGAGTGACTGCGAACCTGGCTGGCCTTCTCTGGCAGGAGGGAGATGGAGACTCTCAAAGGCATTGAACTCCTTATCCTACCACACTAAACCCCTGATCCAGCCGAAACTCATTCGGGGGGAGTTTGAACTGTGAAGGGGGAGAAGTGCACAGAAATTTAGGGGAGTTGCAAAGGATCAGAAGTCTGTTGGCGCGCATGGCACTGCGCTGCAGAGGACCCACTGCTGATTGTGCTGCTGGCTTTCACGAGTGGGTGGGAAACAGACACTCCCAACTGTGCCACTTCTAACTTCACTAAACCCCAGTTTCGGGCGAAACCCTGGGTCCCGTAGCACAGGGGAGGCGGAGGGGCAGCAGTCTAGAGGCACTGCGAGAGAGCGCATGCACAGGGACTGCTCCAGCGACTACCCAGTCACGTGAGACTCAGGGGCCTTGGAGGGCAGGCCTGACTGGAAGGCAAGGCGGTCCCTTAAGCCCTGAGACTCCACCCATCCCAAGCTCAAGAGAGGCTTTTGCAGTTTTTCAAGTCTGGTATCATAAGGCTGAATCCAACACAGAAGTTCTCCCAGCATAGTGAAAATGCTGAGACAAGGGAAGGGATCACAAACAAAAAAAAATGGAGGAAAAAAAAAAGACTAGATATAGAGTTCAAAACCACACTTATAAGGTTTTTCAAGAATATGCTAGAAAGATGGGTAAATTCAGCAAGTCCCAAGAGGAGATGCAAAAGGACCAACTAGAGATGCAAAAGATCCAACTAGAGATGATAAAGGACCAAATAGAAATTAAACATACACTGACTGAAATAAAAAAAAAATATTATACAGAGACCTAACAGCAGACTAGCGGAAGGCAAGAATCAAATCAAAAATGTGAAATATAAAAATATCAGAAAACACTCAACTGGAAAAGCAAGAAGAGAAAAGAATCCACAAATGTGAAGATAATGTAAGGAGCCTCTGGGACAGCTTCAAGCGTATCAACATCAGAATTGTGGGGGTGCCAGAAGAGAGAGAGCAAGATACTGAAAACCTATTTCAAGAAATAATGACTGAAAACTTCCCACATCTGGTAAAAGAAATAGACTTACAAGTCCAGGAAGCACACAGAACCCCATATAAAAGGAATCCAAAGAGGACCACACCAAGACACATCATCATTAAAGTACCAAGAGCAAAAGACAAAGAGAGAATATTAAAAGCAGCAAGAGAAAAACAATTAATTACCTACAAGAGAGCACCCATACAACTGTCAGCTGATTTCTCAACAGAAACGATGCAGGCCAGACGGGAGTGGCAAGAAATATTCAACGTGATGAATAGCAAGAACCTACAACTGAGAATACTTGATCCAGCAAAGCTATCATTCAGAATTGAAGGGCAGATAAAGAGCTTCACAGATAAGAAAAAGCTAAAGGAGTTCATCAACTCCAAAGCAGTATTATATGAAATGCTGAAAGGTACTCTTTTAGAAGAGGAAGGAGAAAAGGTAAAAGCCAAAAAATTATGAACAACAAATACATATCTATCAACAAGTGAATCTAAAAATTAAGTGAATTAAAAATTTGATCAACAGAATAAACTGATGAATATACTAGATCAGGAGCACAGAAAGGGAGTAGACTGATCATTCACAGGGGGAAAGGGGGGAGGGGGGTACAGGGAGTGACTGGACAAAAATCATACACCTATGGACTAATGAATTGGGGGGAAAGGTAAGGGTTGAGGGAGGGGTGGGAGGGGGGTGGAGGTGAGCTATGAAGGGGAAAAAAGAGAGACAAATGTAATGATCTGAATAATAAAGATTTAATTAAAAATAAATAAATAAAAGAAGCCACTTAGGTGCCAGCTGAGTCATTTGAGGTGGGTTTATCATCCCTTTTGGCTGTTTCCTTGGAAACCACAAACTCAAGATAGCAGTGGAATGCTGCAGTTCCCTTATCTGAAACCCTGCTTCTCTAGGCCAGTGACTTAGATGCCCCAGGCAAATGTGGGATGTCCCTTTCTTACTGATATAATGGCACATAGCCATGTTTTAGATGGGCTAGGATTTGGGCTACCTGGTGGAGGCACGCAGTGGGCCCAAACCTGGGCCAGCCTGCAGAGCCCATGGGACACCTGGCGGAGTGCACAGAGGCCTCCAGATCCCCGGCAGAGCCACACAGAAGGCATGATGCAAGACCCCATTGCTGCAAGTCCCTGCCCATTTGCACCTGCTGTGCACACAGCCTGCTGATGGGTGGTTAATGTGATGGTGTCCTTACCAATTTGCATATTATCCCATTATTTGTAAGATTAGTGACCAGGTGCACAAAATTTGTCCACATTAAAAGGGGATTAATTAGAGGAAATAATTTAATATTGCTATTTGCCCTTTCTCTATAATAGAAGTGTCAGAGGTGAAAGGAAATTAGTAAAATGTATATGAAAATCTTCCTCCTGTCAGAGTCTGGGCACGCCCCAGGACCCAGAGTCAAGTCCCCACCCACCCACATGAGTCTCAAAATCACGTGAGACCCAGACTTGGCCAGCCACCCCGCAACTGGGCTATATCCAGACCCGGCCAGTCCCACCCTTGTCAAGCCCTGCCAGGCAGGGGGCGGGGTGTAGCCTCAGATTCCCTGGCCAGGCACCAGGACGGGGAGAGTGACCTGAGGTCCCTCAGCCCAGACTGGGGTGGGGTGTGCTTTGAGGTACTCCGTCAAGCCCACCAGGTGGGGGAGATGGCCTGAGGTTCCCAGTTAAGCCCCGCCAGGTGTGGGGGGTACAGCCTCAGGTCCTCCGGCCTAGCACTGGGAGGGGGGCACAGCCTCAGTTCTCCCATCAAGCCCCACCAGCAGGGGGCGCAGCCCCAAGTCCCCTGTCCAGCTCTGCTGGGCAGGGGTGTGGCCTGAGCCCCTGGACCCAGCACTAGGGGTGCATCTTGAGGTGACCCCTGGCACTGGGGTTGGGGAGCAGCCTGAGGTTCCCTAGCCCAGCACTAGAATGGGAAACAAATCTTGAAGTCCCCTGTCAAGCCTTGCCAGTTGGGGGTGCACAGCCTGAGGTCCCCTGTCAAGTTCTGCCAGGTGGGGGGTGCAGCCTAAGGTCCCCTGTCAAGCCCTGCTGGGTGGGAATCACAGCCTAAGGTTCCCTGTCAAGCCCCATGGAGACAGTGGAGGGCATAGCCTCAGGTCCCTGCTGATTGCTCATTAAGGCTTCTTCGAGGAACTTGGCCTCAGCTGTGAGTGCAGCCATCTATGTGAAGGAGTGATGGTAAATTATCATATTCCCTCTTTATTAGGATTCTTTTAAACCAACATATGAAACAAAGGTACATAGTTTTATATAATACAGCAAGTTGTCTCTATTTTTTCCCTGAACCCCCAAATACTTCTGCTATAGGTTTTGAAGATAATCCAGCTGTCTCTCATAACATTGGAGGATTAGATCCAGGACCCCTGTAGATATCAAAATCCACGGCTGTTCAAATTCCTTATGTAAAGTGGTATAGTATTTTCATATACTAATAACCTATGCTCATCCTCCCAAATACTTTAAGTCATCTCTAGATCACTTATAATACCTAATACAATATAAATGCTATGTAAATAGTTGTTACACTGTATTGTTCAGGGAATAATTACAAGAAGTCTATACATGTTCAATACAGATGCAGCCATTGTAGACCTAACTACACTGTACACTGTAGCAATAATGTAACATTTTCACCCCAAATATTTTTTCAAAATATATTTTTATTGATTTCAGAGAGGAAGGAAGAGGGAGAGAGAAATAGAAACATCAATGATGAGAAAGAATCGTTGATTGGCTGTCTCCACTAGGGATCAAACCTGCAACCCAGGCATGAGCCCTGACTGACAATCAAACTGTGACTTCTGGTTCATAGATCAATGCTCAGCCACTGAGACACACCGGCCATGCCACCCCAAATATTTCTGATCCATGTTTAGTTAAATCTGCAGATGAGGGCATGAGAAAATCACAACTATGGGGGTTTACTGTACTCTATTATGAAATGGGTTACAGACTGGATGTAGTACCCAAAACAAAAATCTCCGGTAGATGGAGTCTTCAGGAAACAGTATATTAAAGATACGAGGGAATTAGAAGTAATGCTATTCAAAAGGTCACAGATGTGAGAGTCAAGATGGCAGCATAGGTACTTGCTGCCTCCCACAAACACAGCAAAGTTACAACTAAAATACAGAACAAACACCATTCAGAACTGCATAAAATCTGTCTGAATGAAAGTCTTACACCAAGATAAATACAGAGAAAAACACACTGAGACTGGTAGGAGGGGTGGAGGTGTGGAACAGGCTGGTCTGGAACCCATGTGTGCTGTTTTTTTTTAAATGGTAGGGAGATCATCTCTCATCTCTGTGGAGGTTGCTTGAGAGGAGCAAGGGGTCCCAGCTCCACACCCGATCCCCATCCAAGGCTCCCAGAGCTGGGAAAAGAAGTCCTTTTAACTATGGGCTGTAAAAACCAATGGGATTGGGGATCAGTGATACGGAGGGTGCTGGAGCCCCAGCTGTTCCTTTGAAAGGGCAGGCTCATGAACTAAATTTACAAGGTTCCACTTCCTCTGAGCTTCAGTGCCAGGCAGAGGCTCTGGGGGACCCAGACATATATGGAGAGGAACTGGATTGTCTGGCATCAGGGCAGGAACTTGGGGGCAGCTTTTTCCCAGAAAGGGGTGCTTGCAGGGGTCATTGTTCCTGTTTTGCTCTGCCTTTGGATTCCCAGAGACCCTGGTGATTCCCAGAAACCCTGCCCCATCTGTTTGCAGTGGCTTTTGCATATGAATGGTCTGTCTTAGCTCTGGCATTAGACTTTGCTAAAAACTAACAAGCAGCTGGGTCATCGTGCCCCAAACCTATCAAGGAGAGTCCCAAGACCCTGCACTAGCATGATCCTGCCTTGCTTCACAGCTGGGCCTTTCCTGGGCACCTCCAAGCCCAATAAAAATAGTTCCTGCAGGGTAGTTCCAGGCAGTGGCTGACTTTGCACCTCCCTTGGGGCCCTAGAGCCAGTGCACCTGGTGGACAGCTTCAGATCATAGCAGATTACAACCCTCATGACCATAAGCAACACACTCAAGGGGCAGACTCAGTAAGCACCAAAGTCCTGCTCCATAATGGTGTTTCCTGCACAACAGTTCTCCCATTGTAGTCACAGCCGGTCTGGAGATCAATTCCTCCCAGTGACACTAACAGAAATCAAGGCTTAACTACAAAACTGTGCACACAGCCCACATAGGTACATACCTAGTGTGCCTGGCTCAGGTGACTGGGGAGGATTAGCCACCTATAGGACACTTACTACAAAAGGCCATTCTACCAATTCCAGGAGTCATAGCAACTCTACCTAATACAAACACAAGAAAGCAGCCAAAAGGCAGAGACATAGAAACATATCACAAATGAAGGAAATGGAAGCAAGCAAACTTTTGAATAGAGTTGAAAACCATGGTTATAAGGTTACTCAAGGATCTTCATGAGACTTTCAAGGATCTTAGTGAGAAAGTCAAAGAGATTAAAAAGGACCAGTCATAAATTAAGCATACACTAACTGAAATAATAATTTACAGGGATTCAACAATAGAATAGAGGATTCCGAGAATCAAATCAATGAGTTGGAATATGAGGAAGCAAAAAACACCCAATTAAAAAGTAAAAAGATAAAAGAATAAAAAATAAATAAAGATATTGTAAGAAACCTTGGGGACATCTTCAAGCATACCAACATTAGCATTATGGGGGTGCCAGAAGAAGAGAGAGCAAGATATTGAAAAGCTATCTGAAGAAATGAGAGAAAACTTCCCCTACTTGGTGCAAGAAATAGACTTACATGCCCAGGAAGCACAGAGAGTCCCAAACATGAGGAACCCAAAGAGGCCCATATCAAGACACATCATAATAAAAATGCCAAGGATTAAAGACAAAATCTTAAAAGCAGCAAGAGAAAAGCAGTTAGTTTGGACTCCTACAAGGGAGCGTCCAAAAGACTGTCAGCTGATTTCTCAACAGAAACTTTGCAGAGCAGAAGGGAATTGCAAAATATATTCAAAGAGATGAATAGTTAAGACCTACAACCAAGATTACTCTACCCAGCGAAGATATTATTTAGAATTGAAGGTCAGAGAAAGAGCTTCAGACAAGGAAAAACTAGTATTACATGAAATGTCAAAGTGGGTAAGGGGGAGGAGGAAGAGGAGGAGGGGAAAAGAAGAAGGAGGAAGAGAAGGGAAGAAGAAAGAAGAGGAGATAAAATATGAATAATAAAATGGCAACAAATACATATCTATCAACAATTAAATCTAAAAATCAAAATAAGCCAATAAGAAATCTAATAAACAAAATAAAATAGTGAGTCAAATAGAATCAGGGGCATGGAAACAAGGAACAGATGATGAATCTCAGAGAAAAGTGTGTGTGTAGGGGGGAACTCGGGAAGTGATTAACCAAAGATCTTACCTATGGACAGAGACAGTAGACTGATGAAGTCCTGGGGAAGGTTGGGAACTGGGTGAAGGGAGTCAATGGGGGAAAAAACAGGGACATGTATAATACTCCAAACAATAAAGATTTTTTTAAAAGGTCACAAATACATAATTTTTGGATGGCAGGTAATACTCATGTAAACAATTCTTAGTATTATTAAAATATGGTTAGTCCTGCCTGGGCTATTCTAATTTCTAGTAGTGATTTGTTTAGTATATTTTTAAGAACGCAATGGCTAGATCAGCATTTCTTCAATTTTTTTTATCTCAGGACCACTTTATACCAAAAAATTTTTGTTTCTGTAGACTATTTCTTGTTTTATTTTTTATTGAATTTGTTTCAGTAGCATTGGTTAATAAAATTATATGTTTCAGGTGTACTATTCTATAATACATCATCTGTATATTGTATTGTGTGTTTACCATCAAGTCAAGTTTCCTTCCATCACCATTTATCTACCCTTTCCCTTGGGTAATCACCATGCTGTTGTCTGTGTGTATACATGTTTGTCCTCCCACTCATCTCTGTCCCTGTCCCACACTTAATCTTTTCAACATTTTCACCCAGCACCTGAACTCCCCTCCCTTCTGAGAGCTGTCAATCTGTTCTCTATCTATGAGTCTGTTTCTATTTTGTTCGCTAGTTTATTTTATTTGTTATATTTCATATATGAGTGAAATCATATGGTATCTTTCTTTCTCTGACTAGTTTATTTGACTTAGCATAATACTCTCCAGGTCTGTCCATGCTATTGAACATGTATATTACTTCTATTCATATTTACAATATTAGAAATTAACACTGAGTAATTTTAAAACTATTTCTTTATTCGTTTAAAATAACAGTCACAAGTACATGTTATTATAATTAACATACTTTAAATAAAAAATAACTATATTTCCCCAAAAACAGAATAAAAAGTGGCCCTGTCATTTGTGCAGAGGTCTTTAATGACAGACTTAATAGAAAACAGTTGAGTGTTCATATCTGCTTCTGCATCAGATCTTTTGGGATTTTTTTTTGAATGAAATATATGAAGGAAATTTGTACTCACACAGATATGCAATTAGAAAAATGAATATTTTAATGGAATTTTCAATATTCTTTGATACCTCACTAAAACTTAACAATTGGTAGTTTCTTAAAGGTTAGGTGCAAGGTAGAATTGAAATCATACCAATGAACTCTGTACTTCCTTATATGAAAATACATTGATTTATCTTGTATAATTAATGGATCCTTTATCTATACATGATTTTGTAATATCTTGCATTGGTCAGTGGAAAGTGCTGGTTTATTGAGTTAATCAGCTCTCACAAATGGTGACTCATTTCAAGATACGAAATACCAAAAAAATCACAGTTGTTTTTTGATACTGTATAACCATCAATGACATCAGAAATGTCTAAGTATTATGAAATTGTAAAGCTCATATGATGGATAAGGTTTCTAAAGTTCTATTTTTTTCTATACACTTAAATTTTATCATTAACAACAAATGCTGTCATTTTTTTCTTGACATAACAGACTCACTTAGTTCATTTTGGAGAAAAAGTCTTCTAAACATCCAAGTCTGGGTAACCACTGTTTGTCAGTCTTTCTTTTAAGTTAAAAAGGAGTTGTTTGAAGAAAGCGGCTAGTTCAGCTCACAACCTAGTCATACAAGTACTTCTCCTTCAGCCGACCATTATATTTTTGTCAGCTTCAGAAGTATTTTATGCCTATTGCCCATTTCAGCATACAGAATATACAAAAATTTGTGTATGACAAGGTGGGATAAGTAACAGAATACTAAAATCAATTATTTTTATTGATTCATCAAGGGCATTCTTAGGTAAAACTGACATTTTATTTTTACTCTAAATGCATGGAAGTATAGTAAACAATCCAGTTTGGTGCCTCTATCTTAATTTGTGCTAAGGGGCCAGCAGTTTTTGCTGATCACTGCTTGTATGCCCTCCATGTAAATATGTCAACACGGTGAAACATGGAAAATAATGTCTACGTATTATTATGAAAATAGTTTTGACCTCATGGACCCCTGAAACAGCCTCAGGGATTTGTGGTCCCAAATCATAATTTGAAAACTATTGGGCAGGATCAATGATCCCCAAACTTTAATATGCATGAGAATAACCCTGGAAACTTGCTAAAACACTTAACTCTCAGGTCCCCATTCCCTGATTCAGTATGTCTGGGGAATGTATAGTGTAACAAGTTCTGTGGGTTTGGCTGCACGTTATCTGTGGCCCATAGCCTTTTTCAATTTAATTTTTTAGGGAAATGGTTTATTTAGTAACAAGGAGCAAAACAGGAATTGTTAATTCATTTTCTCTCTTCTGGTGAATGAATTGCAATAGTCAAATGGATAGCAATGTACAAGAATTTCATTGCAGTCCTTAATCTTTCTTAGAAATGAAAAGATGCTTGAGTTATGTGACTTGCAGTTATTTTCTATACAGAAGTGTTAGCTGTTGTGCTTCCCAGTGTATCAGCAGTTGCTATATTTTATTTCTTGTCTTCAGATTTCATGACATGAACTAGAAGTACTTCCTTGATGTTATTAGACTAGTCTATGAAAAACATGGTGACTTGGTCTATGCCCATGCCCAGCCAGCTGTAGGGAGCAGCCCATATTCCAGGGTGGTGCAAAAGTGTTTATCTATGACATGGTCTCATCATCACCAGCAGCCTTGGCCTTGGCCTGTTCTTTGAAAAGCTTCCACTTCCTCATAGAGTTACTCAGCTTGGTGTAGGCATTGCTATTTCCTTCTTCATGATAAAAAATCTCCAAGAGCACAGTCAGACCCTCTTTAGAGCAGTGTCATTTGGCCAAAGGGCTCATATCTTCCAGTGATTACAGATCAATGTAGGATGGGTAAATCACTTCCAGGATGTCCCCAACAAGTTTATCAAGTAGCCTGACTGGTACCAGGTGGAGGTCATTCAATAGCTTTTGCCACATAGATATCATCAACAATTTTGTGAGTGAGGTTCTTCAGTTTCAAAGAAGTTGATTTCTGTCACCATCACCCTCTGAGCTTTCTCAAGCTCTTCTATCATGCTAATTCTCCAGAAGGATGGGGTGAAGTCAATCTCTCAGGCTTGGCCCTTGGGCCATCTGGATGGTAACTGAGCTTGTAACTGCCTGTAATACTCTTCACTATTATCCCTGAAATAATCTTTTCTGAGATTTCCATAAATCATGATAGTCTTCCTAGCCATGCAGAATCACAGGTGGTGAACTCAGAATTGTGAGTCAAATCATTTTCTTAACTGGTATCCAATTTGTAAACCTGGTCAATGCCACCAACCACCAGCATATAATGGTAGAGTTCTGGAGCAATTTTCATGTATGAATTCATGTCCAGCTCATTGTGGTAGGTGATAAAGGGCACAGCCACAGCTCCCCCTGGGATGTTGTTCATCATGAGACTTTCAATCTATAAGAATTCCAATTCATCCAAGAAACTTTTTCTTTTTTTTTTATTATGTTATGTGTATACATATCTTCCCATTGCCTGCCCCACTCCCAGGCATACCCCAACCCCTCAGTGTCTGTGTTCATTGGTTATGCTTATATGCATGCATACAAGTCCTTTGGTTGATCTCTTATCTACCACACCTCTCCTTAAACTTCCTGCTGTAATTTGACAGTCTGTTTGATGATTTACTGCTTCTGTGTCTATCCTTTTGTTCATCAGTTTATAATGTTCTTTATTATCCACAAATGAGTGAGATCATGTGGTGTTTTCCTTCATTGATTGGCTTATTTCACTAAGCATAAGGCTCTCCAGTTCCATCCAGGTTGCTGCAAATGGTAAGAATTCCTTCTTTTTAATGGCAACATAGAATTCCATTGTATAGATGTACCATAGTTTTCTGATCCACTCATCTGCTGTTGGGCACCTAGGCTGTTTCCAAATTGTAGCTATTGTAAATTGTGCTGCTATGAACATAGGGGTGCATAAATCCTTTCTGATCGAAGAAACTTCTTTTTTATGTGATTACCTTAGAGCACATGATAAATTTCTGCCTCACAAAGTCATTCAGGATTAAGCATAAGTGTCTCTGAAGCTATGATGTTTCTTTGTCTTTGAGGCCAAAGTAAAGAAGAGATAATATATGCTCTTAGGGAATGATGCTTATCTCATCCTTCTTGGTTTTCCCAGGATTCCCCTGAATTCTTATTATGTTTCCCTGAAAGAGTTTGTGTTATTGATACAAATAAATTCTTCTTCTGATTTATAATTTCTGGAATTGGCCATCAATTACAATTTGGCCCTCTCTCCCTGAAGGTCATAGCAGATGACCTTTCCCCTAGAAGCTCCTTAGGCATGGATCCTACCTGTCACCTTTAGGTAATGTCACTTAGGTGGTCCCCAGGCTGCAGGTGATTCTAGTCTTGAGTGAAGTGAATAAGATGTCTACATGCAACTTGTATGGATATGGGTCTTACCCACTGATCTTTAGTTGGTGGACTGGTTGGCTACAGATCTTGTAGTATTTGTTTGGGTACAAACTTTTCTCCTTGGTACCCATATCATTGTCAGTGGTGTGGTTGGTGGCAGCAGCATTGGCCTGGCTTAGTTGTTTATGACTGAGCTCTTCATGCTTGGCCTCCTTCTCTACTACCTTCTTCTCAGCTTTCAGGCATCTCTTTAGCTAACTTTTATTAGAAAGTAGCTTGTCCTTGTGAAAGGCTATGAAGGGAGCAAGTTGGCCCATTCATAGCTCCCTCCACCCCCACTGCACCCAGGAGGTTGGTGCATGGACCCCTTAACAAGCCTTACAGCAGTTTGTGTCAACATGTCAGAACACCCTGGAACTAATAATTATCACCACTTTGCTCAGTTTTGGCTTGCCACTGTCCATATTCACCCAAGGTCCCTGTACCACAGCTATCTCTCTGGAAGGCCTGATGTGAAAGGTAAGGCCCACATATTTAGAAATATTAGGCTGGAGTTTGATTATAGTTTGAGCTCCAATATAGTGGTCCAGTCACTCTGGCCAGGTCAATATCAACCCTTTACCCTGCATAGAAAAACCCTGTCAATAGAATTATTTTATTTTTATTAATAAGTAATAAAAATAAAATAATTTATTTTATTTTTATTACTAACTTATTAATAAAACTTATATGTGAAGTAATATAGAGAAATTTGAAAATTTGCCACATCAGATATAGGCCCATTCCTTTCATGTGTTAATTTCTAATATTGTAAGTATAAATAGAAGTAATCTACATATGCAACAGCATGGACAGACCTGGAGAGTATTATGCTAAGTGAAATAATTCAGTCAAATAAAGACATGTGCCATATGATTTCATTCATATGTAACAAATAAAGGAACAAAATAAAAACAGACTCATAACCTAGCTGGTGTGGCTCAGTGGTTGAGTATCGACCTACGAACCAGGAGGTCACAGTTTGATTCCTGGTCAGGGCACATGTCTGGGTTGTGGGATCAATCCCTAGTGTGCGGCATGCAGGAGGCAGCCAATTAATAGTTCTCTCTCATCACTGATGTTTCCACTTCTCTGTCCCCATCTCTTCCTTTCTGAAATCAATAAAAATATACACGTAATTTTTAAAAACATACACTCATAGATAGAGAATAGACAGACAGCTGTCAGGGGAGAGATGATGCAGTGCTGTGTAAAATAAAGTGAAGGGATTAAACAAAGCAAATATATAAACTAACTCAATAGACACAGACAATATTATGGTGATTACCTGAGGGGGATATGGAAGTGAGTAATGGAACGATAAATGGTGATAGAAAGAGACTTGACTTGTCGTGGTGAACACATAATACAATATACAGATGATCTATTATAGAATTCTACACCTGAAACCTAAATAATTTTATTAACCAATATCACCCTAATAAATTCAATTAAAAAGAAAATAAATAAAAATAATAAAAGGAAAAATGTTCACATTATTCCCTTGCTAAAGGCCCTTAAAATATCCATTTCAACCTCTTTATAACAGTGGTTCTCAACCTTTTTAAATGCTGTGACCTTTTAATACAGTTCCTCATGTTATGGTGACCCTCAATCTTAAAATTATTTTCGTCGCTACTTCATAACTGTAATTTTGCTACTGTTAATGAATCATAATGTAAATATCTGTTTTCTGATGGTCTTAGGCGACCTTGCTAGCAGTTTTCAACCTGTGGGTCGTGACCCTCAAGTTGAGAACCGCTGCTGTAGAGCCTAAGACCATCAGAAAACACAAATATTTACATTATGATTCATAACAGTAGCAAAATTACAGTTATGAAGTAGTGACAAAAATAATTTTATGATTGGGGGTCACCACAACATGAGGAACTGTATTAAAAGGTCACAGCATTAAAAAAGGTTGAGAACCACTGTTTTATAAGATCCTGACCCATCTGGGTTAGATATTCAGTTTTTACACTGTCTAGTGCAGACTTCACTTGAGGTTATCTGGTTTACTTGAGTTTCACTAATCTATTAACTCCTTCAAGTTAGGGGTGGGGTCTTTCATCACTGTATCTACAACATCTAGCAAAGTGCCTGGAATGTAAGACATGTCAAATAAATGTTTGATGAATGCAATTTTAAGTATGCTATGTTTAGTGATAATCTGAATCAATTCAATCTGAAAACAAATTCATCCTTAAAGATAATTGTGGTGACCAGTCTAAGGTACAGCTCTTTTCTACATTCAAAGATGGCATATCTTGACAGGACATGTCTGCCTATAGCAAGGACATGTCACATAAATACAGATAAAAAGTTGAACACTAATCCTATTCTGTAGATCTTGGGTTTAGTGCAGTGGTTGGCAAACTGTGGCTTGCGAGCCACATGCAACTCATGAGCTGCAGTTTGCCGCTCTGTTGACTAATGAGTTTTCCGACCACTGGTTTAGTGCAATGCACACTGCCACGGTGCTGATCTGATTGAAATTATCATACTGCCAGAGCAGAACTACTACTGTTGGCAAAATCCCTCTCCAAACGGAGCTTTAGTATACCTAAGTTTCTCACTTACAATTAGGAGCTAGAACAGATGCCATTTTAATCCAAAACTCAATTTAGAATCCAGTTTTTTGTGTTCAATAGTATTTTGGCCACTTATGAAGAGTTTTAGAGGTCATAAAAGAGAATTCTTAAGGTAGTTGGAACAGTTTGAGTGTCCATACAACTTTAAATTTGTGCTGATACTAAGGAAAGTAATAAGATAGGCTATTTCAAATTCACGAAAAAAATGTAGTATGAATGTTATTTAATTAACTAGAGACCCAGTGCACAAAATTTATGTATAGGGGGATAGGTCCCCTCAGCCCAGCCTGCACCCTCTCCAATCTGGGACCCCTCAGGGGATGTCCGACAGCCGGTTTAGGACAATCCCAGGGATCGAACCTAAACCAGCAGACAGACATCCCTCTCACAATCCTGGACCACTGTCTCTTAATTGCTCACCTGTCTGCCAGCCTGGTTGCCCCTAACTTCCTCCCTCTGCTGGCCAGGGTGACCCCAACTGCCCCATCCCTGCCAGCCTGGTCACTCCTAACTGCTCCCCCCACCCTATGCTGCCTGGTAACTCCTTACTGCCCCCCTACTGGCCTGGTCACACCCAACTTCCCCCCTCTGCTGGCCTGGTTGCCCCCAACTGCCACCCTGATGGTCTAATCACCCCCCTTGCCAGACTAATCACCCCCAATCTGGCCACCTTACGCAGCTTGCTTGTTCGGTCATTTGGTCATCCCTCACTTCCTCCCCCCTGCCAGCCTGGTAGCCCCTCATGGCCCCCCTGCCAATCTGGTCACCCCACGTAGTCTGCTTATTGTCATTCGGTTGTCCCTCACTAACCCCCCCTACCAGTCTGGTTGCCCTATGCATCCTGCTTGTTCCATCGTTTGGTCATCCCTCACGTTTGGTCATCCCTCACTAACCCCTGTTGGCCTGGTTGCCCCAGACAGTCTGCTTTTTCAGTCATTCGGTCGTCCCTCACTATCCCCCCTGCAGGCCTGGTCATAGGCAGCCATCTTGTGAGGGCATGATGGTCAATTCACATATTACCTCTTTATTATATAGGATTGGGTATCCTGTAATTGCATTAAACTTTTTATGCTAAAGTTTTCTATTTTCATAGTTTTTGGTTGAGGGTAGCAAGATTTCTAGGAATCAAATTCAACAGTTGTTGTTGCTATTTATTAATGTCTTCTGGAGGAATGCAATAGATCCTGAAAATATGAACTCCCTAGAAGAAAAATACCACATCATTGTTTATCCTGGGCTACTTACTCATTCAGCTTCTTCTAGTCTATTGTTGAAACTTTCTATTGTGTTCTTTATTGTGGTTAGGTTATTCTTTATTTCCTCTTGATTCTTTTCACTTCCTCTTGATTCTTACACATGTTGAATTTGTCTTCCATCCTTCTCAGTGTCCTTATGACCATTGCTCTGAATTCTTTCTCTGACAATTGCTCACCTCCATTTCATTTATTTCCTTTTCTGGTGATTCCTCTTTTTCTTTTGAATGTTTCCCCACTTTTACTATTCTTTTGTGATTATTTCTACATAGATCAAACTGCTATGTCACCCAGATTTTTTGAGTTTGTTTTATATAGTAGATGTTTTGTGGGACCCAGTGGTGCAATCTCTCAGGTCTTCTGGGCTGGGTAATCTAGGGATGCCCCCTACTTGAGTTATTTGGGTTCTCTTGATGTAGCTGGGTCTTGAATATTATTGTCCCATTTGTGGATGGGGTTTCCTCTCAAGGTGCCTGGTTATGTGGATTGCTCTCTACCATGTTGACCAAACAGCACAAAATACAACTCAACAAGACATGACACAAAGGGAATAAAACAGGAATGTACTCATGACATCAATAACCCCAATATAAGTGACCACCCAAGAAAAGAGAATTAGGGGAGAGAAAAGAGAGCAAAAATGGTATCAAGGAAAGGAAAAAGTGGTAAGAGAGAAAAAAGAAAAAAAAAGGAAGATAAAGGAAAAAAATATATATATGAAGAACACACTACAGAAAAAATAGATAAATTAAAATATGAAAACAACAAACACCCAGAAAAGAGGGTGGGTGGGGCAGAATTTATAGAGGCTGAGCATATATACAGAAAGTAAAGTCAAGAAATTGAATGAATATGGGGAGGACCTCAGAGGAGGTAGAAAGAGGATGAGTAGATAAGAAGAGAAGGAAAAAAAAAGATGAAATAAAGTAACTTTAAAAAAATAGAATGAAGAAAAAATGGAAAAATAATAAACAAACAAAAAAAGAGGAAAATATTTTAAATAAAAGATAAATAAAATAAAAATAGAAAAGTGAAGTGTCATTCCTTTCAGCCAAGTTTTAATGTCCCATAGGAGCTGGTTTAAATTCCCACTCTTCTGTACTGTCTGCCACTTCTGTTTCCTATTAGGTAGTCAGCACCCTGCTGAAGTTCCAAGCAATCCATGGCTCTTCTGTTTGTGTCTATCTCTACCATCTTGACTGCCAGCAGGCCGAACCAATCTGCCCCCTTAACTTGTTGCCCACTGTCAATCTTAATCTCTCAAGCAGCTGTTTCCGACAGGACTACAGTTAGGGAGGTTGCTGTAATTGCTTTCTGGCTCTCTTCAACCCAGTCCCTGAAGGGTCTTAGGAGCTATTCAGATTTTTTGTAACCTTTGTTCCACTCAGGGTGTAGTTTGGGTAAGGCTGTATTGGTTGTCTGGAGACTGTTGGGAGGGGCTAACTCTGCAGGAGAAAATGGCTGCTTAGGTCCTGAGTGTCAGGAATGTCCCATTGCTGAAGTCCTGGTCACCTCTCCCCAACTTGCTCTTGTCCACAGTCTCTCCCCAGACTCCACAAGACCTCACCTCCACCTGAACCTCAGCCACAGGTGATGGTTTGTATTTGAAAGGTCCTATGAACTGGGTTTAGTGAATAAAAGCAAAGACCCCAAAGAGGGGAAACAACCATGCCACTTTGAGTTTCTATCCCCACCTCAACCCCGAAACCACACAGCTAGGGTATTTCCTTCAGGCTGCCCCTCTGGGCTCAGCCTCTTGTGGCTGTGGACTTAGATCTAAAAAATTCCCTGCTGCCAGCAGCCATGTGGATTTCCTTTCCACAGTCAGTTGTTATTCCTGTTCTCAGAGGACTCAGACTTGGTGCTGTGCAGCTTCCTTCTGACCCACTGGACTTAGAGGTCTTGCAACTCTTTCCAGCCCAGATCCCCCATTCTACTGTTCTTTAGGCATTCTCTGCCCTTCCTGGCTGTGAATTGTCTCACCAGTTGTATCAACTTCACTAATTCCGGGTGGATGATATTCAATTTAGATGCCCTTCTATTTGCTCTGGGATAAGGTCTGGGACATGTCTGCCTATTCAGCCACCATTTTATGTCTCCTACAGTTGACTCTTAAACAACGGGGGAGGAGGGTTAAAAATTCTGATCCCATACAATTGCAAAATTAATATATAAATTTTGCCTCTCCCCAAACGTAACCATACTTGTCCCTTGGTATCTGCTGGGAATTGCTTTTAAGACATCGCTTATATAAAATGGGTATGCTCAAGTCCCTAATGTGAAATCACATAAAACAATGCATATAGTTGGCCCTCACCATCCACAGATTCCCAACTACAGATCCAAAATATTGTTTTCTATCATGATTGAGGCAAAACCCAGGGATGTGGAAAGTCAACTGTTTGTTTGTTTGTTTACTTACTTACTTACTTACTTAATTTAAATTTTTTATTGTTTAAAGCATTACATGAGTCTTCTTTTTCCCCCATTGACCTCTCCCTGGCCACTCCCACTGCCTAGCACATGCCCTTCACCCTCTTACTGTCTGTGTCCATTGGTTATGTTCATATGCATGCATACAAGTCCTTTGGTTGATCTCTTACTCCCTCATCCCTCACCTTACTTCATAGGTTGGACAGTCTGTTTAATGCTTCTATGTCTCTGGTTCTATTTCTGTTCATCAGTTTATGTTGTGTATTATATCCCATAAATGAATGAGATCATGTGATATTTATCTTTCTCTGACTGACTTATTTCACTTAGCATAATGCTCTCCAGTTCCATCCATGCTGTTGCAAATGGAAAGAATTCCTTTTTTATGGCAGCATTGTATTCCATTGTGTAGATGTACGATAGTTTTTTTTAGTCATCTGCTGACAGGAACCCAGACTGTTTCCAAATCTTAGCTATTATAAATTGTGCTGCTGAAGAATCCAAGATGGCGGCATAGGTAAACACCTACACTGCTGCCTCGTACAAAAATTTCAAAACTACAACTAAAAGACAGAACGGACATCATCCAGAACCACAGGAAAGCTGGCTGAGTGGAAGTTCTACAACTAGAGGGAAAGAGAAGGGCTCACAGAGACCCAGAGGAGCTGCAAAAAGCTGAGGTACGGAGACATGCGCACGCTGAGAGAGAGGGTGCCAGAGTACTTGGCTGGCTTTCTCTGGTGGGAGGGAAACGGAGACTCCCAACGGCACTGAACCCCTTATCTTACGACACTAAACTCCAGATCCAGCCGAAACTCATACGGGGGGAGTTTGGACAGTGAAAAGGGAAAAGTGCATGGAAATTTAGGGGAGTCACAAAAGATCAAAGGCCTGGTGGCGCGCAGGGCACTACGCACAGGACAGATTGCTGATTGTGCCACTGGCTTTTGTGAGTGGGCCGGAGACAGACCCTCCCAACTATGCCACTTCTGACTCCACTAAGCCCCTGTTTTGGGCGAAACCCTGGGGACCTAGTCTCATGTGGTCCTGGTGCACAGGGGAGCCGGAGGGGCAGCGGTCTAAAGGCACTGCGGGCGCTCAGGCACAAGGATTGCTCCAGCCATTACCCAGTCACGTGAGACTCAGGGGCCGTGGAGGGCGGGGCCGACTGGAAGGCAAGGCGGTCCCTTAAGCCCTGAGACTCCACCCTTCCCAAGCTCAACAGAGGCTTCTTCGGTTTTGCAAGTCTGGTATCATAACGCTGAATCCAACACAGAAGTTCTCCCGGCATAGTGAAAATGACGAGACAAGGGAAGGGATTACAAATAAAAGAAATGGAGGGGGAAAAACCGACTGGATATAGAGTTCAAAACCACGCTTATAAGGTTTTTCAAGAATATGCTAGAAAAGTTGGATACATTTAGTGAGACCCAAGAGGAGATGAAAAAGGACATACTAGAGACAATGACTGAAAAAAAAAATATTATACAGAGTCCTAACAGCAGACTAGAGGATGGCAAGAATCAAGTCAAAAATTTGAAATATAAAGAAGCAGAAAACACTCAACTGGAAAAGCAAGAAGAGAAAAGAATCCACAAATGTGAAGATAATGTAAGGAGCCTCTGGGACAGCTTCAAGTGTACCAACATCAGAATTGTGGGGGTGCCAGAAGAAGAGACAGAGCAAGATACTGAAAACCTATTTCAAGAAATAATGACTGAAAACTTCCCACATCTGGTAAAAGAAATAGACTTACAAGTCCAGGAAGCACACAGAACCCCAAATAAAAGGAATCCAAAGAGGATTACACAAAGACACATCATCATTAAAATACCAAGAGCAAAAGACAAAGAGAGAATATTAAAAGCAGCAAGAGAAAAACAATTAATTACCTACAAGGGAGCACCCATACAACTGTCAGATGATTTCTCAACAGAAACGATGCAGGCCAGATGGGAGTGGCAAGAAATATTCAACGTGATGAATAGCAAGAACCTACAACCAAGAATACTCGATCCAGCAAAGCTATCATTCAGAATTGAAGGGCAGATAAATAGCTTCACAGAGAAGAAAAAGCTAAAGGAGTTCATCAACTCCAAACCAGTATTATATGAAATGCTGAAAGGTACTCTTTTAGAAGAGGAAGAAGAAAAAGGTAAAAGTCAAAAAATTATGAACAACAAATATATATCTATCAACAAGTGAATCTAAAAATTAAGTGAATTAAAAATTTGATCAACAGAATAAACTGGTGAATATAATATAATCAGGAGCACAGAAAGGGAGTAGACTGATAATTCTCAGGGGGACAAAAATCATAAAGCATCAAACAGACTGTGAAATTACAGCAGAAAGATTAAAGTTAGGTGAGGTAGATAAGTGATCATAGGACTTGTATGCATGCATATAAGCATAACCAATGATCACAGACACTGGGGGGTTGAGGTATGCCTGGGAGGGAGGAGGGAAATGGGGAGATATGTATAAAAAGTGAATATAAATTAATAAAAAGAAAAAAAAAGATACTGTTCCTACCGAGAGGAGTGACATTTTTCATCGTTTTGCAACAGTAGAGTTCAGTGGCTAGCAAAGACTATAAGGTAACAAAATCTAAAGTATATACTTGGCAGAAAAAAGTTTGCTGATATCTGCTTTTATAAAGCAGAAGTAATTTTTCATTTATTCTGCTTTTTAAAAAAGACTGCATGGAATCTAATGAACAAAATGAATTGACCAACAAAATAAGACTCAAAGCATGGAAGTATGGAGCAGACTGATACCTCAATGTGGGGATGGAGGGACAAGGAGAGAGAAACCAAAACACTTACATCCTTATATGCATAACCATGGACACAAGCAATAGGGTGCTGAAGACCTGGGGGTCGGGTAGAGGCTGGGCGGAGAGGAGTAAAGCGTGGAGGGAATAGGAGACATCTGTAATACCGTCAACAATAAATAAATATTAAAAATAAATAAATAAATAGAAAATAAATTGTGCTGCTATGAACATAGGAATGCATATATCCTTTCATTTTTTAACGGTTTTATTTATTTTTTATTTTTTAAATTAAATCTTTATTATTCAGGTTATTACATTTGTTTCTCTTTTTTCCAACCATAGCGCCCCTCCACTCAGCTCCCACCCTTCCCTCTGCCCTTACCTCCCTCCCATTGATCTCATCCATAGGTGTATGATTTTTGTCCAGTCTCTCCCTGTATACCCCTCACCTCTTTCCCCCTGAGAATGATCAGTCCACTCCCTTTCTGTGCTCCTGATTCTATTATATTCACCAGTTTATTCTGTTGATCAAATTTTTAATTCACTTAATTTTTAGATTCACTTGTTGATAGATATGTATTTGTTGTTCATAATTTTTTGGCTTTTACCTTTTTCTTCTTCCTCTTCTAAAAGAGTACTTTTCAGCATTTCATATAATACTGGTTTGGAGTTGATGAACTCCTTTAGCTTTTTCTTATCGGTGAAACTCATTATCTGCCCTTTAATTCTGAATAATAGCTTTGCTGGATAGATTATTCCTGGTTGTAGGT
>JAAGEH010000031.1:13275237-13354338 GCA_011751065.1 Lasiurus cinereus
ACCTACAACCAGGAATAATCTATCCAGCAAAGCTATTATTCAGAATTGAAGGTCAGATAAAAAGCTTCACAGATAAGAAAAAGCTAAAGGAGTTCATCAACTCCAAACCAGTATTATATGAAATGCTGAAAGGTACTCTTTTAGAAGAGGAAGAAGAAAAAGGTAAAAGACAAAAAATTATGAAGAACAAATACATACCTATCAACAAGTGAATCTAAAAATTAAGTGAATTAAAAATTTCATCAACAGAATAGACTGGTGAATATAATAGAACCCGGAGCACATAAAGGGAGTGGACTGATAATTCTCAGGGGGAAAGGGGTGAGCAGTGTAGAGGGAGAGACTGGACAAAAATCATACACCGATGGATGAGGTCAATGGGAGGGAGGTAAGGGCAGAGGGAGGGTTAGGAGCATGGTGGAGGGGAGCTATGGAGGGGAAAAAAAGAGAGACAAATGTATTAATCTGAATAATAAAGATTTAATTTAAAAAAAAGAAATATCATACACCACGACCAAGTAGTATTTACCCCAGGAATGCAAGGATTGTACAATATTCACAAATCAATAAATGTGATACATTACATAAACAAATTGAGAGATAAAAATCATATAGTCATGTCAATTGATGCAGAAAAAGTATTTGACAAAATCCAACACCCTTTCTTGATAAAAACTCTCAGCAAGGTGGGAATAGAAGCATCATACCTCAACATAATAAAAGCCATATATGACAAACCCACAGCCAACATCATACTCAATGGGCAAAAACTAAAACCATTTCCTCTAAAAGCAGGAACAGGACAGGGATGCCCACTCTCACCCTCCTATTCAACATAGTGCTGAAAGTACTAGCCATTGCTATCAGACAAGAAAAAGAAATAAAAGGCATCCAAATAGGAAAAGAAGAAGTAAAATTTCCTTATTTGCAGATGACATGATATTGTACATAGAAAACCCTAAAGACTCCATCAAACAATTATTAGATGTGCATACATATAAGCATAACCAATGAATACAAGACACTGGGACATTAGAGTACACCTGGGAGGGGGGGCAATGGGAATATATGTATACAGGTATATTAATAAAAAATTGGAAAAATATTAGATGTGATAAATGAATTCTGCAATGTAGCAGGATATAAAATTAACACCAAGGAATCTATGGAATTTCTATACACCAATAATGAACTTACAGAGAGAGAGAGAGACTAAAAAAGTAATCCCTTTTACCATTGCACTCCAAAAATTAAGATACCTAGGAATAAACTTAACTAAGGAGGTAAAAGACCTATATGCAGAAAACTACACAACACTAAAAAACCAGATAGAGTAAGACATAAACAGATGGAAGAACATACCATGTTCATGGATTGGGAGAATCAATATCATCAAAAAGTCCATTTTATGCAAAGCAATCTATAAATTCAATGCAATCCCCATTAAAATACCAAAGGCATACTTCACAGGCCTATAACGTACAATCCAAAAATTCAGCTGGAATAAAAAGGACCCCGAAAAGCTGCAGCAATCCTGAGAAAGAAGAACAAAGTAGGTGGGATTTTCAATACCAGATTTCAAGTTGTATTACAAAGCCACTGTTCTCAAAACTGCTGGTAGTGGCACAAGAACAGACACATAGATCAATGGAATAGGATAGAGAACCCAGAAATCGACCCAAACCACTATGCCCAATTAATATTTGACAAAGGAGGCACGAACATACAATGGAGTCAAGACAGTCTCTTCAACAAATGGTTTTGGGAAAATTGGACAGATACATGCAAAAAAATGAAACTAGTCCACCAACTTATACCGTACACAAAAATAAACTCAAAATGGATAAAGGGCTTAAATATAAGATGGGAAACCCTAAAAATATTAGAGGAATCCACAGGCAGCAAAATCTCTGACATATGCAGAAGAAACTTCTTCACTGATACAGCTCCTCGGGTGATGGAAACTAAAGAAAAAATAAACAAATGGGACTACATTAAAATACAAAGCTTTTGCACAGCAAAGGTAACCATCAACAAAACAACAAGAAAGCCCACTGCATGGGAGAAAATATTTGCTAATGACATCAAAGATAAGGGTTTAATTTCCAACATTTACAGAGAACTCATATAATTTCACAAAAAGAAGATAAACAACCCAATCAAAAAATGGGCAACTGATCTAAATAGGCACTTCTTGAAAAAAGACAGAAGGAAGGCCAAGACATATATGAAAACCTGCTTAAAGTCACTAATCTTCACAGCGATGAAAATCAAAACAATAATGCGGTACCATGTCACTCCTGTCAGAATGGCTATCATCAACAAATCAACAAAGGACTACAAGTGTTGGAGAGGATGCGGAGAAAAGGAACCCTTGTGCACTGCTGGTGGGAATGCAGACTGGTGCATCCACTGTGGAGAACAGTATGGAGTTTCCTCAAAAAGTAAAAATGGAACTCCCATTTGACCCAGGGATCCCACTTCTAGGAATATATCCCAAGAAAGTAGAAACTCCAATCAGAAAGGATTTATGCGCCCCTATGTTCATAGCAGCACAATTCACCATAGCTAAGATTTGGAAACCGCCTAAGTGCTCAACTGTAGATGAATGGATTAAAACACTCGGGTACATCTACATGATAGAATACTGTTCTGCGTTAAAAAAGAAGGAGCTCCTACCATTTGTAACAACATGGATGGAGATGGAAAGCATTATGTATGCTTAGTGAAAAAAGCCAGGCAGAGAAAGATAAATATCACATGATCTCACTCATCTGTGGAATATAATGTATGACAGAGACTGATGATCAAGATCAGATCCAGAGAATGAGAAACATTGATCAAAACATTAAAACCTCGGGGAAGGTGGCGGTTGGTGGGAATAAGGGGGTGAGATCAATAGAGGGACTTTCGTACATGCATATGAGCATAATCATTGGACACAGACAATGGGGGGTGGGGCATGAGAGGGAGCGGGGGGGGTAATTGGAGAATAAGGGCACAAGTAAAAAAAATAAAATTTTTACAAACATTATTATAACAAAACATTAAATCTAATCCATACACTGGTCACTATAACCTTAAGAGAATTTTTTTCATGCGACAAAGACTTTTAAATGAAACTGCATATCATGAAAATCATTTTGGAAGGAAATAAAGAGAAGTTTCCTATAAATGTAATAAGGATTGTAATTGAAAGTCAACAGACTTGGCCTCTTTAGCTAAGGTAAGTAATGTGTGTTTTTGCTACCCTTAAAAAGTTTATATAAATTTACAAAAAGAAATTTTCAGTTCGTTTGAAATTGAATTGCCATGGCCTAGAGCAAAGAATATCCTTTCATGATATTATTCTACAATGTCATTTAATTTTTGATATTTCACAACAGCATATTGTACAATTATCCCAAACAAAATTACAAGCTAATTCTTTAAATGTTTAGCAGCATTTTAAAAAAGGACATGAAAGGATTTAATCCCTTTCAGAAGGAATTAAGGAACTGGAAAGGCACTTCAGCATTCTATACTGGCCCCTCTTAACTCTTTTGCCAAGAGGTACCCGCTTCTCACAATCCAATGGCCCTCAGCTGTAGCCTGAGCTCTCTATTCACACTGAGGTTGAAGCCTTGAGGTGTCTGGTATAAAGGATCTGTCTGTTGCCAAATGGTGTGAGCTGGGCCTTCCCTGGAGAAGGAACCTGAATTATCTGAGATAAGTGATCAGTGCCATGGCCCACCCCCACCAGCAGGAGAGGGGATCCCAAGGCAGGTGCTGGGGATGGAGGCACAGGCTACCATGGAGACACCCTGCTTGGCCCCTGAGGATGACTGGTTAGCCAGAGACGGGTAAGATTCCTCAGGGAAGGAACAACCTAAGACAGGCACAGTCACAGAAGATCCATCAGGAGAGAACTTGGGGGTTAACAGAGGTGGGGCACAGACCCTCATCCCCCCACAACCTTGCAGGAATCTGAACTCTCACCCCTTCTGAGGGAGGTCTCCTGCTCCCATGGCTACTTGGCTTCGCATGCTCAGCACAGATCAGGACCCAGGTAACAGGCAGAGACTAGGCCCAGCTCAGATCGGGATCCAGGTAATGGACAGAGAGGTGGCCCAGCTAAGATCAGGACCCAGGTAACAGACAGAAACTTGCCGACAGCAGCTGCCCTATATCTAAATTCAGCCTAGCACTAGGAATGCTCAGAGCCTACTCAGCAATACAAATAAACCTTTCCACTAATATTTACAAGATAATCTAAAACTGTTGGTAGAGTATTAAATTTGACAGTAAAAGAGTAATCAAACTTTCAGATTAATTTACATTGGCGAATTGAAATAAGTGAATACCCAAGAAAATTTAATTGTACTGGACAAAAAGCTGATTCTAAAGTACTAACTAAAATTTCTATTGATAGTTCATCTCATGGTAAAATTGCTGAACATGCAATGAACATAAAGCAGTCATATTTTTGTGCAGAAAATTTAAATTTAAAGTTATCAAGATTGCATTAAAAATTTTACAAAATTCTCCATTAATCAAAAAAAGGGAGGGGGGAGAGTAGGATAATATGTAAAGAAAAATATCCCGTAAGCAAATTACATCTAGAAAATTTTTACTTTAGTAAATTAATTTTCATTTGTAATAATAACAGCAAGACACCCATGAGAAACACACATGGTGTCAAAATAAGCCAAAGGAAAATCTGTTGGGCAAAATTAAAAAGGACCCCAAGTCAATTTTATAGAAAAGATTCCTGTATTAACTTTTGGTCAAGAATATGTTTATATACTTTTAGAAAACAACTCCAAGACCAAGTGGACTCCTGCTACAGAGAGGAACTGACAGGTCTGCTCCAACCATGAAGACAAGAGAAGAAAGAATCCAGAGATAGAAGACACTGAGGATGCCTTGCCATGCGAGCAGTAGGAGTTGTGCTTCGCTACAGGATGCCTAGGACCAAACCAGAGAGAGTCGGACCTGCATTGCCACCATTTGTCCACTATCCAGATACCACTGATGACATGTACACATAAGGAACTGTTTGACATTGAAACTGGGACTCCTAACTATTGGACATTGAAATTGGGACTCAAACATTTGTTGTTCTTATAAGTTTATTTCTAGCATACAAAGGCAATATGTTTTTAAAGAAAAAAATCAGGGGAGGGGGGGACAGATACAGAGGCAAAGAAGCAATGAACAGACTGTCATGCTACAGTGGGAAGGCAGGGGAGGTTGGGGGGGGAAGGGCTGTAAGAGATCAACCAAAGGACTTGTATGCATGTATGTAAGCATAGCCAATGGATACAAGACATTGTGGGGGGGCAGGTGAAGGCATGTACTGGGGGTTGGGGAAGGCCAGGCGGAGGTCAATAGGTAAAATAAAAAAGGAGATGTATGTACTACTATTTGTAATACTTTAAACAATAAAAATATACATTAAAAAATAAAGTGATAGAATCAACTGGTGTGGCACTTATTTATTGGAGGGGGAATGTTGAGGGCCTAGCTTTGAATGCAGGGAAGAAGAGGTGTTAAATGAATGAGTTAATCTATACTGAGTGGCCAGATTATTATGATCTGTGACTGCATAATAACCTGGCCACTCAGTGTGTGTGTGTATATATATATAGATGGTCGCTTTACTGTTTGGTCTAATTAGCATATTAGCTCTTTATTATATAGGATTTTATGTGTGTGTGTGTGTGTGTGTGTGTGTGTGTGTGTGTGTGTGTGTGTGTATTAGAGGCCTGGTACATGAATTTGTGAATTGTTGGGGGTCCGGCCAGCCTGGCCAGGGGGAGGGGTCACGGGCAGTTGGCTCGCCTGCCTGCTATTGACTGGCCTCCCTGGTTGAGGGGACAATTTGCATGCTAGCCTTTTATTATATCGGATATACACTGAATGTCCAGATTATTATGCTTTCACTAGTTGTCTGGTTACTCAGTGTATATATGTGTGTGTGTGTGTGTGAGTGTGTGTGTATAAAAGGCTAAGTGACTGAACATAGATCCATCTGACCTTCTGACTGGTGGTACATATGCTGCGCACTAGCAATTTAAAAATGAACATTGACTTACACGTGTGCGATACATATAAAGCTCTCACTGGTGCCAATTGAACATGTGTTTTAATTTTATAATATTACTAGAGGATTGGTGCAAGGATTCATGCACCAGTGGGGTACCTTGGCCTGGCCTGTGCCCTCACAATCCAGGACCCCTCAGGGAATGTCAGATAGCCAGTTTCAGCCTGATCCCCACAGGTCCGATCCAAACAGGAGGGAGCCCGATCCTGTGCGTTGAGCATCTGTCCCCTCAGTGAGCATCATAGCAACTGGTAGATCGGTCATTCAGTCGTTGGTCACTTAGGCTTTTATGTATATAGACTAGAGGCCCAGTGCATGAATTTGTGCATGGTGGGGTCTGGCTGGCCCAGCCCCAATCAGGGTGGATTGGGGCTGTAGCTGTTGGAAGAAAGAGATAGTGGGAGGTTGGCTGGGTGGCCTGCCTGCATCAGGACCCTTGATCAGGGCTGGGCTGGCTGGGGGAAGGGGCCACAGGCAATTTTCTGGTGGGCACTGCCTACGATTGTGTTTGGGGGCCTACTGGAGGTGGGGCTGTCCTTGGGGAGCGGCTGTGGGCAATGGGCTGGGTGGCCTTACCCCAGAATAGGTTGGGTAGGGGGTGCCAATTGGGGGCCAGTGGCCTGGGGGAGGGACCATGGGTGGTTGGCCAGTTGGCCCTGCTCCTGATCGGGGTGGGGGGCCAATCTGGGGAGGGGCTGGGTGAGGGGAGGGACTGTCGGAGATTGGGCAGCCATCTCCATCCCCTATTGGGGTGGGAGGGTAATCAGGGTTGGGGCAAGCCAGGGGGAAGGGCTGTGGTTCATCAGGATGATGGGGGCCCATTGAGGGAATGGCCAGCCTGGGAGAGGGGCTGCAGGAGTTTGGTGGGCCAGCCCCGCCCCCTATTGAAGTAGGGTGGCAATAAGGGTTGGGACTGGCCAGGAGGAGGGGCTGTGGGCTGATCAGGATTGTGGGGGCCCACTGTGGATATAGCTGGCTGGGGGAGAGGCTGCAGGAAGTTGGCTGACCAGCTCCACCCCTTGTTGGGGTAAGGGTGTGTAATCAGGGGTAGGGTGGCCAGGGTGAGGGATTGCAGTCTGATCAGGATTGTGGGGGCACCTCGGGGGTGTAGCTGGCTGGGGGGAGGGGCTGCAGGAGAATGGCTGGCCAGCTCTGCCCCCTATTGGGGTAGGGGTGTGATCAGGGGTATGGCAGCCAGGGGGAGGGGCTGCAGGAGGTTGGCCACCCAACCCTGCAGCCTATTGGGGTAAGGAGGTGTGATCAGGGTCAGGAGGGCTGGGGGGAGGTGCTGTGCACCTATTGTGGTGGGGCAGGCTGATGGGGGCACAGCTGGTGGGAGAGGGAAGGGTGAGGACGTTTGGCCAACAGGCCCAGCTCTTGATTGTGGTGGGAAGGTCTGATCAGGGGCAGGCTGGCAGGAAGGAGGGGCCACAAGGTTGGCTACTGTTCCACCCCTTGACTGGGCCAGTTCGCTGGACATCATAGCGAATGGTTGTTAGGTCGTTATGGCCGAGAGATGCTCCATACACCTTCTGGTGACCAGTCATTTGGTCATTTGGGTCATGATGCCTCTCATTCTTTTATTTATATATATATATATATTTAAAATGTTTTAATTAATGTATTACATGTATACATATCTTCACATTGCCCCCCCAACACTCCCATGCATACCCTAACCCCCCAGTGTCTTGTGTTCATTCGTTATGCTTATATGCATGCATACAAATCCTTTGGTTGATCTCTTATCTACCCCACCTCTCCCTAACCTTCCCACTGTAATTTGACAGTCCATTTGATGCTTTACTGCCTCTGTATCTATCTTTTTGTTCATCAGCTTATAATGTTCTTTAATATCCATAAATGAGTGAGAACATGTGGTATTTTTCTTTCATTGACTGGCTTGAAATAAAATACTTAGCATAATGCTCTCCAGTTCCATCCAGGTTGCTGCAAATGGTAAAAATTCCTTCTTTTTTATGGCACCATAGTATTCCATTGTGTAGATGTATCATAGTTGTCTGATCCACTCATCTGCTCATAGGCACCTAGGCTGTTTCCAAATTGTAGCTATTGTAAATAATGCTGCTATGAACATAGGGGTGCAAAAATACTTTCTGATTGGTGTTTCACAGGATATATTCCTAAGAGTAGGATTGCTGGGTCAAATGGGAGTTCCATTTTTAGTTTTTGAGGAAACTCCATACTGTTCTCCATGGTGGCTGATCCAGTCGGCATTCCCACCAGCAGTGCATGAGGGTTCCTTTGTTTATGCATCCTCGCCAAAACTTGTCATTTGTTGATGATTGCCATTCTGACAGGTGTGAGATGGTATCACATTGTCCTTGTCATTTGCATCTCTCGGATAATTTGTGACTTTGAGCATGTTTTCATGTGTCTCTTGGCCTTCCTTCTATCGTCTTTCAAAAACGTACTATTAAGGTCCATTGCACATTTTTTTATTAGATCTTTTATCTCCCTTTTATTAAGTTGTATAAGTTGGCTGTAGATATTAGAGATTAAACCTTTATCAATGATAACATTTGCAAATATTCCTCCCATACAGTGGTTTTTCTTGTTGTTTTGATGATAGTTTCTTTTGCTGTGAAAAAGCTTTTTATTTTGATGTAGGCCCATTTGTTTATTTTCTCTTTAGCTTCCATTGACCTTGGAGCAGTATCAGTGAAGAAGTTCCTTCAGCATATGTCTGAGACTGGGTTGGCTATGGATTCTTCCAGTATTTTTATGGTTTCCAGTCTTATGTTTAAATCCTGTATCCAATTAAAATTTATTTTTGTGTATGGTGTAAGTTGGTGGTCTAATTTCATTTTTTGCATGTATCTGTCCAATTTTCCCAACACCATTTACTGAAAGGACTGTCTTGACTCCATTGTATCTTCATGCCTCCTTTGTCAAATATTAGTTGAGTCGATATCTGGATTCTCTATTCTATTCCATTGGTCTATGTGTCTATTCTTGTGCCAGTACCAGGCTCTTTTGAGAAGAGTTGCTTTGTAATACAGCTTGAAATCTGGTAATGAGAGCCCACCTACTTTATTCTTCTTTCTCAGGATTTCTGTGGCTATTCGGGGTCTTTTTTTGTTCCAGATGAATCTTTGGAGAGTTCTTTTTAGGTCTGTAAAATATGTCGTTGGTATTTTAATGGGTAGTGCATTGAATCTATAGATTTATTTGGGTAGTATGGACATTTCAATAATGTTGATTCTCTCAATCCATGAGCACGGTATGCTCTTCATTTGTTTATGTCTTCCTCTAACTCTTTTTTTCAGTGTCCTGTAGTTTTCTACATATAGATGTTTAACTTCCTTAGTTAAGTTTATTCCTCAATATCTTATTTTTTTTCTGGTGTGATGGTAAATGGGACTGCTTTTTAAGTCTCTTTTTCTGTAAGTTCACTATTAGTGTATAGAGATGCCATAGATTTCTGGGCATTAATTTTGTATCCTGCTATATTACAGAATTCATTTATTATGTCTATTAGTTTTTGGATGGAGTCTTTCAGGTTTTTTACGTACAATATCATGTCACCTGCAAATAAGGACAGCTTTACTTCTTCTTTTCAAATTGGGATGCCTTTTACTTTTTCTTCTTGTCTAATTGCAATGGTTAATACTTCCAGTACTATGTCAAACAGGATTGGTGAGAGTGGGCATCCCTGTCTTGTTCCTGTTCTTATGGGAAATAGTTTTAGTTTTTTCCCTTTTGAGTATGATGTTAGCTCTGGGTTTATCATATATGGCTTTTATGATGTTGAGGTATGAAATTTCTAATCCCACCTTGCAGAGAGTTTTTATCAAGAAAGGGTGTTGGATCTTTTCAGATGGTTTTTCTGCATCAATTGAAATGACTATTTGATGTTTATCTCTCAATTTGTATATGTGATGTATCACGTTTATTGATTTGCAGATATTGTACCATCCTTGCATTCTTGGGATAAATCCTACTTGATCATGGTGTATGATCTTTCTGATATACTGCTGGATCCGATTTTCTAGAATTTTGTTGAGGATTTTGGCATCTATGTTCATGAGGGATATTGGCGTGTAATTCTCTTTGTGTTATCTTTATCTGGTTTTGGTATTAGGGTGATGCGGGCTTCATAGAAGATGTTTGTAAGTGTTCCTTCTTCTTAAAATTTTTTAAATAGTCTGAGGAGAATAGGTTTTAATTCTTCCTTGAATGTTTGATAAATCTCCCATGTAGCCAACTGGTCCTGGGCGTTTGTTTGCAGGTAGCTTTTTGATGACTGCTTCAATTTCTTTCATAGTTATTGGCCTATTGAGATGTTTAGATTCTTCCTGATTGAGTTTTGGAAGGTTATATTTTTCTAGAAATATGTCTATTTACTTTAGGTTGTTCAGTTTGTTGGAATAGTATTGTTCATAGTATTTTTTAACAATCCTTTGTATTTTGGCGAGTCTGGTTTTATTTCTCCTCTTTCATTTCTGATTTGTTTATTTGGGTTCTCTCTCTTTGCTTCTTGGTGAGCCTAGGTAGAGGTCCATGAACCTTGTTTATCCTTTCAAAGAACCAGCTCTTGGTTTTGTCGATCTTTTGAATTGTTTCTTTGGTCTCTATGTTGTTTATTTCCCCTATGATCTATACTATTTCATTCCTTGTGCTTACACTGGGCTTTCCTTGTTGTTCTCTTTCTAGCTCTTTGAGTTGTAGAGTTAGGTAATTTATTACCATTGTTTCCTGTTTTTTGCAGTAGGCTTGTAGAGCTATGACCTTCCCTATCAAGTCTGTTTTCACTGTGTCCCATAAATTTTGTATTGTTGTGTTGTCATTGTCATTTGTTGCCATGATGTTTTTTATTTCTCCCTTGATCCCTCTGGTGACCCAGTCGTTGTTTAATAACATGCTGTTTAGTCTCCATGTGTTTGATTTCTTTGGATTCTTTTTATTGTAGTTGATTTCCAGTTTTATGCCTCTGTAATGTGAGAAAATGCTTGATATGATTTCTATCTTGTTGAATTTGAAGAGACTTTGCCTATGATCCAACATATGGTCTATCTTTGAAACTGACCCATGTGCACTTGAGAAGAATGTATGTTCTGTGACTTTGGGGTGAAATGTTCTGATGATATCAATTAATTCCATCTGGTCTAGTGAGTCATTTCAGATTGATGTTTCTTTTCTGATTTTTGTTTAGAGGATTTGTCCAATGATGATATTGGGGTATTAAAGTATCCTACTATGATTGTATTGCTGTCAATCTCTCCCTTGATATCCTCCAGAATTTTTTTTTTAATGTATTTAGGTGCTCCTGTATTGGGTGCATATACGTTTACCAGAGTTATTTCTTTTTCTTTTTCTTTTTTTTTTGATTTTTTACAGAGAGGAAGGGAGAGGGATAGAAAGTCAGAAGCATCGATGAGAGAGAGACATTGATCAGCCGCCTTCTGCACGCCCCACACTGGAGATGTGCCCGCAAGCAAGGTACATGCCCCTGACCAGAATCGAACCAGGGACCCTTCAGTCTGCAGGCTGAGGCTCTATCCATTGAGCCAAACCGGTCTCGGCCAAAGTTATTTCTTCTTGTTGGATTGTTCCATTTAGTATTATGAAGTGGCCTTTCTTTTCTCTTGTATGTCCTTCACTTTGAGATCTAATTTGTCAGATGTAAGTATTGCTACCCCAGCTTTTTTTTTCATTTCCATTTGCCTGAAAAAACGTCTTCCATCCCTTCACCCTCAGTCTGTGTGCATCTTTTTTTCTGAGATTGGTTTCTTGTAGACAGAAGATATATGGGTCATGTTTTCTTATCCAATCTGTTACCCTATGTCTTTGATTGGAGGATTTAATCCATTTATATTTAAAGTTATTATTGGTAGCTACTTGTCGCCATTTTTTTCCCTTTATCCATGTGTTCCTTCTTCACTTCTCATTTATTTTTTCTTTACAGCAGACCCTTTAGCATTTCTTGCATTGCTTGATTGGTGGTAATAAATTCCCTTACTCCTTTTTTGTCTGTGAAGCTCCTAATTTCACCTTCAATTTTGATTGAAAGCCTTTGCTTGGTACAGTATTCTTGGATTTAGATCCTTCCTTTGCAAGACTTTGTATATTTCATTCCCTTCCTTTCTGGCCTGATGAGTTTCTGTTGAGCAATCAGTTGCTAGTCTTATGGGGGTTCCTTTGTAGGTAACTTTCTCTCTCTCTCTGGCCACTTTTAAGATTCTTACTTTGTTGTTGATGTTTGCCAATTTAATTATAATGTGCATTGGTGTCGGTCTTTTGGGGTTCATTTTGCTTGGGACTCCGTGAGCTTCTTGGATTTGTGTGGGTTTTTTCTTCCCTATATCAGGGAAGTTTTCTGTCATTGTTTCTTCATACAGGTTTTCTATTCCTTGCTTAGTTTTCACTATTTCTGGAACCCTTATTATGGGATTTTTTTTTCATGTTATCCCAAAGTTACCTTATGCTCTCCTATTGCTTTTTAATCTTTTTTTTTTCTAGAAGCTGCTGTACTTGGATATTTTTTCCTACCTTGTCTTCTACCTCATTGATGCAGTTTTCTGCTTCTTCTAGTCTACTTTTGATGCTTTATATTGAGTTCTTTATAGCAGCAATATCATTTTTCATTTCCTCTTGGTTCTACATTTTCTTGGATCTTATTCATATTGTTGAATTTGTCTTCCATTATTTTCAGCCACTTTATGACCATTTCTCTGAATTCTTTCTCTGGCAGTTTGCTTGCCTCCATTTCCTTTACTTCCTTTTCTGGTGATACCTGCTCTTCTTTCATATGTGGGCTGTTCCTTTGTCTCCCCATGGTCTTTCTTCTCTGGGTGTCTGGTTATGTAGTTCTCTCTCCTTATCCCAGGCAAAATCTGACCTTTCCATGTGGTGTGTAGAGCTCCTCTGAATCTAAGTGTTTGCGCTGGTTGGGGAGTGGTTTTCTGGGTCCCGCAGCTCTTTGGAGGGTGTGCAGTTGTAGCTTTTCAGCTTGCTGCAAACATCCACTTTCCCATTCAAGATGGCGTGGTATCCTCGTTCACACTAGTGGCTCTGGGAGAAAAAACCCTGTGGCAGTGGGGCTGCCTGGTCAGGGGAGCCCCATCCAGCAGTCCCCCACCTTCTCCTGGAGAATAACTGTCCCTTAATTCACCAACAAACACTCCCAGTGTGAGCCTCAGATGTTCTGTCTGCTCAGTGAGAAGGCTCTGGACATGTCCGTCTATTCCATTGCCATTTATTTTCTCCTCTCGTTCTTTTATTATTATGATATTATATTTACTATTTTGACATCTAATTTTTTTTCAGTAACATAATTACTGCATGGATCTTTCTTGTAATTAATTTTCTTTCAATGTGCACAAATCCGTGCACTAGGCCACTAGGAAAATAATAAAATGAACAAATGAGAGTCATGAAAAGCCAGAGACTGCTTTGGAGAGGATTTCAAAGGAGTAGTCAATAGTATCAATACAATACTGCAGAGATATCAAAAAGAATGTATCTGAAAACAGATTTAGGAATAGTACTTTACTTTGGTAAATTATTACACTCAATCCCCTCTCATCCTCTTTTGAACCTCTCACTCTTTGAAAAAAGGTTCTTTTCAAAGTCAACATCCTACTAAAAAAAAACCAGAAAACTAAATATCAAGTGGTTGAGAAGGGATTGGGTAATAATAAATCAGCATAAAATAGTATCTTAAAGTCTTTGTGAATAGAAAAAAGATGGGTAGGAGATTGAAGGAGAAGCAGTTATTTGAGAAAACAATGACAAACACAGGTGTGTCAAAAGATCATTTTCTTACAAGGAATTCAATCTACTCACCCTATTCTTAGAGTTAAATTTAGGCCCTGGCTGGTTTCTCAATGGTTAGTGTCAGCCACAGAGAGAAGGGTCAGGGTTCAGTTACTTTCAAGGGTTCATACATCTGTTGCAGGCTCCCCATCCCATACCAATTGCCAATAGATTTGTCTCTCTCACATCATCTCTCTCCCATTGATGTTTTTCTCTCTCCCTCCCTCCCCACTTTCTCTATAGAAAAAATCCTTGGGTGAGGATTGACAAAAACAACAAAAAAGAGTTAAATTTAGGATTTCAGGTAATGTAGACGTTGAAGTACTCTTGGCCATTCATTTTCAAATTGTGCACTACAAACATAATATTCTTTTTTCATTTCCTAAATACCTTTAACTATGTTTACTGTGATAAAAAATTATAGCAATTTCCAATATGCCAAGAACTGTCTTAAACGCTTTATCTGTATTATCTTATTTAATCATATCAACTTTATAAGGCAAGTTTATTATTATTCCCATCTTACATAGGAGAAAACTGAGACCTGGAGAAGTAAATAATGATCTAAGATTTTAAGAATAGTAATTGACAGAGCCAACCTCTTAATATGCTCTACTGTCTTGCAACAATATATACTAGTAGAAGCAACTGTTTTTCACCCAGTAATTAACTAAATTAATTAATTCATTCACTTTCTTACAATGTTCAGAAATAATGCTTCTGCCACACCTTTGAATATGTTTCAAGTTCTTGTAAATGTGTTATGGGTTATGATGGTTGTAGCTTCACACAAATCTTTCAATAAACTTATGCCTGCACATGTTGATTCAAGGAAAATTGTACAAGCAAGTATCTACACCTGTAGGATGTGCTAAATTAGACATGTGTTCTGCATGGTGAAAGCAGAACAATTAGTTGCACAATAACAACAAACATGTATCTTGTCTCATTGTGACAATACTACATCTTAGAAGGCATTACTGCTTAGTCTAAGTTTGGGTTGCTTCTTATCTTATTTTCATAGTTAAGACATATGAATAGTAAACTTTGAAAACAAAATGTTCTCTTAATTTCTTCCAGGTTTCTGGGTCAATTTAACTGGAAAATATTTAGAGATAGCAAGACAAGCTGTCAATAAATGTATACCATTTACAATTATTTGTGTGAATCAGGATTTTCTGAATACTTTGCAACCCAAATAATACTATACAGAAATGAACTTCATGGGTTGATGCAAAGCTTCAGCTTACCCTCTGTAAAATGTCAGTATACATAAAAACAGCCTCATTTTTCTAATCAATTGCTCTTATATAGTGGAATTTCTCTCTGGTAAACAACAGTTTTAAAGCAATTATTCTAAAAACAATTCTAAACCAGAACTAAACCAATTAGTTTGTAATAGATAAGAGTGTGGATGCTCAGCATAAACTCAAAGATAAAACAATTCAAGGACAGTCACCTGTGAGAGTGGGTGAAGAGAGATTTTGTGAACAAAGAAGACACACTGTCTTTTCCACATTTGGTGACTCTTTTGCAATTCATAGCAATACATATTGAAGTAATCAACATTTAAACAAACCTCAGTCCTGCCACTAAGATTCAACATAGGTCCTTTTTGAGCAGAGATTCCAATGAACCCTAGGATTTATCTCAGGAATGAGCAAAGCAATTCCAAATAATTTATGCAAGCAAATCTCATTTGGAGGAGACAAAGTCAAATCCTTGCATTAAGTAGCCAAATAAAATGTAAGAACTTTACAATTTACCAAGTTCTCATTCTTCATTTTTATTAGCTTTTAAGAAGGGAGTAAGGGAAAAAAAACCCACAAAATACAGACAGACAACATTATGGTGGATTATCGGAGGGAAAAGAAGAAAGGGGTGGCAGAAGAGGCTAAAGGGGGGATAAATGGTGATGAAGGAGACTTGATTTCAGGTGATGAACACACAATACATTATATAGAAACTTGAAACCTTTCTAATTTTATTAACTAATGTCAACCCAATAAATTCAATGTGAAGGCCAAGGTGGGCAAGGGACTGGGTAGAGGGGGGAAATAGGGGACAATTGAAATAGTGTCAACAATAAAAAAGTACAAGGGAAAAAAGAGTAATTTCATTCTAATCAATGGATTATCAACTAAGAGAGATACAGTTGCTCTTTTCATCAATATAAAATCTAAGAATCACAGCAGTAAGGAATCACAGGAAGGAATATTAGAGTTCATCTAGTTCACTTTTGTCTCAGGGCACTCTGCCAACTTGGCTTCCAACTCCTACCTCTGTACTATCATTTGATTAAGTAACTAGTACAAGGTTATAAAGCTGGTAGAGGCAAAGAAGAGGCTAAAATCTCCTGAGTTCTAATTCAGTCTTCTTTCTATTAAGCCACCCAGGCACTCAAAGCAAGTAATGCAAGTGCTCTCTATGCAGTGCTAGACACAATGTTTTCAGGGGGAAAAACACACACAAAAAATTCCCTGTAAGTACTTAAGTAAATAAATTTCTCCAGTGACTCCTAAAAAGCTAATCCTATTAGCTAAACTTGACTGAGAAAGATGATGTGTCTTTATAGCCCTTATTTCATTTTATCCTTAAGCAAACCTATGGGAGTAGTTCTTAGTTCATTCCCATTTAATTGAGGGAAACCAGACTCAAAGACTTCAAATAAGTTGTCCAAGGTCACAAAACTAGTAAGCAATGGAACTAGAATTCCAAGGCCTGACTTGAGGCCCAGCTCTCAACAACTATGATATATTGCTGTTATGTCTCTTCCTTTTTTCCCCAAAAATTTTGGTCTAAGATCAACATATATATAATGGATATTTAATTACAATTAAGGAGAAGGTTTCTGGAAGGATAACTGCAGAGGGAAAAATTGTAACCCACATCATCTCCAGAAATTAAAGACCCACTTTGATTACTTTCCCCAAAGTCTACGCTTTTGCTATCCTTATGCATAAACCTCTACTATTTTCAATAACATTAATCACCTCTTTTGTCACTTTTCAAAGGCAAAGGAAAGCACTGATACCAATAAACACTTGGGCCCTGAGACCCCTGGGCAGAGAAGAGCCCAAGAGCAAAGCAAAGTTGCCTTCAAAACTGCAATGAGGTTAACAGGGCACAGTAACACAATCTTTGTACCTGATACTAGGAAACATGAAGAGAAAAACAGGGAGAGGCGAGGGGAAAATCTGCTGCAGGCCCGAGGTTGTTCAACAGGAAAAGAGTGAGGAAGGGATTTTCAGGAAGTCTTCTCCCAAGTCATTTCAAAGCCAATGCCCACCACCAATTAATCGAATGCAAGACACCCTTGTGAAACACCAGGTAAAGGCGACACAAAGAGTTCCAACACTCCTCCAGTTGCCAGCCTCCGCATTCTGTTTGTCTTACCCTTTTCTACCGGAGAGACAAATTCTAAAGGTTTTTTTCTGCCCAACCCCCAAGGCAAGGTAAATCTCCCAGAGAAGAGGTCCCCGTTTCTTTCAGTGGGGACAGAATGGGCACAGGTTTTCTTTCGGAGCAAAGAAATAAGAGGAGAGTATCGAGGAAAATAAGAGAAACTAGCCTTGGAAGGGGTTTGAAAAGACACAATTTAGGCACACTCACCCGGGTGAGACATGGGGATGACCTCATTGCGGGTCCCTGGAAAGTTAAAAATGACGGCTCCAGACGCCCCTCTCTCATAAGCCAGATGGATCTTGTCTGCGAAGGTGCAGCCCCCTCCGCGCTGGATGAGGGCCAACCAAGAGACTTGAACGGTACGTCCCCAGTCCCCTGGGACCGTGGGCACCGTGAAATTCGTGTGCGGGTTACAGGCATTGAGCGCCCCTGGCCCATCGGGCGGTACCAGGACCCCAGCCACTGGCAGGAGCGGCGAATCCTGGCCATACACGCCCTCCTCGCTCAGCTCCCACACGGTGCGGTTCACTCCGGTGTGCGGAACCCGCCAGGACACGTTGAGATACGCTGTCCACACAGCTTCGGCTCCCCGGGAGCCAGGGGTTTGCGGACTCAGGACCAGCAGGAAGCACCACGCCAGCAACCGGGAAAAGCCGCAGCTACCGCGGTAGGAGACCCCGGCCCCGGGCGGTGGCCCCATGGCGCGCGCGGTCTGCAGTTCCCTAGGGCCTGTGACACGCGTCCTCCTAGCAGGCGGCAAGACCTTGGCCTTGACCAGGTGTGCGCCAGGTGGGGAGGGGGCGGGGATACACTGGCCCGAACAGCGAGCTATGTTAGAGCCCAGAGGCACGAATCCTGCGTGTAGACGTTGCCGCAGGAGCAGCTCGTCGCCCGTTTTTGCTGCGGCCGCGTAGGGCTCTGGGGCTTTGGCATGAAGCTCCGCCCAGTCGACTTGGGTAGAGGTGGCTGGGAGGGAGGAAAGGACACTGCGGGATCCGCCTTTTAAAAGGGTAACAGGATGGACAGAGTAGGATCTAAGGCTGTGTAGCCAGGTGTGTCCTGTGGTTTAGGAAAAAAAATGGACAGGTGAGGAGCTAGAACCTACGAACATAAAGAAAGCTCTTTAGTAGCATTCGAGTTTGTTTTGAATTTCAATAACACATTTTTCATCCTAACATTTGCCTAAAAAGCTTTTCAGGCTTAAGGTGACAGAATGTGAAAGTACTTCTAAAAAGCGCAGATCCGAAGGTTCTGAGTTCTAGTCAAGAGAATTTGGGTAGGGTGGGTGATGCTGTGGACAGGACCTTTATTGAATCGCAAGAGGAAGAGAGAGGCAGGAAAAGTGCATTAACATATATATATTCTGCTCCAAATAAGCATCATACCTGTATATTTCCCTCTTACCCTTACCCCAAGTGAAATATACTGCATTAGAGACCCCTTCTAAAAGTAATCTTAGTCTTCAAAAAAAGAATTTCGTTTCCACACGTCAACTAAGACTCTTTGTCTTCCACAAACTAGGTTTATCCAAATGGATATATCTGTACAATTCATGACATTAACTACATCATCTTTCTTCATTTCCCACTAACTAAAAGAAGTGTGACTCACCTTGACAATTCACTCATGACACTATTGCATTATGATTTCTCCTAACTTTAAGTGTACAATTTTTATGCACTCTGTTGGTTATTACATTTAGTGGGTGCTCAAAAATATGCATTTGATTAAACCTAATTGATACTAGTACATCTGGTTTCAGATAACTTTTGACCTTGGGGAAATTATTTTTCTGTGTCTCAGTGTCTTCATCATCTGTAAAATGGGGATAATAATAGTACCTACCTCTTAGAGTTGTTCAGATGATTAAATGAGTTTACATGTGTAAAGCATTTGAGAGAGTACTAAGCAGAATGTAAAAATTATATCTGTTAAATACTATTTTTAAGCAGGTTCAGGGACACAATACTTTTAAAATAATCTTAAAGTAACTTTGAGGTAATAATTAGAGAAATTATGTTTAGAATGTTCAGCTTTAGTAACTTTTTCAGTACAAAGAAATATAACTTACTTTATCCAGCCTAACATTTGTTAAACTCTTGACCAATCACTCCCCTCAGTCTTGGACCAACATTTACTTAATCAATATTATTCCCCAAAATTAAGCATGTGACAATTTGCACTTCATACTTTTATAGCTTGAGATAAACCTAGTGGAAGTTAATATAATCAAATAGCACCTAGAATCCAAATAAATGGGTATGAGCCCTGGGAATTGAAATGGACTTTTGAGATCACAGGGGTAGGTATAGGGGGCCAATATCATGGCACTCATATCTATTAATGATGTTAATATTTAAGATAAAAATTAACTAGGGGAAAGAATGGTAGAATCAGCCACCTCTCAGAAATGGTATAATTCCAGAAATAGTCTAAATTTGTTAGTGAAGAGGTCTCAAAATTCAATCAATGTTACCTGTATGACAATCAACTATGTTGTACTTTGAAGAAACAATGTGTTCAAAAGAAAAGAAATATTTTTATAAAGTACCTGCAAAAATGAAATTTGGAGACACATTTGTTAACATTCATTTTTTCTTTTTTAAAATAAATATTTATTTCACATCTACTCTATACTGGCCATGAGCTAAGCATTGGGGTAAAAAAATAAGACACTAATTCTGTTTTCAAAAAGTTAATGAAGATTCATGTCTTATTTTTTTACCCCAATGCTTAGCCCATGGCCAGTATACAGTGGGTGTGCAATAAACATTGATCAGACTGTCAAACCTCAGAGGGCAGGTAGGGGAGAGTAGGGGTAAGGGGGAGAGGTCAACCAAAGGACTTGTATGCATGCATATAAGCCTAACCAATGGACACAGACAACAGGGGGGTGAGGGCATGAATGGGGAGTAATGGGGGCAATGGGCGGATAAGGACACATATGTAATACCTTAATCAATAAAGAAATTTTAAAAAGTTAATTAATTAACTTTGATGAAACCAACAAGCAAACTTGTGATGGCAGTATAGAGGGCTATATGTATATAGTGTAAGTGCTCTGATAGAGGTATGCATAGGGCAATAGTGGGTAATAAAAGAGAAACCTAACCCACTGGAAAGTAAGGAAAAGCTTTCCAGAGGAGGTTATACCTGTGCTGAGTTTGAGAAGGTTAGCCTTTTTAGGCATAGAACAATACAAGGAAAAGTATTGAGGCATGTAACTGAAAATATTGGGTAGCAACAAGCACTACAGGCTCTATAAACAGTATGGTTGGATACAACCCAGAGCACAAGAGATAAAGTTGTAGAGGTCCACGGAGGTCAGTTCTTGAGAGTCCTTTGAGTAAAGCTAGGGAGTTTAGACTTTATCCAAAGCAAGCAGTAATATAACCAGGATTTAAAAGGAGAGTAATATATAATTAGATTTGAATTTTAGAGATTATTATGGCTTCTCTGTGTATAATAGATTGGAGGGGAAGAAAGTAGAAACAGGCGTCCAAATAGAAGGTTGTTGGCAGTGCTCCAGGTAAGAGATGAAGGTGACCTGGATATACAGATAGTGGTAATAAAGATATATAGGTAAACTAGGAATGTAATTTGGATGTAGAATCAATAGGACTTGTTTGGGTTATAAAAGAGAGACAAGAGTTAGGGATGTCTCTGAAGCTTTGGTTTGGAAGACTGGGTGACTCTTGGTTAATCAGAAAGAAGGTTTTAAATTTATAGAGTGGATAGGAGGGGGAGATGAGTCCAGTGTAGATAAATTGATTTGCAGATATCTATGATGTAACTAGGTAGAACTCTCTGGTAGGGAGTTGGATTTTATGATTACTGAACACCTGACACTGGAGAGGTATGGGTATACAAAGACAAAAGAAACAGTCCCTGCCCTCAATGAGTTCACAGTTTAGTGGGAAAATCAGAGAGGTAAACAGATAATGATGTACAGTGTCATAAGTATTATGACTGGAGAAAACACAGGATGCTATAGCAACATGGCTGAGTCTTTTAGAACAAATAAAATTTATCAAGCAAAGAGAGTAAGGATATTCAAGCATAGGCAATATATTACATAAGAACAACAGGAAACATCTAGGGAACTAACATTCAGTAGTTAGGTATGGCGGGCATGTAAGTTGCAAAGGGGGAACCAAGGAAAGTCACACTGGTCAAGCAGATTATGCCAGAATATGGAAAGTGTAGAAAACTATGTTAAAGAGTGTGAACTCAATACACATACAAACACATTCAAGCATGCGTGAACGCACGTGTACACACACACACACACACACACACACACACACACACATAAAGTAAATATAGAAAAATAATTATTATTCAATCCAGATGATGGGTATATAAGTGCTCAATGTATTATTTTTGAAATTTTCTCCATATTTTAAACTTTTTGTAATGATGAGTTTAAAGTTATGAATTTATATTAAAGTATGTGGAACAATGAATATGATCAGATTTAGGACTAAATAGATCATCTGGATTATATTAAGGACAAGACAGGACATAGAGAGACTAGTGAGGAAGTACTATTCTGGAGGTCTTTCCCAATTGTGGAGATGAGGTATCAGACTATTAACCATTAAAATGATCCCATGAACTCCCCTTGCTACAAGTTCATCCTCACCAAGCAACATTCTTATTAGTATTTAACTCCTCATGTAAATATGCCTGCGGGGAGATAATGTACTGATCAGGCAAACACTGGTATCTAGTCCACTTGGAAGTTATACTTCTCATTATAAATTAATCAATTAGTATTCTGGCTTATATATTGGTATTTTGTGGATTTACTTAACTGTGAGTCTGTCTCCACGATCCCAGTCTCTGGTTATACTACCAATCAAAGTTCAAAGCTTACAAAGCTAAGAACCAGACTTTGTCAATGTTCTTCCATTCTTTGGATATTTGGGTAACTCTCTGGCTTTCCCCAGAGATTGATAGCCAGCACCAAACCTCTGCTTGAACACTCTTGGTATCAGAGATTACTACCTCACAAAGCATCACATCCCAAGTAATAATATATTTTTCTTGTTGGAAAGTTCATGTAAGTATTGCTTGTCTTTGTTTTAATCCTCCCTCTTCCTCCTACCCAACTCTTCCTACTCCAGGTCCCCAGAGTTTCCATACTATTTACTGGCTGTATCATGACCCCACCAATGTCTTTGCTTTGAGCAGTTTCCCAGTACCAGACAGATCTCACCTGATTCCTGGCTTTCAAATCAAATTTGATAGTCCTAGATGTATTCCCTCAGGATCCTTCTGTACCTAAGGCTAAGAACAGCTACTGCTCATTGAGCATTTATTGTGTGCTTTACATGCATCATCTCAGTTGATTCTCACAAGCATTGGTCATGATCACAAATTTCAGAAGAGGGGATTAGAGAGAATTAGCAAGTTACCTAAGATCATATAGCTTGTAATCAAATTAGGATTATAATGCAGTTCTGACTGTAAGTATTAATAGCTGAATAGTTAGAGACTCAGTACCTTGCCTCTGGAGAATGGCATTTGCACTTCAACATTGCCTTATGCTAAAGAAACAAAGTTCAAATGAAATGTTTCTTGTATGCATTTCAGGCACTGTGAATAGCGAGGAAGATATATTTGGGCCAGGATCCTTTTCGAATTCCTCAAATCCTACCACAATAGCTAGCCCTGCCAAACATTTGTATCAGCAATACTGAACAGAAAGCTGTCCTGAGCAGTGCACTATCTAATAATGAACTGATAATAGTGATGAACAGAGCAACATCATGCAGAAGTAACAGCAGGGCACCACTGTGACTGATTAAGTTTCCAGTCAAATTGAGGTTCTACAGAGGTACAGAGACAGAACTCTGCAAGAAATGAGGCATCACACCTGGCTTTTTACTATTAAATGGCAAGGCACCATCTAGGCCAATGAGTGTCCTGGCATCTAAGCAAAGCTGTGCTACACAGCTCAAGAAAATAGGTGCAGAGAATGTAAGAAGAAGGGATGACAATAAATTTTCACTCTAGGCAGCTGCTCTACAGATACCAAGAAGAAAATGATGAGAGTGTGCAATGAGAGAACAAAGAAAACACAATAAAATGTTAAATATGTGCTGCAATAAGCTTTCAAATGATATAACATCACTTGTAAATGCAAGTAAACCTTAGCCAGCTCTAGGGGTATACAACCATTAAAAAGCAGGGTATTTTTATATTTATTTATTTATTTATTATGTATGTATGTATGTATGTCTTACTCTTTTTTTAAAATATATTTTATTGATTTTTTACAGAGAGGAAGGGAGAGAAATAGAAAGTCAGAAACATCGATGAGAGAAACATCGATCAGCCGCCTCCTGCATGCCCCACAGTGGAGATGTGTCCGCAAGCAGGGTACATGTCCCCAACCGGAATCGAACCTGGGACCTTTCAGTCCGCAAGCCGACGCTCTATCCACTGAGCCAAACCAGTCTCAGCATGTCTTACTCTTGCCTGCTTTATTTTTTCCATTTTAAATTAATGTTTTACATGTGTACATATCTTCCCATTGCCCCCCCACTCACATACATGCCCTCACCCCCCAGTGTCTTGCATCCATTGGTTATGCTTAAATGCATGTATACAAGTTCTTCAATTGATCTCTTATCTACTCCACCTCTCTCTAAGCTTCCCACTATAATTTGACAGTCTGATGCTTTACTGCCTCTGTATCTATCTTTTTGTTCATCAGTTTCTAATATTCTTTATTATCCATAAATGAGTGACATCATGTGGTATTTTTTTTTATTGACTGGATTATTTCACTTAGCATAATGCTCTCTAGTTCCATTCAAGTTGTTGCAAATGGTAAAAATTCCTTTTTTATGGCACCATAGTATTCCATTGTGTAGATGTACCATAGTTTTCTGATGCAGTCATTTCCTGATGGGCACCTAGGCTGTTTCCAAATCTTAGCTATTGTAAATTGTGCTGCTATGAACATAAGGATGCATATATACTTTCTGATTGGTGTTTCTAGTTTCTTAGGATATAGTCTTAGGAGTGGGATTACTGGGTCAAATGGGAGTTCCATTTTTAGTTTTTTGAGGAAACTCCATACTGTTCTCCACAGTGGCTGCATCAGTCTGCATTCCCACCAGCAGTGCACCAGCTTTCCATTTTTTCCACATCTTCGCCAACACTTGTCATTTGCTGATTTGTTGATAATAGCCATTCGGACAGGTGTGAGATGGTATTGCATTGTAATTTTATTTGCATCTCTCTGATAATTAGTGACTTTGAGCATGTTTTCATGTGTCTTTTGGCCTTCCCTCTGTCTTCTTTTTTTTAAAAAAATATTTTATTTGTTTTTTACAGAGAGGAAAGGAGAAAGACAGAAAGTCAGAAACGTCGATGAGAGACATCGATCAGCTGTCTCCTGCACGCCCCACAGTGGAGATGTGCCCGCAAGCAAGGTACATGCCCCCAAACAGAATCGAACCCGGGACCTTTCAGTCTGCAAGCTGACGCTCTATCCACTGAACCAAACCAGTCTCGGCCCCTCTGTCTTCTTAAGAAAAGAATCTACTTAGGTCCGTTGCCCATTTTTTATTGGATCATTTATCTTCCTTTAATTAAGTTGTATAAATTGGCTGTAGATGTTGGAAATTAAACCTTTATCAGTGATAACATTTGCAAATATGTTCTCCCCTACAGTGGGCTTTCTTGTTGTTTTGATGATGGTTTCTTTTGCTGTGAAAAAGTTTTTTATTTTGATGTAGTCCCATTTGTTTATTTTTCTCTTTAGCTTCCATTGCCCTAGGAGCAGTATCACTGAAGAAGTTCCTTCAGCATATTTCTGAGATTTTGCTGTCTGTGGATTCCTGTAGTATTTTTATGGTTTCCCGTCTTAGGTTTAAGTCCTGTATCCATGTTGAGTTTGTTTTTGTTTATGGTGTAAGTTGGTGGTCTAGTTTTATTTTTTTGCAAGTTTCTGTCCAATTTTCCCAACACCATTTGTTGAAGAGACTGTCTTGACTCCATTGTATGTTCATGCCTCCTTTGTCAAATATTAATTGAGCATGGTCGTTTGGGTCAATATCTGGATTCTCTATTCTATTCTATTGGTCTATATGTCTGTTCTTGTGCCAGTACCAGGCTGTTTTGAGAACAGTGGCTTTGTAATACAGCATGAAATCTGGTATTGAGATCCCACCTACTTTATTTTTCATTCACAGGATTGCTGTGGCTATTCGGAGTCTTGTTTTTTTTATTCCAGATGAATGTTTCGAGAGTTCTTTCTGGGTCTGTGAAATATGTAGTTGGTATTTTAATGGGGGGGGTGCACTGAATCTATAGATTGCTTTGGGTATGGACATTTGAATGATGTTGATTCTCCCAATCCATGAACATGATATGTTCTTCATCTGTTTACGTCTTACTCTATATCTTTTTTTCAGTGTCTTGTAGTTTTCCCTGTATAGGTCTTTTACCTCCTTAGTTAAGTTTATCCCTAGATATGTTAACTTTTTTGGTGCAATGGTAAATGGGATTCCTTTTTTAGTCTTTCTTTCTGTAAGCTCACTTTTGGTTTACAAAAGTGCCATAGATTTATTGGCATTAATTTTGTATCATGCTACATTGCTGAATTCATTTATTAAGCCCATTAGTTTTTTGATGGAGTCTTTCAGGTTCTTATATACAATATCATGTCATCTGCAAATAAGGACAACTTTTCTTTTTCTTTTCTAATTTGGATACCTTTTATTTATTTTTCTTGTCTAATTGTAATGGCTAATACTGCCAGTATTATGTCGAACAGGAGAGAGTGGGCTTCCCTGTCTTGTTCCTCTTCTTAGGGGAAATGGTTTTACTTATTGCCCAGTGAGTATGATGTTAGCTGTGGGTTTATCATATATAGATTTTATTATGTTGAGGTATGATCTTTCTATTCACACCTTGCTGAGGGTTTTTATCGAGAAAGAGTGTTGGATTTTGTCAGATGCTTTTTCTATATCAATTGATTGACTATGTGATTTTTATCTCTCAATTTGTTTATATGATATACGTATCATGTTTATTGATTTGCAGATATTGTACAATCCTTGCATTCCTGGGATAAATCCTACTTGGTCTTGATTTATGATCTTTCTGATGTACTGGTGGATCCAATTTGCTAGAATTTTGTTGAGGATTTTGGCATCTATGTTCATGAGGGTTATTGGTCTGTAATTCTCTTTCATTGTGTTGTCTTTATCAGGTTTTGGTATTAGGGTGATGCTAGCTTCATAGAATGAGTTTGGAATTGTTCTTTTTCTTGATTATTTTGTAATAGTCTGAGGAGGATAGGTTTTAATTCTTCCTTGAATGTTTGGTAAAACTCCCCTGTGAAGCTGTCTGGCCCCAGGCTTTTGTTTGCTGGAAGCTCTTTGATGACTGCTTCAATATCTTCTATAGTTCTTGGCATATTGAGATCTTCAGATTCTTCCTGATTGTGTTTTAGAAGGTTATATTTATCTAGGAATATGACCAATTCCTCCTGGTTGTCCAGTTTGTTGGAACTGAGTTGTTCATAGTATTTTAACAATCCTTTGTGTATTTTGGTGGGGTCTGTTGTTATTTCACCTATTTCATTTCTAATTTTGTTTATTTGGGTCCTCACTCTTTGCTCTTTGGGAAGCCCGGCTATAGTTTCATCAATCTTGTTTATCCTTTCAAAGAACCAGCTTTGGTTTTGTTGATCTTTTGTATTGTTTCTTCTGTCTCTATGTCGTTTATCTCTTCTGTGATTTTTACTATTTCTTTCCTTGTGCTTACACTGGGCTTTTCTTTTTGTTCTCTTTCTAATTCTTTGAGTTATAGGGTTAGGTAATTTATTTCCATTGTTTCTTTTTTTTTTTTTTTTTTTTTTGCAGTAGGCTTGTAGAGCTATGAACTTCCCTATCAAGACTGCTTTCACTGTATGCCATAGATTTTGGATTGTTGTGTTTTCATTGTCATTTGTTGCCATGGTGTTTTTTATTTCTTCCTTGATCTCTCTGGTAATCCAGTTGTTGTTTAATAGCATGCTGTTTAGTCTCCATGTGTTTGATTTCTTTGGATTCTTTTTAATGTAGTTGATTTCCAGTTTTATGCCACTGTGATCTGAGAAGATGCTTGATATGATTTCTAGCTTCTTGAATTTGAAGGAACTTTCTCTATTACCCAACACGTGGTTTATCTTTGAATGTGACCCATGTGCACTTGAGAAGAATGTATATTCTGTGGTTTTGGGGTGAAATGTTCTGGGGATGTCAATTAATTCCATCTGATATAGTGAGTCATTTAGGATTGATGTTTCTTTGCTGAGTTTTTGTTTAGATGATTTGTCTAATTATGATAGTGAGTTATTAAAGTCTCCTACTCTGATTGTATTGCTGTCAATCTCTCCCTTGATATGCTACAGGAATTGTTTTATGTATTTGGGTGCTCCTGTATTGGGTGTGTACATGTTTACCAGAGTTATTTCTTATTGCTGGATTGTCCCCTTTAGTATTTTAAAGTGGTGTTCTTGATCTCTTGTTATGTCCTTCACTTTGAGATCTAATTTGTCAGATATAAGTATTGCTTTCACAGCTTTTTTTTTCATTTCCATTTGTCTGAAAAACCTTTTCCATTCATTCCCCTTCAGTCTGTGTGTGTCTTTTTATGTGAGGTGGGTTTCTCGTAAACTGCAGACATATATGCCATATTTTCTTACCCAATCCGTTACCCTATGTCTTTTGACAGGGACATTTAATCCATTTACATTTAAAGTTATTATTGATAGGTACTTATTTGTCACCATTTTTATTTTTCACCCCTGTGTTCCTTCTTTGCTTCCTTTTTCTTTTTTTACAGCATACCATTTAGCATTCCTTGCATTGTTGGATTGGTGGTAATAAATTCTCTCATTCCTTTTTTGTCTGTGAATCTCCTGATTTCACCTCAGTTTTGATTGAAAGCCTTGCTGGGTACAATATTCTTGGATTCAGACTCTTACTCTGCATGACTTTGTAAATTTCATTCCATTCCCTTCTGGCCTGATGAGTTTTTGTTAAGAAACCATTCGCTAGTCTGATGGGGGTTCCTTTATAGGTAACTTTCTGTCTCTCTCTGGCCACTTTTAAGATTCTTTATCCTTTGTGTTTGCCACTTTAATTATAATGTGGCTTGGCATCGGCCCTTTGGGGTTCATTTTGCTTGCGACTCTTTAAGCTACTGGAGTTATGTGGGTTTTTCTTCCCTATATGAAAAGTTTTCTGTCATTATTTCTTCAAACAGGTTTTCTATTCCTTGCTCAGTTTCCTCTCCTTTTGTTGCTCCTATTATGCAGATGTTGTTTTATTTCGTGTTGTCCCAAAGTTCCCTTAGGCTCTCCTCCTGCTTTTTAATTTTTTTTCTAGAAGCTGCTGTACTTGGGTATTTTTTTTTCTACCTTGTCTTCTAGCTCACTGATGTGGTACTCTGCTTCTTCTAGCCTACTCTTGGTGCTTTCTTTTTAGTTCTTTACAGCAGCGATGTCATTTTTTCATTTCTTCTTGGTTCTTCTTCATTTCTTCTTGGTTCTTATTCATATTGTTGAATTTGTCTTCCATTATTTTCATCCACTATATGACCATTTCTCTGAATTCTTTCTCTGGCAAATTGCTTGCCTCCATTTCATTTACTTCCTTTTCTGGTGATGCCTGCTTTTCTTTCATATGCAAGCTGTTTCTTTGTCTGTCCATGGTCTCTCTTCTCCGAGTGTCTGGTTTTGTAGTTCTCTCTCTCCTGTGTTGATTTAAAGGCACAAAATACAACACAACCAGGTACAATCCACAAGACACTGAACAGAAATGTATTCATGATATTGATAACTACAAATAAAGGTGACCACCAGAGTGTCAAATTAGGGATGGGAGAGAAGGAAGAAGAGAGAAAAGAGAATGAAAACAAGAAAGAAAGGAAGAAAGGAGTGCCAAAATGAAATTAGGAGGAAAAAAAAGTAAGAGAGAAAAGAAAGAGTAGGAGAACAAAGTATATATATGTGGAGAAAATTCCAATAGAACAGCCACTAATCCCAACAAATACCAGCAATAAGTACCTGGAGATTAATACAAACTACAGATAACAAAAAATATCAAGGGAGGCAAGGGAAAATAGAAGCAATAAACAAACAAAAACAAAACAAAAAGAATAAGCAAAACAATCTCACAAAAGAGGATAAAAATCGATATACTCATCATTCAAGCAAACAACAGCAAAAGGACAGAGAGTAAAACAATTTCTGGATGGTGAAGACAGAGAGAAGAGAGATGTGTATGGACTTGGAGCAGGTGATTGGAAACTAGATATATAAGTAGGGTGAAATTTTAACAGGCATTAAAAAGAAAGAATAGGGAAAATATAAAGTAGGAAAAGGGTAAGAGAATCAGTTCAACAAAAGTGGAAAAGTTAGGAAGAGAGTTATGAAGGTAGAGTTGAGATAGAGTAAAATAATGCTAAAGGAAGGATGAAAATAGATATAGAACACGAATCCCAAAGTAAAATAAAGAGAAAATAAAATGACACTTTTTTTAAACAAAAAGGTAAAATAGTAGTAGTAATAATACTATTTGAAAATAAAAATGTAATAATTACGAAGGTAAAATCAAGTGAGGACAAAAGAAAAAAATAGTTTCATAAGTAAAAGATGAAAAAAATAAAAATAAAAAATAAATAATAGAATGTGCAGTAGTGAGGATTATTCACTTCCTCTATTGTTCTGTTTGGTATGCCTGTTTACTAGTCAGGACAGTATTGCAGGTCCCTGCATTACACTGCTCCTTAATGTTGTAAGCCAGTCCTGATTTTTAAGGAGGCAGTTTGTCCTAATTTCTTTATTCCTTTATTTGTGATTACACAAGAGTCAATTTGTGATTCAGCCCCTGTGTGGCAGTGTTTCTGGATTGACCTCTGAGATTATAGGTCCTGTCTAGCCTGTGCTTAGATCCTGCTTTCCCTGTGGCACTCAATACTGGTTTGTGGGAGTGGGCTGCTCCAGAGCTGGTTCTCCGATGGTCACTCCCTGATCTGATCCTCAGGTTCCAGGAAAAAAACAAACAAAAAACTTTCTCCTGCAGTCTCCAGGGGTGTCCCCAACTGGGTGATCCTATGTATTGGGCTCAGCAATCAGAAGCAAGGAACAGAAGAGGAAAGAGCACAAGTGTGCAAACTCCCCTCCACCTTCATGTCCAAGCAGCCAGCACACTTTTAAAACTCCCAGGCTGTCCCTCTGATCAAAATGGGTGGCTTTCTAGAAATCCCCTCTGTTAGCAGCTCTGAGAACCCCCTTCCACATTCACAGATCACACCAGCCCCAACAGCCACAGATCTCTCCAGGCACAGACTTCCCCCAGTGCTCCAGCTCCCACAGTTCATGCACTTCTCTGTCCTGTGGGACCAGAGATCTCACTTCATACCAGGCAAAATCCGACCTTTACAAAACAGGGGATTTTTAAAAAGGAACTTTCATACAAAAAAAGACAGCATTTCAGAGAGTGGCTTTAGAACAGAAGTTTGCTATCTGTGAAATTAAGAATTTTTAATATCCTTAATATTAATAGCTAACATTGAGATCTACCATGGGCCAGGTACCTTACCTAGGACATAAGTATTATATGCTGCATCTTAGAGAAGAAGAAACTGAGGCTCCGGTAAAGAACCTTGAGGTCATGCAAGGCAACCAAATAACAGAATTAGAATTTGACTCCAAGTCTTAGTTCAAAACTACACTCTTCCCATTGTACTAGTAGCACTTTCTACTCTTTACAACACTGTCTTCAAAAGTAGAAATAAGACTCGGCCTGTGTGGCTCAGTGGTTGAGTGTCAACCCATGAATCAGGAGGTCACAGTTGATTCTATCAGGGCACATGCCTTAATTCTGGGCTCAATCCCTAGTAGGAGAGTGCATGAGGTAGCTTATAGATAATTCTCTCTCATTATGGATGTTTCTATCTCTCCCTTCCTCTCCCTCTCTTTGAAATCAATAAAAACATATTTAAAAAAAACACAGAGGTAACAAGAAAACATTTATTGATAACCTACTGTGTGTCAGACACTTCACATGTATTAATGCTATCATTTGATTCTTACAACAGATAATAAAATTCTATTATATAATAATTTCCATTTCTCAGATGGGGAAAATGAGGCTCAGAAAGGTGAAGTATCTTGCTAAAGGTCACACAGTAAGTGGCAAAAGTGAAATTCACATGGGAGTATGACTCCAAATTCTATATAATTTTCATTCTGCTGTACTGCCTTCCCACATGCATAGTGAGTATATTATTATAATGTGGGAAGAATGGGTGTTTTGCAGCCATATCTAGTAACACATTTTAGTATACTAATAAAGCCCTCACTAGAGAGTCCTGATTTTTTGCTGAGCAGCACCAAAAATCCTATATAACAAAGATTATGGGAGCATACTATTTAGTCAAGCGCTTCATTGTCATTTATATATGTTTACATCTTAGTTGTACACACTTGCTCACATGAGACTGTGCAGAAGAGTACCTAAAATTTATATTATGAGCAGAAAGTGTGTTTTATATCCACTGATGAAAATTGGTACAGAAAGGCCTTGTATTGATGGAAGAAAATGAGCAATTTTGAGCTAAATAGTGTTGACTTGCTTGCTATTGGAGGATCAGGATAGAAATTTTGCAGTTGGGAAAATTATTGAGGGTATCTCAGATGGCTAAAATGGGATAAGAGTGGGGAAGGGAACAAGGCATGGGAGCAGGAATGGATTCATGGAAAAGTTGGGCAGGGGAGTTGCTGGAGGGAACAATGGACATGAGTGGCTTTTACTTTCAATTACATTATCAGAGCAATCTACTTGGGAATCTCATCTGGTCTCATGCTGTCTCCTCTCCTTCCTTTTAATATTTCTAGTAGGATGAAGATTTCAAAAGAATTAAATCTGTGATCAGGAAAAAAAAATGGCCACAGAATACCCAGATGTGTCTGGAGCCTTATAGCTGGGCAGAAGGAGAGACCAGCTAAGAGTCACACTGGGAGTGCTTGTTGGCAAGTTAAGAATCAGTTATCCTCCAGGAGAAGGTGGGGGAACTGCTGGATGGGGCTCCCCTGACTAGGCAGCCCCACTGCTACAGGGTTTTTGCCTGCTGGAGCCACCAGCACGAATGTGGAGACCTCACCATCTTGCAGGGGGAAGTGGATATCTGCGGTGGTCTGAAAAGCTACAGCTGCAGCACCCACCAAACAGCTAGGGGACCGAGAACACCGTGCTCCAGTTGGCACAGACACTGGGACTCAGAGGAGCTCCACACAGCACACTGAAAGGTCAGATTTCGCCTGGGATAAGGTGAGGTTCCTGTCCCGCAGAACAGAGACACACACATTGTGGGAACTGGAATGAGGGAAAGCTGCTCTAAAGAGAAATCTGCGGATGTTGGCCAGGGTGTGATCCATAAATGTTGAAGGGGACCCTCAAAATTATTAACAGAGGGGAGCTCTAGAAAGCAACCCATTTTGATCTGAGGCAGAAAGACAGCCTGGGAGTTATTACAGTGTCCTGGCTGCTCAAACAGGAGTGGGGAAGAGAGAGAGCACAGACAGCACTCTCCTCTTCAGACCCTGGCTTCTGATTGCTAAGCCCAAAACATAAGATCACGCAATTGGAGACATCCTGAGAGACTGCAGGATGTTTTTCTGGAACCTGGGGATTGGAGCGTAGAGTAACCATCAGAGAATCAGCTCTGGGGTTACCCATCCCCACAAACCAGTATTGAGAACCACAGAGTAGCAGGATATAAGCACAGCATAGAGAGGTCCTGTGCTTAGTCTCAGAGGTCAATTTTGAAACATTGCCACCCATTGGATGATGCAAAATTTGATTCTCGCATAATCACAAAAGAATAAAGAGATTAAGACACACCTCAACAGTGGAACACAAGGAACTGCAATACCCTCCTGATGGGGAAACAGGAGTGCCAAACAGAAAAATAGTAGAAGTGAATGACCTCCACTACTGCCCATTCTATTTTTTTTAATTTTATTTTTTTGCATATCTTAATTTAAAAACTATTTTTTTCTTTTCTCCCCAATTGATTTTACTGTTTAAATTATTACATTTTTTATTTTCAACTAGTATTATTACTACTACTATTTTACCTTTTTTTTTTTAAAGTGTCATTTTATTTGCTCTTAATTTTACTTTGGGATTAGAGTTCTACATTCTATTTTCATCTTTCCTTTAGCATAATTTTACTCTATCTCCACTCTACCTTTATGTCAACACTCACTTCCTAACTTTCCCCATGTTATTGTCTTGTTTCTCTTTCTCTTTTCCAACTTTAGATTCTCTCTATACTTTCTCTCTACCTAGTTAAAATTTCACACCACTTATATATCTAATTTCAAATCCCCTACTCCAAGTCCATACAAACCTCTTTATTCTTGTCTTCACTATCTAAAAAAAATTGTTTTTCTCTATGTCCTTTTGTTGTTTGCCTGAACGATGATTATATCAATTTTTTATATTTTTTTCTGAGTGTGTTTTTGCTTATTCCACCTGTTTTATTTTGCTTTTTGTTTGCTTTGTTTTGGTTTATTTTTTACCTCTCTTTTCTATCACCTCCCTTGATACTGCTTGTTATTTGTAGTTTGTATTAATCTCCAGGTTCTTGTTGCTGGCATTTCTTGGGATTAGAGGCTGTTCTATTGAAGATTCCTCCTCACATGTATAACTTGTTCACCTATTCTCTCTTGTTCTCTTTCTTTTCTCTCTGACCTTTTTTCTCTTTCTCTTTACTTCTTTTTCTTTATTTTATTTTATTATTTTTTAAAAATTTTTTCTCCCTTCTCCCAATTTGATTTTGGACTTCTTTTCTTTTTTTTCCTCATTTTTCTCTTCTTTCTCTACTTAATGCTAATTTCTCTTTATTGGTGATCACCTTATTTGTGTTTATTAACATCATCAATACATTTCTGTTCAGACCCTTATGTGTCAGACCTGGTCGTGTTGTAGTTTCTGCCTTTAAATAAATGTAGGAGAAAGAACTACATAACCAGACACCCGGAGAAAAAGACCAAGGGCAGATGAAGAAACAGCCTGCATATAACAGAAAAGCAGGTATCAGCAGAAAAGGAAGTAAATGAAATAGAATAAGAATTAGACCTTCCAGAGAAAGAGTTCAGAAAAATGGTCATAAGGTGGCTGAAAAGAATGGAAGACAAAATCGATAATGTGAGTAAGAGCCAAGAGGAAATGAAGAAGAACCAAAAAGAAATGAAGAAGAGCCAAGAGGAAATGAAGAAGAAGTAAGCACAAAGGCAAAGCAATCAAGAAGAAATGAAAAAATGACATCACTGTTATAAAGAACTTAATAGAAAGCATCAAAAGTAGACTAGAAGAAGCAGAGACTGCATCAGTGAGGTAGAAGACAAGGTAGGAAAAAATACCCAAGTACAGCAACTTCTAGGAAAAAAAATTAAAAAGCAAGAGGAGAGCCTAAGGGAACTTTGGGATAACATGAAACAAAACAACATCCACATAATTGGGGTTCCAGAAAGTGTGGAAACTGAGCAAGGAATAGAAAACCTGTTTGAAAAAATAATGACAGAAAACTTCCCCAATATAGGAAAGAAAAAACCCACACAAATCAAAGAAGGTCAGAGAGTCCCAAGCAAAATAAATCCCCAAAAACTACACCAAGGTACATTAAAATTAAATTGGCAAACACCAACGACAAAGTAAGAATCTTAAAAGCGGCAAGACAGAAACAGAAAGTTACCTACAAAGGAATCCCCATCAGACTAGCTACTGATTTCTCAACAGAAACTCATCAGGCCAGAAGGGAATGGAATGAAATATACAAAGTCATGCAAAGGAAGGGTCTGAATCCAAGAATACTGTACCCAGCAAGGTTTTCAAACAAAATTGAAGGTGAAATCAGGAGCTTCACAGACAAAAAAAGGACTAAGGGAATATATTACCATCAAACCAGCAATGCAAGAAATGTTAAAGGATCTGCTATTTAAAAAAAAAAAAGAAATAGAAAGCAAAGAAGAAACTTGGAGGTAAAGACTAAATATGGTAACAGATAAGTACTTATCAATAATAACTTTAAATGTAAACGGATTAAATTCTTCAATCAAAAGACATAGGGTAACCGATTGAATAAGAAGACGTGATCCATATATCTGCTCTCTACAAGAAACCCACCTCAGAAAAAGAGATGCACACAGATTACGGGTGAAGGGGGGAAGATGGTATTTCAGACAAATGGAAATGAAAAAAAAAAGCTGGGGTTGCAATACTTATATATGACAAATTAGATCTCAAAGTGAAGGACATAACAAGAGATAAAGAAGACCACTTCATAACACTAAAGGGAAAAATCCAACAAGAAGAAATAACTAAGGTAAACATATATGCACCCAATATAAGAGTGTATATATATATATATATATATATATATTCCTAGAGAATATTAAAACAGAGATTGACAGCAATACAATCATAGTAGGAGACTTTAATACCCCTAAGTCACCACTGGACAAATCCTCTAAAGAAAAAATCAGCAAAGAATCATCAATCCTAAATTATTCACTAGACCAGATGGAATTAATGGACATCTTCAGAACATTTCACCCCAAAGCCACACAATATACATTCTTCCCCAGTGCACATGGGTCATGTTCTAAGATAGACCATATGTTGGGTCATAGGAAAAGTCTTTTCAAATTCAAGAAGATAGAAATCATATCAAGCATTTTCTCAGATCACAATGGCATAACACTGGAAATCAACTACAATAAAAACAATACAAATGAAACACATGGAGACTAAAAAGCATGCTATTAAACAACGAATGGATAACCAGAGAGATCAAGGAGGAAATTAAAAACATCATGGCAACAAATGAAAATGACAACACAACAATACAAAATTTATGGAACACAATGAAAGCAGTCTTTAGAGGGAATTTCATAGCTCTACAAGCCTACTGCAAAAAACAGGACACAATGGTAATAAATTCCCTAACCCTAAACTCAAAGAGCTAGAAAGAGAGAAACAAGAAAAGCCCAATGTATGCAGAAGGAAGGAAATAGTAAAGATCAAAGCGGAAATAAAAAAGAAATAATTTGAAAGATCAACAAATCCAAGAGTTGGTCCTTTGAAATAATAAACAAGATTGATGGACCTCTAGCAAGGCTCACCAAGAAGCAAAGAGAGAAGATCCAAAAAAACAAAATTAGAAATGAAAGAGGAGAAATAACAACAAACCCCCCAGAAATACAAAGGATTGTTAAAAAATACTATGAACAACGCAATTCCAACAAATTGGAAAACCTGCATGAAATAAACATATTCCACGAAAAATAGAACCTTCCACAACTCAATCAGGAAGAATCTACACAACTCAATAGGCCAATAGCTATGCAAGAAATTGAAGCAGTCATCAAAAAGCTTCCAGCAAACAAAAGCCCAGGACCAGGAGAGTTTTACCAAACATTCAAGGAAGAATTAAAACCTATCCTCCTCAGATTATTGAAAAATATTCAAGAAGAAGGAACACTTCCAAACACCTTCTATGAAGCCAGCATCACCCTAATACAAAAACCAGATAACGACAACACAAGGAAAGAGAATTATAGGCCAATATCTCTCATGAACATAAATGCCAAAATCCTCAACAAAATTCTAGCAAATCAGATCCAGCAGTACATCAGAAAGATCATACACCATGCCATTGTGATCTGAGAAAAGGATTCAACCCAGGAATGCAAGGATGGTACGTTATCCGCAAATTAATATAAGTGATACATCACTTAAACAAATTGAGTTTAAATAACATAGTCATATCAACTGATGAAGGAAAATCATTTGACAAAATCCCATACACTTTCACTGAGAGTTTTGATAAAAACTCTCAGTAAGGTGGAAATAGAAGGATCATACCTCAACATCATAAAAGCCATATATGATAAACCCACAGCTAACATCATACTCAATGGGCAAAAACTAAAACCATTTCCCCTAAGAACAGGAACAAGACAGGGTTGTCCACTTTCCCCTCTCCTGTTCGACATAGTACTGGATGTGTTCGCCATTGCAATTAGACAAGAAGAAGAAATAAAGGGCATCCAAAATGGAAAAGAAGAAGTTAAGCTGTCCTTATTTGCAGATGACATGATACTGTACATAGAAAACCTGAAGGACTCTATACCAAAACTAATTGACTTAATAAATGAATTCGGCCATGTAGCAGGATACAAAATTAATACCAAGAAATCTGTGGTATTTCTATACATTAATAGTGAAATTACAGAAAGAGAGACTAAAAAAGCAATCCCATTTAACATCGCACCATAAAAATTAAGATACCTAGGAATAAACCTAACTAAGGAGGTAAAAGACCTATATGCAGAAAATTACAGGACACTGAAAAAAGAGATAGAGGAAGACTTAAACAGATGGAAGAGCATACCATGCTCATGAATTGGGATAATCAACATCATTAACATGGCCATACTACCCAAAGCAAGCTATAGATTCAATGCACTACTCATTAAAATACTAACAATGTATTTCACAGAACTAGAAAGAACTCTTCAAAGATTCATCTAGAACCAAAAAAGACCACAAATAGACACAGCAATCCTGAGAAAGAATAATAAAGTAAGTGGAATCTCAATACCAGATTTCAAGCTATATTACAAAGCAACTGTTCTCAAAACATCCTGATCCTGGTCAAGAACAGACATATTGAGCAATGGAATAGAATCCAGAATCCAGATATCCACCGAAACCACTATGCTCCATTAATATTTGACAAAGGTGGCATGAACATTCAATGGAGCCTAGACAGCCTCTTCATTAAATGGTGCTGGGGAAATTGGACAGATACATGCAAAAATATGAAACTGGACCACCAACTTACCCAAATACAAAAATAAACTCAAAATGGATACAGGACTTAAACATTAGACAGGAAACCATAAAAATACTAGAGGAATCCACAGGCACCACAATCTCAGACATTTGCTGAAAGAACTTCTTCACTGATACTTCTCCCAAGGACAATGGAAGCTAAAGAAAAAATAAACAAATGTGACTACATCAAAATAAAAAGCTTTTGCACAGCAGAGGAAACCATCACCCAAACAACAAGAAAGCCCACAGTATGGGAGAACATATTTGAAAATGTTATCACTGATAAAGTTTTAATCTCCAATATCTACAGCCAACTTATACAACTTAATAAAAGGAAGATAAATGATCCAATAAAAAAATGGGCAACGGACCTAAATAGAACCTTTCGAAAGATGACAGAAGTAAGGCCAAGAGACACATGAAAACATGTTCAAAGTCACTAATAATCCAAGAGATGCAAATCAAAACAACAATGCGATACCATCTCACATCTTTCAGAATGGCAATTATCAACAAATCAGGAAAGGACAAGTGTTGGTAAGGATGTGGAGAAAACGGAACCCTCGTGCACTGCTGGTGGGAATGCAGACTGGTGCAGCCACTCTGGAGAACAGTATGGAGTTTCCTCAAAAAACTAAAAATGGAACTCCATTTGACCCAGCAATCCCACTGTTAGGAATATCTCCTAATAAAGTAGAAACACCAATCAGAAAGGATTTATACACCCCTATGTTCATAACAGCATAATTTACAATAGCTACAATTTGGAAACAGCCTACGTGCCCATCAGTGGATGAGTGGATCAGACAACTATGGTACACAATGGAATTCTATGCTGCCATTAAAAAGAAGGAATTCTTACCATTTGCAGCAACCTGAATGGAACTGGAGAGCCTTATGCTTAGTGAAATAATCTAGTCATTGAAGGAGAAACACCACATGATATCACTCATTTGTGAATAATAAAGAACATTATAAGCTGATCAACAAAACGGTAGATACAGAGGCAGTAAAGCATCAAACAGACTGTCAAATTACAGCAGGAATATAAAGGACAGGTGGGTAGATAAGAGATCAACCAAAGGACTTGTATGCATGCATATAAGCATAACCAATGAACACAAGACGCAGGGGGCTTGGAGTATGCATGGAAGGGGGGCAATGGGAAGATATGTATGTAGGTAACAGAATTAAAAAATGATAAAATAAATAAATCTGTGATCAGAAGAGATTTATGAATGTTATTTTTTAAAAAAACCAATTACTTGGTGAAACTGGGAGAGAAAAGTGTTTTTAATGAATTGTGCCCTTCAAATAAGACCATATATTTGAGGTGTACTTCCAATCCTTTCACACTACTCAGTAGATTAAATTCACAACTCTCCCATTCCAATCTGTTATTGCTAAACTATGCTGTGGACTGTTGTGTGTCACTGACGAAGTTACTCTTTCTTCTTTCTCAACTACAAAATAAGGATAATAATGAAATATTGTATAATCCTCAACAAAATTCTAGCAAATAGGATCCAGCAGTACATCAGAAAGATCATACACCATGACTAAGTAGGATTCATCCCAGGAATGCAGGGATGGTACAATATCTGCAAATAAATAAACGTGATACATCACATAAACAAATTGAGAGATAAAAATCACATAGTCATATCAAGTGATGCAGAAAAAGCATTTGACAATATCCAACAACCTTTCTTGATAAAAACTCTCAGCAAAGTTGGAATAGAAGGATCATACCTCAACATCATAAAAGCCATATATGATAAACCCACAGCTAAAATCATACTCAATGGGCAAAAACTAAAACCATTTCCCCTAAGAACAGGAACAAGACAGGGATGCCCACTCTCACCTCTCCTGTTCGACAAAGTACTGGAAGTATTAGCCATTGCAATTAGACAAGAGGAAGAAATAAAAGGCATTCAAATTGGAAAAGAAGAAGTAAAGCTGTCCTTATTTGCAGATGACATGATATTGTACATAAAAAAACCCAAAGGACTTCATTCCAAAACTAATGACTTAATTAATGAATTTGGCAAGGTAGCAGGATACAAAATTAATGCTAAGAAGTCTGTGGCATTTCTATACACTAATAGTGAAATTACAGAAAGAGAGACTAAAAAAGCAATCCCATTTACCATCGCACCAAAAAAAATTAAGATACCAAGGAATAAACCTAACTAAAGAAATAAAAGACCTATTTGTAGAAAACTGCAGGACACTGAAAAAAGAGATAGAGGAAGACGTAAACAGATGGAAGAGCATACCATGTTCATGGATTGGGAGAATCAACATCATTCAAATGTCCATACTACCCAAAGCAATCTATAGATTCAATGCACTACCCATTAAAATACCAACGACATATTTCACAGACCTAGATAGAATTCTTCATAGATTCATCTGGAACAAAAAAAGGACACGAATAGCTACAGCAATTCTGAGAAGGAAGAATAAAGTAGGTGGGATCTCAATACCAGATTTCAATCTATACTACAAAGCAACTGTTCTCAAAACAGCCTGGTAGTGGCACAAGAACAGACATATAGACCAATGGAATAGAATAGAGAACCCAGATATCCACCCAAACCACTATGCTCAACTAATATTTGACAAAGGAGGCATGAACATTCAATGGAGCCAAGATAGCCTCTTCAATAAAGGATGTTGGGAAAATCGGACAGATACATGCAAAAAAATGAAACTGTACCACCAACTTACACCAAATACAGAAATAACCTCAAAATGGATACAGGACTTAAACATTAGAAGGGAAACCATAAAAATACTAGGGGAATCAACAGGCAGCACAATCTCAGATATATGCCGAAAGAACTTCTTCACTGATACTGCTCCAAAAGCAATGGAAGCTAAAGAAAAAATAAACAAATGGGACTACATCAAAATGAAAAGCTTTTGCACAGCAAAAGAAACCATCAACAAAGCAACAAGAAAGATCACTGTATGGGAGAACATATTTGCAAATGATATCACTTATAAAGATTTAATCTCCAAAATCTACAGCCAACATATACAACTTAATAAAAGGAAGATAAATGACCCAATAAAAAAATGGGCAATGGACCTAAATAGAACCTTTTCCAAAGACGACAAAAGGAAGGCCAAGAGACACATGAAAACATGTTCAACGTCACTAATAATCCGAGAGATACAAATCAAAACGACAATGCAATACCATCTTACACCTATCAGAATGGCAATCATCAACAAATCAACAAACGACAAGTGTTGGCGAGGATGCCGATAAAAAGGAACCCTTGTTCACTGTTGGTGGGAATGCAGACTGGTGCAGCCACTGTGGAGAACAATATGGAGTTTCCTCAAAAAACTAAAAATGGATCTCCCATTTGACCCTGTAATTCCACTCTTAGGAATTTATCCTAAGAAATTACAAACACCAATCAGAAAGGATTTATGCACCCCTATGTTCATAGCAGCACAATTTACAATAGCTACAATTTGGAAACAGCCTAGGTGTCCGTCAGCAGATGAGTGGATCAGAAAACTGTGGTACATCTACACAATGGAATTCTATGCTGCCATTAAAAAGAAGAAATTCTCACCATTTGCAGCAACCTGTTTGGAACTGGAGAGCCTTATGCTTAGTGAAATAAGCCAGTCAATGAAGGAGAAGCATCACATGATCTCACTCATTTGTGGATAATAAAGAACATTATAAACTGATGAACAAAAGGATAGATACAGAGGCAGTAAAGCTTCAAACAGACTGTGAAATTACAGCAGGAAGATTAAAGTTAGGTGAGGTAGATAAGAGACCATTCAAAGGACTTGTATGCATGCATATAAGTATAACCAATGAACACAGAACCTGGGGGGTTGGGTTATGCCTGGGAGGAGGGGGGGCAATCGGGAGATATGTATAATAAATTTTTAAAAAAGTGAAAAAAGATATTTAGGTTTTGAAATAAAATAAACTTCTTATAAGTATAAAAAAAGAAATATTGTATAGATATATTTTGAAGCACTTAATATTCTTTCAGATTAAAGCATAACAAATCAAATCCTATCTAATGAAGAGGAAATATGCTAATTGACTGCCATGCCCTCACACGATGGTAGCACCCACAGCCACTAGATGGCAGCATCTAGTCCCCTCAGCTCTGCCTTATCCAGTCTCACTCAGTCCTCCAGTCTCATCAGCCCTGCCTCATCCAGCCTCAATCTCCCAGTCCCCTCATTCCTGCAGGGGAGGGCAGTTCGGGATGATCATGCCTGCAGGGGAGAAGTTAGATGTCAATGAGGCCAGCAGGGGAGTGGTTAGGGGGCTATCAGGCTGGCAGGTAGAGTGGTTAGGGGCAATCAGGCAGGAAGCCAGGCAAGTGGTTAGGAGCCAGCAGTCCCAGATTGTGAAAGGGATAGCCGACTGCTGGATTAGGCCTGATCCCACATTGGAGAGGGTGCAGGCTGAGCTGAGGAACACGCCCCCCCCACCTTGCATGAATTTTGTGTAACTCTAAATATCGATGTAATTGCCACTGACTAGGACAAATGACAGAAGAGCTTTAGAAGAGAGTGAGCCTGGTTATGATCATTTTCTAAATTAGGTAGGAGTTAAGTTCTTAAAGTTACAAATGGGTACTGAGTTTATTTTAACCCACAGACAGAATGGGTTCTTTCTCAATAGGAATCTAATTTGATAATTCCTAATAAAGCTGGGTCTTCTGAAAAACAATTTAAGAATAAAAAGATTTACATTGTAATGCATAATCACAATCACCTACTGAGGCCAAGGCTTACCCTTTAGAAGCTAAAATCAGCCTGAGTGTGGGCAAAGGCAGCCTTTGTATTCCAAGGGGCAAAGTCATAAATTCACAGCTGCCAACTATATGCATTAGGATTAGCTGCAGCTCGTCATGGCTCAAAATTGATCAATAACTTCAAGTAAACAAGCATCTGGCAATAAGTGACAAAGCACTAGCACATAGTTGAGACAACTGAAATCGGCTGGCTTATCACTCATGATTCACACAGTAATTAAGTTCTGTCACAAAAGAATTAGGTAACTGTTATGGTTATATTGGTCTCAGAAAACAGGTAAGAGAGAAGCAGGACCTCAAAAAAGGGGGGGGGGTATTTTATGGCTATAAAAATTACTTTGGTTTGACTTCACCATAAATCATGCAATATATGTATGGTATAGGAACTTTAACAAGGAAAATACTAATGGGAACATATCAAAAGAAAAAATGCCAGGTTCATTGAACTACAGCACACTCTGGAATCCATAAAATCACTCTTCCTTAGCTGACAATCTTCCAATTAGCAGGCGGTAAGTACACATTTTTCCTAAGTTCTTTCTGTGTTACTTTGGGTGTAGATAGCATCAATATACTTCATGTTCTTCATAGAAAACTAGTTCAGGAGCAGAAGTCAATGACTTTAATATTCTGCAGGCTGTCAACTCTGGGGATACAGAAGGCCTTTCAGCAGAGGCAATGAGGTAGCTCAGCAATATTTGCTTTTTGTGGGGGGAAAAAAGGAGAAATTAAAGTACTGAAGTTCTTCTTTGTTTGAAGACGAGGCTTGTCAAGTTTACCTTCAATGATCCTACCAGTTTATTGAATGTCTTCATTTTTCCTAGGTGGTAATATTTGAGATGTTTAGAGGCCTGATGAGAGCATGTGTTTGGGCCCTATGAGATGTTTAGAGCCCAGCAACTCTGCTGGTTTTAGGACCTATTTTGTTGGATTCAAGTCAGGGTAAAAACTTTTCAATACACACATTCCAGGAATCAGGCTATCTTTACCAGTGCTTTCAATTATGCCCCACATAAGGTATTTTCAGCAGGTATTCTCAACTTCCAAGACAGAGGTAATGGTCAATTCCTTGAAAGTATTATACTGGAAAGGATTTATAATGCCTGCTGTTCTTTTTTAACAGAATCTTACCCCCTGTCATTGGAAGTTGTTAAGTAGCAGTGAACAAGCAGACTTTCTGGGGGAAAATGTGCTAGATCCTTGGTCTGCAAACTGTGGCTCGTGAGCCACATGCGGCTCTTTGGTCCCTTGAGTGTGGCTCTTCCACAAAATACCACATGCGGGCGCACAGGTACAGTGCGATTGAAACTTCGTGGCCCAGGCGAAGAAATCAGTTTTTGGCTCTTAAAAGATATTTCAATCGCTGTACTGTTGATATTTGGCTCTGTTGACTAAAGAGTTTGCCGACCACTGTGCTAGACTAATCCCACTTGATCACTGCAGTCAGTATAGAAATTTAGGAATAAACATTTTTTCCAAACCTTGACCCTCTGGCTTGCCTGGTGTACAAAACTGTGAGTGACAAGCATCATTGGGCATACAGGAATAATAATTTTCTCTGTGGAGTTTAAATGATTTTTAAAATTTTCACTCATTCTCTAATTTATTCATTAGAATAATAAAACATTTTCAGAGCTTCTTATATCTCTAGAGTCTTATAATAGTTGCTGGGGAAGATAAAAAGATGAATGCAACAAGTTCCCTCCATTAAGTACCTCAGAATATTGGGAGTAAAATGTATCAGGACAAATTTTGTGGGCCCTCTATTTGTTTTTGCCTACATGCATTTAGGTTATCAACAAACAGTACAAGCTTTAATTGAAAGCATAGTCTAATCTCAGTAAGTCTCCAAAGGAAGAAGAGAAGTGATATTAACTTTTTTCTTAGAATATTGTAAATAGCCTTTTAAAACATTTATCTTTATTTTTGAAAGCGTTACAGATGTCCTCCCACCCATTAATTCCCTTCTCCCCACTCCTATCCCCACCCCAGGCCTCCTCCCCACTATTGTCTGCCCATAGGTTATGCATATATTCATATACTAGTAAATTATTTGGTTGATCTCTTCCCTCCTCCCCTTCCCTCTGAAAATCCTGTGTGTTGCAATGTATCTATTTTAAATAGCCTTTAATTGATCTCCGCTGCTTTTAATCTCCACTCCAAATCATTCTTCATATTACTGTCGTATTATACTTTCTAAAACATGATTGTGTCATTTGTCATTGCATATTGAACTAAATATAAATTTCTAAACTTGGAAGGCTAGGCCTTCAAGAATCTAGGCCCATCTGACCACTTCCCCCTTTACCCTTACACTGTATCTAATATTTACCTGTATTATATATAGCATCTTCTATACTCTGCTGCTTATACTTACTTACATACCTTTCTTCTTCATCAGAAACAGACCCTTGAGAGGAGGGACCATGTATTTTTTCTTTTTCATGGCTGAACTCATTCCCTGGCACATTAGAGATTGTTTGAAGAGCAAGTATATGAATGGCAAGAAATGGAGGACCGACTGGCTAGTTTACTGGCTAGGTGGGATGGATTTTTTTTTCACTGGTTTTAAGGTATAACTTACAGAGCAAAATTCATCCTTTTTAGTGTAAAGTTCTATAAGTTTTGACAAACATATAAAGTCATTCAGTTACTACCACAATCAAGATATAAAACAGTTTCATCATCCCCCAAATTTCCTTGTGTTGTGCCTTTAAGAAGCAAACCTTTTCCCCATTCTTAACCCCTGGCAATCTTTTGTCTGTTTTTTAATCCCTATGATTTTGTCTTTTCCAGAATGTCATATAAATGAAATCATTCAGTATGTCTCTGTTAGTGTCTGACTTCTTTCACCTAGCATAATGCATTTGAGATTCACCCATATTATTGCATTGGCATAACATTTAAGTAAAAGAGTGATCAGAGAGAGAGGTCCTGTGTAAGAATGGATGCAGGAACTTTTGCTTCTGACTTAAAGAATTAGGGGAAATTTCATAGAGAAAGTAACACCTGAGCAGGTCCTTGAGAGGTAGGTGGTTTTTTTTTTTGTTTGTTTGTTTGTTTGTTTGTTTTGTTAGGTGCACATATGAGGGAAGATGTTCCAATAAATGATATTGCAAGAACAAAAGCTTTGAGTTAGAAAAGAGCCAATTGAATTTGGAGAATATTATTTTATTTGGCTAAATCACTTTAGAGGAGGAAGAGTGGGAGACAGTAGAGCAAAAGTAGGTTAGGGCTTTCTTGACCTTGAATAACACATTTAGGAATTTGGTCTTGATTTATTAGGCATTGCACAGGCATTGAAGGGTTCTGACTCAAACTTTTTCTCAAGGACAATAATAGTTCTTTCTGCAGGTAATTCTGCTGTCCTGCCTGAGCTCAAAGGAGACTCCTCTTTGTTTGGGTGAGTATACAAAGGTTACTTTTAAACAAAGCAACAAATGATATCCATTAAAATATATCAAAAACATACTTAGAATATAAAATATCTGCATTACCAGTACTTGTTAGAAAATGTATTAATGAAATGACTGAATCTAATACCAATCAAAAGCTCTCTTATCTCTCCATTCATTTGTATTCTCTCAAGTTTCTCTATCATCAAGGTATCAAAAAGCCAAGTGTTGTTCCTGTATCATATTTTCCTAGTTCTCCACAAAAACATCCACTGGGGTGAGAATTAATGTGAGTCTTCTGTGTAAACAGATAGGCAATAAAAATTCCAGCTGAACAGCAGTTCTTAAGACCAAATTATTATCCACTGATATTATGCAAATTCCTATGTAAAAAGGACACATTCCTATCTTGAATGCTTTCTTTCTGGGAGAAGAAACCTCAGACATTGCACCAAAAAGGATATACAGAGGGCAAACAAACACATGAAAAGATGTTCAATGTCATTAACCATTAAGGAAATGCAGATTAAAACTAGTATGTGATATCACTTCATACCTACCAGAATGGCTAAAAAAAAGAGAGAAAAATAACACCAAATTATGGCAAGAATGTGGAGAAACTGGATCACACATTCACATACATGGTTTGTGAGAATGTAAAATGGTACAGCTAATCTGGAAAAGAGTCTGACACAATTACCATATGACCCAGCAATTCAGTTATATCTCTTTATTTTAGATAAATGTAAATTTATGTTCACTAAAACTTGTATATAAATGCTCATAGCAGCTTCATTAATAATTTCCCCAAACTGGAAATAACCTAAATAGATGAGTGGTTGAACAAACTGTTATATATCTGTATTACAGAATTTAACTTAAAAAAAGGAATGAACTATGAATAAATGCAAAAATATGGATGAATCTGCAGATAATTATGCTGAGTGAAAAGCCAATCCAAAAAAATTGCTTCCATTTATATAGCATTTTTGAAATGAAAAAATTATAGCAATGGAGAACAGATTAGTGGTTGCCCAGGTTTAAAAGAGGGTGTGGAGTGGAGTTTGTGTCACTGAAAAAGGGCAACATGAGTGAGACCTTTTGTGATGGAACTATTCTGAATCTTGAATGTGATGGTGCTCACATGAACCTACATGTGATAGATTTGCATAGATCATGAAAATGAATCCATGTAAAAATCCAAATTAGGTGGATGGATTGTATCAATGTCAATCTGCATGTTGTGATATTGTACTAATGTAAGGTGATTCCATTGGAGAAAACTGGGTGAATGATAAATGAGACCTCTATTTCTTACAATTTTCTCAAAATAATTTTTTTAAAAAGAGGACTATATGTTGGTTATAGAAATATATACTACATTATTTGAATTTAATTTAATCTTTTTAAATATATTTTTTATTGATTTTACAGAAGAAGAGAAAGAGAGATAGAAACATCAATGATGAAAGAGAATCATTGATCATCTACCTCCTGTATGCCCCACCCTGGGGATCAAACCTGCAACCCAGGCATATGCCCTGACAGAGAATCGATATGTGACCTCCTGGTTCATAGGTTGACATTCAACTACTAAGTGATACTGGGCAGATCAAATTTAACTATAGGAAATTATTTTTTTAGAAATCTAAGATAATAAAAGATATAAAAATAAACATAGTGTCCAGTTATGGCACTAATGTGGAGAAACTGGATCACACATGCAAATAGATGAATAACTTTCAGAAATCCACTTATTTCATTCTTTTTGATTTTTGCTGAGTAATTTGGATATGTTCTTATAGCAAAATTTAAAAAAAACCGCTATGTTTCTAGTTTTAATCATGTTGTTAGGAAACTGAGAGCGCAAATAGGGGCAGCTAATTCTGCTTCTGCAATAGTGATTCTTAACACTTTTGGGGATAAGAATTCCAAAAAATTTGATGAAAAAAATAAAAAATGGAATGGCCATATGTCCCACCAATTCCACTTCTGGGAACATTTTTTAAAATTTTTATTTTATTGTTTAAAGTATTACAAATAATAGTACATATGTCTCCTTTTCTCCCCATTGACCTTCCCCCAGCCTCCCCTATCCCTGGCCCATGCCCTCACCCCATCCCTCATCCCCAGTGCCTTGTGCCCATTAGTTATATGCATGCATACAAGTCTTTTACCCCAGTCCCCCAACACTCCCCAGCCTTCCCGCTGTAATTTGACAGTCTGTTCGATGCTTCTCTGCCTCTGTATCTATCTTTTTTGTTCATCAGGTTATAATGTTCTTTATTATCCATAAATGAGTGAGATCATGTGATATTTTTCTTTTACTGCCTGGCTTATTTCACTTAGCATACTGCTCTCCAGTTCCATCCTTGCTGCTGCAAATGGTAAGAATTCCTTCTTTTTATAGCAGCATATTATTCCATTGCATATATGCACCATGGTTTTCTAATCCACTTATCTGCTGATGGGCATTTAGGCTGTTTCCAAATCTTAGCTATTGTAAATTGTGCTGGTATGAACTTAGGGGTGCATATATCCTTTCTGATCGGTGTTTCTGTTTTCTTGGAATACAGTTATAGAAGTGTTATTGATAGGTCAAATGGCAGTTCCATTTTTAAATTTTTGAGGGAATGCCATACTGTTTTCCACAATGGCTGCACCAGTATGCACTCCCACCAGCAGTGAAGAGGGTTCCTTGTTCTCCACATCCTCTCCAGCAGGTGTCATTTGTTGATTTGTTGATGATAGCCATTCTGACAGGTGTGAAGTGGTACCTCATTGTTGTTTTGATTTGCATCTCTCAGATGATTAGTGACTTTGATCATATTTTCATGTGTTTCTTGGCTTTCTGAATGTCCTCATTAGAAAAGTGTCTATTTAGATCCTTTGCCCATTTTTTTTATTGGAATTACTTTCCTTTTGTTAAGTGGTATGTGTTCCCTGTAAGTGTTGGAGATTAAATTAAACCCTTATCGGAGATAACATTGGCAAATATGTTCTCTCATGCAGTGGACTTTCTTGTTGTTTTGTTGATGGTTTCTTTTGCTGTGCAGAAACCTTTTATTTTGATGTAGTCCCATTTGTTTATTTTCTCCTTAGTGTCTCTTGCCCTAGGATCAGTGTCTGTAAAGATATTGCTATGACAAATGTTTGCTATTTTGTTGCCTATGGAGTCTTGTAGGATTTTTATGGTTTCCTGTTTTATGTTCAAGTCCTTTAGCCATTTTAAGTTTGTTTTTGTGTATGGTGTAAGTTGGTGATCTAGTTTTATTTTTTTGCATGTATCTGACCAAATTTCCCAGCACCATATATTAAAGATTCTGTTTTGACTCCATTGTATGCTCTTTCCTCCTTTGTCAAATATTAATTGAGTATAATGGCTTGGGTCAATTTCTGTATCCTCTATTCTGTTCCATTGGTCTATATATCTGTTCTTGTGCCAGTACCAGGCAGTTTTGAGAACCATGGCTTGGTAATATAGTCTGATGTCTGGTATTGTGATCCATCCAACTTTGTTCTTTCTCAGGACAGCTGTGGCTATTCAGGGCCTTTTTTTAAAATTCCAGATGAATTTTTGGAGAGTTTGTTTTAGATTTTTGGAATATGCCATTGGTATTTTAATAGGTATTGCATTGAATCTACAGCTTGCTTTAAGTAGTATGGACATTTTAATGATGTTGATTTTACCAATCCATAAACATGGTATGTCTTCCTCTATCTCTTTTTTTCAATGTCCTGTAGTTTTCTGAGTACAGGTCTTTTGTGTCCTTGGTTAAGTTTATTCCTAGGTATCTTTTTTTTTTTGTGCAATGGTAAATGGGTGTGTTTTTTTTTTCATTTCTCTTTCTGTGAGCTCATTATTAGTGTATAAAAAGGCCATAGATTTCTGGGTTTTAATTTTGTATCCTGCTACATTGCCAAATTTATTTATTAGGTCTAGTAGTTTTTTGAAGGAGTCTTTGGGGTTTTCTATGCGTAATATCATGTCATCTGCAAATAAGGATAGTTTTATTTTTTTTCCAATTTGAATGCCTTTTACTTCTTTTTGTTTGATCACTATGGTTCGTACTTCTAGTACAGTGTCAAACAGGATTGGTGAAAAATGGGAATCCTTGTCTTGTTCTTGCTCTTAGGGGAAATGGGTTTAGTTTTTGTCCATTGAGTATTATGTTGGCTGTAGGTCTGTCATATATGATTTTTATTATGTTTAGGTATGATCTCTCTATTCCCGCTTGGCTGAGAGTTTTTATCAAGAAAGGGTGTTGGATTTTTTCAGATGCTTTTTCTGCATTAATTGATACGATTATGTGATTTTTGTCTCACAGTTTTTTTATGTGATGTATCACATTTATTGATTTGCGGGTATTGTACCATCCTTGCATCCCTGGAATATATCCCAATTGGTCATGGTGTGTGATCTTTCTAATGTATTGCTGAATCCAATTTGCTAGAATATTGTTGAGGATTTTAGCATCTATGTTCATTAAGGATATTGGTATGTAGTTCTCTTTTTTTTGTGATGTCTTTATCTGGTTTGGGAATTAGGGTAATGCTGGCTTCACAGAAAGAGCTTGGAAATGTCCCTTCCTCTTGAGTTTTTTTTTTAAATAGTCTGAGAAGGATAGGTTTTACTTCTTCTTTGAATGCTTGGTAGAACTCCCTTGTTAAGCCATCAAGACTGGGGCTTTTGTTTGCTGGAGGCATTTTGATCACTGTTTCTATTTCTTTGGTAGTTATTGGCCTATTCAGGTTTTTTTATTCTTCTTGGTTGAGTTTTGGGAGATTGTATTTCTCTAGGAAATGTCCATTTCATCTATGTTGTCCATTTGGTTGTAATAGAGTTGTTCATAGTATTTTTTCATAATTGTTTATATTTCTGTGGGATTGGTTGTTATTTCATCTTTTTCATCTCTGGTTTTGTTTCTTTGGGTCTGATCTCTTAGCTCCTTGGTGAGCTTGGCTAGAGGTTCATCTATATTGTTTATCCTTTCGAAAAACCAGTTCTTGGATTTGTTTATCTTTCCTATTGTTTTTTTTTCTCTATTTCATTTATATCCACTCTGATCTTTATTATTCCTTCTTTCTGCTTATGCTTGGCTTTTCTTGTTGCGCTCTTTCTAACTCTTTGAATTGTAGGGATAGGTAATTTATTACCATTGTTTCTTGTATTTCGCAGTAAGCTTGTACAGCTATGAACTTCTCTCGAGACTGCTTTCATTGTGTCCCATAAATTTTGGATTGTTGTGTTTTCATTGTCATTTGTTGCCAAAATGCTTTTTATTTCTTCTTTAATCTCTTGGTAACCCAGTCATTGTTTAATAGCATGCTATTTAGCCTCCAGGTGTTTGATCGTTTTTATTGTAGTTGACTTCTAGTTTTATGATTGTGATCTGAGAAGATGATTGATATGATTTCTATCTTCTTGAATTTGAAGACACTTTGCCTGTGTCCTAATATCTGGTTTATCTTTGAAAATGTTCCATGTGCACTTGGGATGTATATTCTGTGGCTTTGGGGTGAAATGTTTTGAAGATGTCAATTGATTTCATCTGGTCTAGTGAGTCATTTAGGATTGATGTTTCTTTGCTGAGTTTTTGTTTAAAGGATTTGTCCAGTGATGATAGTGGGGTATTAAAGTCCCTTACTGTGACTGTATTACTGTCAATCTCTCCCTTGATAGCCTCCAGAAGTATTTTTTATGTATTTGGGTGCTCCTGTTTTGAGTACATATATGTTTACCACAGTTATTTCTTCTTGTTGGATTGCTCCCTTTAGTATTATGAAGTGGCCTTCCTTATCTCTTGTTATATCCTTCACTTTGAGATCTAATTTGTCAGGTATTTTCATTTCCATTAGTCTGAAAACCTTTTTTCCATCCCTTCACCATCAGTCTGTGTGAGTCCTTTTTTTCTGAGGTGGGTTTCCTGTAGACAACAGATATATGGGTCATGTTTCCTTATCTAATCCGTTACCCTATGTCTTAAGATGTTGTGGATATAGAGTCCCAGGATGTATAGGCTTTTGATAACAGCAACTCTTCCCTTCAAAATGACATGGTCTCTGCAGTAGAGCCAGGTGCTCTGGGAGAGATTTCAGTTGCAGTGGAGGCTTCCCAGTCAGGGGAACCCAGTCCGGCAATCCCCAATAGTCCCTTGGAGTTATAGCTGTCCCTTACCCACAAATACACTCTCCCCGTATGTCAACACACTCCTTTTGTTCTCTCATTCACATGCTATGTTGCACTCTGCCTTTTTGTTGGCAGCCATCTTCCTCTCTTTTTTTGGGAATATTTTTGAAGAAATCTGAAACACTGCTTCAAAAGAATATATGCACACCTATGTTCATTGTGTGTTATTTACAATAGCCAAGATTTGGAAGCAGCCCAAATGCCCATCAGTAGATGAATGGATAAAAATTGCTGTGGTACAGCCCTAGCCCGTTTTGCTCCGAGTTTGAAGCTTCAGCCTATGGATGAAGTGTCCTGGGTTTGATTGTAGTCAGGAGCACATACTTCAGTTGCAGGCTCAGTCGAGGTGCTTATAGGAAGCAACCTACTGATATGTCTCTCTCACATTGATAGTTTCTCTCTATCTTTCCCCCTACCTGCCACTCTCTCTAAAAATCAATGGAAAAAAATATCCTCCAGTGAGGATTGAGAAAAAAAAAGCTGTAGTACATTTACACAATGAAATACTATTTTGTCATAAAAAAGAAGAAATCTTGCCTTTTGTGACCTAGAGAGTACTATGCTAAGTGAAATAAGCCAGTCAGGTAAAGACAAACACCATGTGATTTCACTTGTATGTGGAATCTAATGAACACAATAAATTAACAGACAAAATAGAAACAGAATCATAAATACAGAGAACAGACTGACAGCTGTCATAGGGAAGGCTTGGAGGGGCTGGGAGAAAAAGATGAAGGGATTAATTGGAAGAAACAAACTGATAGACAGACAACAGTATGGTGATTTCCAGAGGGAATGGGGGCTGGTGAGGGGAGGTAGAAGATGCTTTTGGGGGGATAAATGGTGATGGAAAGATACTTTACAAGGGGTGGCAAACACACAATACAATAATGTATTATAGAATCGTACACCTGAAAACCATGTAATTTTATTAGCCAATGTCTCACCAATATCTTCAATACAAAAAAATTTAAAAAAATCTTATTTTCACATTCTAATGGTTTCTTAATCAGCCATGATATGAAAGACTTTCCTAGGCTTTTTAAAGCAGGTCTGATTAGGGAATGAGTATTTTTACATATTTTTCTAAGACATCTTAAAATATACAAGGTAAGTTATCCAGAAAATTATTATCTGGGTGTATGATTCTATTTGATGGTTTTGATTTATTCTAAGCATATCAAGAAATCATGAATGTAATTTAAAGAATTTTTAGTGGAAAAAGTTTTCTAGTCTAACAAAAGAAAAAGGCAGAGAATGGTAATCTTGAAATGTACTGTGGCCTGGTGATATATTTTATATCAGCTTTTATTAATATGTTTATTTTAATTGTAATGCTCCTGGATTTTAAAATTTCTAATCAAAGTCAGTGGTGCATACTGAAAGGAGTTAAATGAATGGCTAAAGTTTCATCACCTGGCGGAAGTAGTAAGAATTGGATTTTACTCTAATAAACTGTTAAGATATAAAAAAATAAAAATAAAAAATAAAAAAATAAAGTTTCATCACCATTCACATGTCCATTGTATTTCTGTATGTATGTATGTATTTTTATTGTATCCAAGTTATTTCACTTTTCTAATTACTTTTTTAAAATTATTAAGTTATTGTTGGCATACATTATTATTTTCAGGTGTACAACATAGTGATTTGACACTTATATACCTTACAATGTGATCACCACAATGTCTAGTAACCATCTGTCACCATGCAAAGTTATTGATATATTATTGACTATATTCCCTGTGCTATACACTATATTCCTGTGATTTATTTCATAACTGAACTAAAAATATTCTGTATAGCAAAGGAAGCAACCAACAAAATGAAGAGATTAAATACTAAATGGGATATTAAATTTGCAAATTATATATATATGGTAAGGAGTTAATATTCAAAATATATAGGGAACTCATACAATTCAACATAATAACACCTAATCAAGAAACTCACAGAGTCCCAAACAAAATGAACCAGAAAACACCGACACGAAGGCACATTATAATTAAATTGGCAAACACCAAAGTAAGAATCTTAAAAGCAGCCAGAGAGAGACAGAAAGTTATCGGGAAAGGATCCCCTATCAGACTAGCAACTGATTTCTCAACAGAAACAAATCAGGCCAGAAGGGAATGGAATGAAATATAATACAAAGTCATGCAAAGGAAGGGTCTAAATCCAAGAATACTGTACCCAGCAAGGCTTTCAATCAAAATTGAGAGAGAAATCAGGAGCTTCAAAGACAAAAAAGGAATAAGGGAGTTTATTACCACCAAACCAGTAATGCAAAAAATGATAAAGCGTCTGCTGTAAAAAGAATAAATAGGAAGTAAAGAAAAAATATGATGAAAAATAAGTACCTATCAATAACTTTAAATGTAAATGGATTAGGAGGAGTCGGTGGATGATGACGGCTAGCAGGATGGAGGTGAGGGAGAGGAAGGGATTGAGGGAACAGAAGAGAGTGTATGGATGTGTGTGGTGAGTGTGTGATTGAGTGAGGGAAAGTTGAATCTCACAGGAACAGTGGGGGCTGGCAGTCCAGGCTGTCTTGGACAAGGAGAGATTACCATCGCGGCTTTCACAACCTGGACTGCGGGACTCAGGCGTGGAGCCCACGCCATCTTGAAGGGGAAAAAGGCCTTTCTTTGGGAACACACCAACACCGCCAGCCAGATAGGCATTGGAGCTGCCCTACAACCCAACAGACACTCCAGCCAGAGTCCCACTGACCCGCGGACACTTGGGACCTCCGCCTCCAAAGCAGTGAGTGCAACCTCCTCCTCCCCAGTGACATTGACAAGGCTGTGGCAGCGGTCACACACGGGTCCGGCCTTGCGATCTCCCGGGTCACCAAGTGTGCTTGTGTCACCGAGTGTACACGCACTGTGTGCTTGCACCACAGTTTCAGCTGTGCCACGGTTTCAGCTATGGCTACACACTAGTCCCTGCCTGCACATTTCCCAATCAGCAGCATGCATTTGCACCAGTTTGCATGCCAGTTTGTGAAGTACCCTAGTCCCTGTGTTTGCATGTCAGGTTCGTCCCATCTGTGGTGCCGTAGGCCCTGTGTATGCTTGTTATGGTTGCCCTGTCTGAGCGTGCCCTCCTATCTGGTTGTGGACCTCCCTGGTCACCTGCATTTCCGGTGCGCCCCTGATGCTGCCACCTAAGGCTGAGTTTTCAGCAGCACGTTCCTGGTGGTCCACCCCCTAAACAGTGCCTGGGAGCCACTGGAAACCCCCGCTGGTGTGATTTTTTAACTCTGGACACCACAGCCACGCCTCTCCAGGATTCAGGCCCCCTGTAACACATCACCCTGACAGACGGGTCCTTGGTGCCACTGTGTATCCCCGCTGGGCACGCTTGATCTCAATTAAGGGTGCAAAACAGCAAAAATAGGGACACTCCTCTCCACAGCTGCCGACTTCTAGACACCAGAGTTGTGCTGCTCAAGCTCGCAGATCTACATCAAGAGAACCCAAATAGCTCATGTAGGAAACTGCAATAAATTAACAAACACAGGAGAACTGAGAGAATACACCAGTAGCACCACCTCCCCCCAAAAAAAACTTGGGTAGTAAAGCAATTGGATCTACAATTAAAACATTACAGAAAAACATGGGAAGACATAAAAGCAATCCCCAAAGGAAAGAAAAAGAGGAATCACCGAAAGGGAGTTAGATGAAATTGAAGTGAGCAGCATTTCAGAGAAAGAAGTCAGAGTAATGGTTTTAAGGATGTTTAAACAGATGGAAGACAAATACACACAACTCATCGACAATACCACACAACTCAATGAGAACTAAAAGGAGCTGATGAGAATGTCACCAACATGAAACGAAACCCAGAGGAGATGAAGAACAACATAGCTGCAATAAGGAACACAATGAAAGGCCCAAATAGTAGACTATAAGAGACTGAGGACTGCATCAGGGAATTAGAAGACAAGGTAGGAAAAAACACACAAACACAGCAACAACTGGAAAAAAAGATGTAAAAAAACAAGAAGTGAGCCTAAGGGAGCTTTGGGACAACACAAAATGAAACAACATATGCTTAATTGGGATACCAGAAGGAATGGAAGAAAAGCAAGGAATAGAAAACCTATTTGAAGAAATAATGACAGAAAATTTCCCCGATGTTGGCAAGGAAAAAAATATGAAAGTCAAAGAAGTACACAGAGTCCCAAGCAAAATGAACCCCAAAATACTGACACCAAGACACAGCATAATAAAATTGGCAAACACAAATGAAAAAGTAAAAATCTTAAAGGCTTCCAGTGAGAGACAGTAAGTTACCTATAAGGGATCTCCTATAAGAATATCAATTGATTTCTCAACAGTAACACACCAGGCCAGAATGGAATGGAATGAAATATATAAAGTGATTCCAAAGAAGGGTCTAAATCCAAGAATACTATACCCAGCAAGGCTATCATTCAAAATTAAAGGTGGAATCAGGAGCTTTACAGACAAGAAAGGGCTAAGAGAGTTTATCACTACCAAGCCAATAATTCAAGAAATGCTAAAGGGATTGCTGTAAAAAGAAGAAAGAGAAAGGCAAAATAACAAACAAAACAAAACAAAAAAGACCCCACAAACACTAAGGTAAAATATGACAACTAACATGAATTTGTCAATAATATCATTAAATGGAAATGGGTTAAATGCACCAATTAAAAGACATTGGGTAGCTGAATGGTCAAGAAAACAGGACCCATGCATTTGCTGTCTACAAGAGATCAACGTCAGAGAAAAGGATTCACACAGACTGAGAATGAAGGGATGGAAAAACATTTTTCAGGCAAATAAAAATGAGAAAAAAGCTGGAGTAGCGATACTTATATCTGATAAAATAGATCTCAAAGTATAGGCTATATCAAGAGATAAGGAAGGCCACTACATAATACTAAAAGTAGCAATTCATCAAGAAGATATAAGTCTGGTAAACGCACCTAATACAGGAGCCCCTAAATACATTAAAAAAAAAAACTCCTCAAGGATATCAAGGGAGAGATTGACTACAATACAATTACAGTAGGGGATTTTAATACACCACTGACATCTCTGGACAAATCCTCTAGACAAAAAATCAGAAAAGAAACAGCAATTCTAAATAACTCACTAGATCAGATGGACCTAATGGACATCTTCAGAGCATATCACCCCAAAGCTACAGAATATACATTCTTCTCAAGTGCACACAGGACATTCTCAAAAATACACCACATATTGGGTCACAAGCAAAGTCTCCCCAAATTCAAAAAGTTTGAAATCATATCAAGCATTTTCTCAGACTACAATGGCATAAGATTAGAAAAAAACTACAATAAAAACATTCCAAAAAATTCAAACACTTGGAAGTTGAATAGCATGTTACTAAACAATGATTGGGTTATAAATGAGATCAAAGAAGGAATTACAAATATTCTGGAGACTAATGACAATAAAAACACAACAATGCAAATGCTATGGGACACAATAAAAGCAGTGCTGAGAAGAAAGTTGATAGCTCTACAGGCCTACCTCAAAAAACAGGAACCAATGGTAGTGAATCACCTAACTCAACAACTCAAAGAATTAGAAAGAGAGCAACGAGAAAAGCCTACTGTGAGTAGAAGGAAGGAAATAAAAAAGATCAGAGCAGAAATGAATGACATAAAGACCAAAAAATCAATACAAAAAATCAACAAAACAAAGAGCTGGTACTTCAAAAGAATAAACAAGATTGATGAACCTCTAGCCAGGCTCAACAAGAAGCAAAGAGAGTGGACCCAAAGAAACAAAACAGATATGAGAGAGGTGAAATAACTGCAGACCCCACAGAAATACAAAGGATTGTTAAAAAATATATATATTATGAACAACTCTATTCTAACAAATTTCACAACCTAGAGGAAATGGACAGATTCCTAGAAAAACACAACCTTCCAAAACTTACACAGGAAGATTCTAAAAATCTCAACACACTGATAACTATGGAAGAAATTGAAGCAGCCATCAAAAAGCTTCCAGCAAACAAAAGCCCAGGGCCAGATGGCTTCACAGGGGAATTTTACCAAACATTTATTGATATACTAAAACCCATTCTTTTCAGAATATTCCAGAAAATTCAAGAGGAAGGAACACTTCCAAACTCCTTCTGTGAAGCTAGCATCACCCTAATACCAAAACCCGATAAAGATAACAAAATGAAAGAAAATTACAGACCAATATCCCTCATGAACATAGATGCCAAAATCCTCAACAAAATTCTATCAAATTGAATCCAGCAGATCATACACCATGACCAAGTAAGATTTATCCCAGGGATGCAAGGATGGTAAAATATCAGCAAATCCATATAAGTGATACATCACTTAAATAAATTGAGAGATAAAAATCACATATCAGTTGATTCAGAAAAAGCCTTTGACAAAATCCAACACCCTTTCTTAATAAAAACTCTCAGCAAGATGGGAATATAAGGATCATACTTCAACATAATAAAAGCCATATATGACAAACCCACAGCCAACATCATACTCAATAGGCAAAAACTAAAACCATTTCCTTTAAAAACAGGAACAAGACAGGGATGCCCACTCTCACCACTCCTGTTCTACATAGTACTGGAAGTATTAGCCATTGCTATCAGACAAGAAAAAGAAATAAAAGGCATCCAAATAGGAAAAGAAGAAGTAAAACTGTCCTTATTTGCACATGACATGATACTGTACATAGAAAACCCTAAAGACTCCATCATAAAATTCTTAGACTTAATAAATGAATTCATCAATATAGCAGGATACAAAATTAACACCAAGAAATCTTTGGAATTTCTATATACCAATAATGAACTTACAGAGAGAGAGACTAAAACAGCAATCCCATTTACCATCACACAAAAATATTTTAAGATACCTAGGAATAAACTTAACTAAGGAGGTAAAAGGCCTATATACAGAAAACTACACAACATTAAAAAAAGAGATAGAGGAAGAGATAAACAGATGGAAGAACATACCATGTTCATGGATTGGGAGAATTAATATCATCAAAATGTCCATTCTACCCAAAGCAATTTATAAATTCAATGCAATCCCCATGAAAATACCAAAGGCACACTTCAGAGACCTAAAACGAACTTTCCAAAAATTCATCTGGAATAAAAAAATCCCGCTAATAGCAGCAGCAATCCTTAGAATGAAGAACAAAGTAGGTGGGATCTCAATGCCAGATTTCAAGCTGTATTACAAAGCCACTATTCTAAAAACTGCCTGGTACTGGTGAAAAAACAAACACATAGATCAATGGAATAGGATAGAGAACCCAGAAATCGACCCGAACCACTATGCTCAATTAATATTTGACAAAGGAGGCACGAACATACAATGGAGTCAAGACAGTCTCTTCAACAAATATTGTTGGGAAAATTGGACAGATACATGCAAAAAAATGAAACTAGTCCACCAACTTACACCATACACAAAAATAAACTCAAAATGGATAAAGGACTTAAACATAAGACAGGAAACCATAAAAATACTAGAGGAATCCATAGGCAGCAAAATCTCCAACATATGCAGAAGGAACTTCTTCACTGACACAGCTCCTTGGGCAATGGGAACTAAAGAAAAAATAAACAAATGGGACTACATTAAAATAAAAGCTTTTGCACAGCAAAGGAAACCATCAACAAAACAACAAGAAATCGCACTGCATGGGACAACATATTTGCCAATGATATCAATGATAAGGGTTTAATCTCCAACATTTACAGTGAACTCATACAACTTCACAAAAAGAAGATAAACAACCCGATAAAAAAATGGGCAACTGATCTAAACAGGCACTTCTCAAAGAAGACAGAAGGAAGGCCAAGAGATATATGAAAACCTGCTCAATGTCACTAATCATCAAAAAGATGCAAATCAAAACAACAATGCAGTACCATGTCATACCTGTTAGAATGGCTATCATCAACAAATCAAGAAACAACAAGTGTTGGCAAGGATGCGGAGATAAAGAAACCCTCATACACTGCTGGTGGGAATGCAGACTGGTGCAACCACTGCGGAGAACAGTATGGAGTCTCCTCAAAAAACTAAAAATGGAACTCCCACTTTTAGGAATATAGACCAAGAAACTAGAAACTCCAATCAGAAAAGATATACGCACCCCTATGTTCATAGCAGCACAATTCACCATAGCTAAGATTTGGAAACAGCCTAAGTGCCCATCAGCAGATGACTGGATTAAAAAACAGTGGTACATCTACACAATGGAATATTATGCTGTGGTAAAAAAAAAAAGAAGGATCTCCTACCATTCGCAACAACATGGATGGGAGATGGAAAGCATTATGCTTAGTGAAATAAGCTAGGCAGAGAAAGACAAATGTTACATGATCTCACTCATGTGTGGAATATAATGAATGACATAGACTGATGATCAAGATCAGATCCAGAGAATGAAAAACGTCAATTAAAACATCAAACCTCGGGGAAGGTGGGTGTTGGTGGAAATAAGGGGGAAAGATCAACAGAGGGATCTTAGTACATGCGTATGAGCATAATCATTGGGCACAGACAAGGGGAAGGTGGAGCATGAGAGGGAATCCATACAGTGGTCACCATAACCTTAAGAAAAATTGCTTCAGGAGACAAAGGTTTTTTAAAGGAAACTCTGTAACATGAAAATCATTTTGGAAGGAAATAAAGAGAAGTTTCCTTTAAATGTCATAAGGATTGATATTGAAAGTCAACAGACTTGGCCTCTTTAGTTAAGGTAAGTAATGTGTGTTTTTGCCACCCTTAAAAAGTTCATATAAATTTACAAAAAGAAATTTTCAGTTCGTTTGAAATTGAATTGCCATGGCCTAGAGCAAAGAATATCCTTTCATGATATTATCCTAGAATATCATTTAATTTTTGATATTTCACAACAGCATATTGTACAACTATCCCAAACAAATGTACAAATTAATTCTTTGACTGTTTTGCAGCAATTTAAAAAGAGGACATGAAAGGATTTAATTCCTTTCAGAAGGAATTGAGGCACTGGAAAGGCACTTGAGCATTCTATGCTGGCCCTCTTTCCTCTTTTGCTAAGAGGGAACCTCTTCTTACAACCCAATGGCCCTCAGCTATAGCCTGAGCTCTCTATTCATGCTGAGGTTGAAGCCTCGAGGTGGCTGGTATAGTTGATCTGTCTGTCGCCAAATGGTATGAGCTGGGCTCTCACTTGAGAAGGAACCTGAATTCCTCAAGATAAGTGATCAGTGCTGGCGCCCCAGCCAGCAGGCCAGGGATCCCCAAGGCATGTCCTGGGTGTGGAGGCCAGGGGGCATAGGCTACCATGGAGACAGAACTGAACCTTACAACACCCTGCTTGGCCCTGGAGGATGACTGGTTAGCCAGAGACAGTTAAGATTCCTCAGGGAAGGAACAACCTAAGACAGGCACAGTTACAGAGGGGCCATCAGGAGAAAACTTGGAGGTCAATAGAGGTAGGGCACAGATCCTCACCCTTCCTCCAATCTTGCAGAGGTCTGAACCTTCACCCCTTCTGAGGGAGGTCTCCTTCTTCCATGGATACCTCGCTTCCCACGCTCAGCACAGAATGGGACCCAGGTAACAGACAGAGACGTGGCCCAGCTCATATCAGGACCAAGGTAACAGACAGAAACATGCTAACAGCAGCTGCCCTATATTTAAATTCATCCTAGCACTAGGAATGCTCAGTGCCTACTCAATGCAAATAAACCTTTCCACTAATATATACAGGGTAATCTAAGATTGTTGTAGAGTAATAAATTTGACATGAAAGAGTTATCAAGCTTTCAGATTAATTTAAATTGGTGAACTGATATAAGCGAACACCCAAGAAAATTTAAGTGTATTGGACAAAAAGCTGTTTCTAAAGTATTAAGTAAAATTTCTATTGATAGCTCATCTCATGGTAAAATTGCTTAATGTGTAATGAACTTAAAACAGGCATATTTGTGTGCAAAAAATTAAAATTTAAAGTTATCAAGATTGCATTACAAATTTTTACCAAGTTCTCCATTAATCAAAAAAAGGGGAGTGGGAGAGTAGGATAATATCATGTAAGGAAAAATATCTGGTAAGTAAATTACATCTAGAAAATTTTCACTTCAGAAAATTAATTTTGATTTGTAATGCTAACAGCAAGATACCCATGAAAAACACACATGGTGTCAAAATAAGCCAAAGGAAAAGCAAGTAGGCAAAAATAAAAAGGACCCCAAGTCAATTTTATAGAAAATATTCCTTTATTAACTCTTGGTCGAGAATATGTTTATATACTTTCAGAAAACAACTCCAAGACCAAGTGGACTCCTTCAACAGAGAGGAACTGACAGGTCTGCACCAACCATGAAGGCAAGAGGAGAAACAGTCCAGAGATGGAAGACGCTGATGATGCCTTGCCATGCAAGCAGTCAGCAACTGTGCATCGCTACAGGATGCTTAGGACCAAACCAGAGAGGATTGGACCAGCATTGCCACCATTTGTCCACTATCCACATAACATTGATGACATGTACACAGAAGGAACTGTTTGACATTGAAACTGGGACTCAAAGCTATCGGATATTGAAATTGGGATGCAATAATTTTCTTTTGCTCTTTTGGGTTTATTTCTAGCCTAAAGGGGCAAGATGTTTTTATTTTTGTTTATTTATTTTTTAAAAAATATATTTTATTTTTTTTAAGAGAGGAAGGGAGAGGAATAGAGAGTCAGAAACATCGATGAGAGAGAGACATTGATCAGCCACCTCCTGCACGCCCCCTATAGGGGATGTGCCTGCAACCAGGATACATGCCCTTAATCAGAATCGAACCTGAGACCTTTCAGTCCGCAGGCCGACACTCTCTCCACTGAGCCAAACCGGTTTTGGCGCAAGATGTTTTTAAAGACAAGAATCAGGGGATGGGGGAGAAGCAGATACAGATGCAAAGAAGCAATGAACAGACAGTCGTGCTACAGTGGGAAGACAGGAGAGGTTGGGGGTGAGGGGCCTGTAGGAGATCAACCGAAGGACTTGTATGCATGTGTGTGTAGGCATAGCCAGTGGATACAGGGCAATGGGGGAGGGCAATGGGGGGAAGATGGATGAGGGCATGTACTGGGGGTGGGGAAGGCAATAGGGAAAATAAATAAAAAAATATATTTAATAAATAAATAATAAAGTGAAAAAAATGTAAATGGATTAAATGCCCCATTCAAAGGACATAGGGTAACAATTTGCATAAGAAAACATAACCCATGTATCTGTTATCTACAGGAAACCCACCTCAGGAAAAAAAGATGCACACAGACTGATGGTGAAGGATGAAAAAATGTTTTCCAGGCGAATGGAAATAAAAAACAAAAAGCTAGGGTTGCTCTACTTATATCTGACAAATTAGATCTCAAAGTGAAGGACATACAGGAGATAAGGAAGGCCACTTCATAATACTAAAGAGAGCAATCCAACAAGAAGAAATAACTCTAGTAAACATATACACACCCAATATAGGAGCACCTAAGTATATAAAAAAGCTTCTGGAGAGTATCAGGGGAGAGATTGACAGCAATAAAACCATAGCAGGGGACTTTAAAACCTCACTACCACCATAGGGCAAATCCTTCAAACAAAAACTCAGAAAAGAAACATCAATTGTAAATGACTCACTAGACCAGATGGAATTAATTGACTTCCCCAGTACATTTCACCCCAAAGCCAAAGAGTATACATCATTATCAACTGCACGAGTCATTTTCAAAGATAGACCATATCTGTGGTCATAGGCAAAGTCTTTTCAAATTCAAGAAGAGAGAAATCATATCAAGCATTTCTCAGATCACACTGGCATAAAACTGGAAATCAACTACAATAAAAAAATACAAAGAAATAAAACACATGGAGACTAAACAGCATGCTTTCAAACAATGACTGGGTAACCAGAGAGATCAAAGAAGAAATAAAATACATCATGGCAACAAATGACAATGAAAACACAACAATATAGAATTTATGGGACACAGTGAAAGCCGTCTTGAGAGGGAAGTTCATACATCTAAAAAGCCTACTGCAAAAAAAAAAAAAACAAAAAAAAACCCCCAAGAAATAGTGGTAATAAATTACCTAACTCTACAACTCAGAGAGCTGGAAAGAGAGCAACAAGAAAACCCAGAGATAAGCAGAAGAAAGGAAACAGGACAGATCATAGCAGAAATAGATATAGAGACCAAAGAAATAATACAAAAGATCAACAAAATCAAGAGCTGCTTCTTTGAAAAAATAAACAAGATTCATGGACCTCTAACCAAGCTCACCAAGAAACAAAGAGAGAAGACCCAAATAAACAAACAAAAATGAAAGAGGAGAAATAACAACAGACCCCACCGAAATACAAAGGATTGTTAAAAAATACTATGAACAGCTCTATTGCAACATACTGGACAACCTGGAGGAAATGGACATATTCCTAGAAAATTATAAACTTACAAAACTCAATCAGGAAGAATCTAAACATCTCAATTGGCCAAAAACTGTGAAAGAAATTGAAGCAGTCATCAAAATCTTCCAGCAAACAGAAGCCCAGGACCAGATGTCTACACTGGAGAGTTTTACCAAACATTCAAGGAATTATTATTATTATTATTATTATTATTATTATTATTATTTTAAAACCTATCCTCCTTAGACTATTCCAAAAAATTCCAGAAGAAGGAACACTTCCAAACACCTTCTATGGAGCTAGCATCACCCTAATATCAAAACCAAATAAAGAAAACACAATGAAAGATAATTATAGACCAATATCCCTCAAGAACATAGATGCCAAAATCCTCAACAAAATTCTAGCAAATAGGATCCAGCAGTACAACAGAAAGATCATACACCATGACCAATTAGGATTTATCGAAGGACTGCAAGGATGGTATAATATATGCAAATCAATAAACGGGATACATCACATAAACAAATTGAGGGAGAAAAATTACATAGTCATATCAATTGATGGAGAAAAAGCATTTGACAAAATCCAATACCATTACTTGATGAAAACTCTCAGCAAAGTGGGAATAGAAGGTTCATACTTCAACATCATAAAGCAATATATGATAAACCCAGAGTTAACATCATACTCAAAAGGGCAAAAACTGAAACCATTTCCTCTAAGAACAGGAACAAGACAGGGATTCTCACTCTCATCACTCTGTTCTACATAGTACTGGAAGTATTAGCCACTGTAATTATAGAAGAAAAAGAAATAAAAGGGATCCAAACTGGAAAAGAATACTTTCCTTATTTGTTGATGACATGATACTGTACATAAAAAAAAACAACAGAAAGACTCCATCAAAAAACCAATAGACTTAATAAGTGAATTTGGCAATGTATCAGGATACAAAATTAGTGCCAAGAAATCTATGGCATTTTTATGTACTAATAATGAACTTACATAAAGAGAGACTGAAAAAGCAGTCCCATTTATCATCGCACAAAAAATTAAGATAACTAGGAATAAACTTAACTAAGGAGGTAAAAGACCTATATGCAGAAAACTACAGGACACTGAAAAAAGTGATAGAGGAAGATGTTAACAGATGGAAGAGCATCCCATGTTCATGGATTAGGAGAATCAACATCATTCAAATGTCCATACTACCCAAAGCAATCTATAGATTCAGTGCACTCCCCATTAAAATACCAACGACATATGGATACAGGATGTAAACATAAAATGGGAAACCATAAAAATACTTGAGGAATTCACAGGCAGCACAATCTCAGAGATATGATGAAGGAACTTCCTCACTGATACTGTTCCAAGAGAAATGGAAGCTAAAGAGAAAATAAACAAATGGAACTACATCAATATAAAAAGTTTTGCACAGCAAAAGAAACCATCAACAAAACAACAAGAAAGCCCAGTGTATGGGAGAACATATTTGAAAATGTTATCACTGATAATTGTTTAATCTCCAACATTTACAGGGAACTCATACACTTTAATGAAAGGAAGATAAATGATCCAATAAAAAAATGAACAATAGACCTAAATAGGAAGTTTTCTAAAGAGACAGAAGGAAGACATAGAGACACATGAAAACATGATGAAAGTCACTAATTATTGGAGATATGAAATCAAAACAACAATACAATACAAATCTCACACCTGTCAGAATGGCAATCATCAACAAATCAACAAAGGACAAGTGTTGGCGAGGATGCAAAGAAAAAGGAACTCTCGTGCACTGCTGATGGGAATGCAGACTGGTGTAGCCATTTTGAAGAACAGTATGGAGTTTCCCCAAAAAACTAAAAATGGAACCCCCATTTGACCCAGCAATCACAATCTTAGGAATATATCCTAAGAAACTAGAAACACCAATCAGAAAGGATTTATGCACCCCTATGTTCATAGCAGCACTATTTACAATAGATACAATTTGGAAACAGCCTAGGTGCCCGTCAGCAGATTAGTGGATCAGAAAGCTATGGCACAACTACACAATGGAATACTATGCTGCCATTAAAAAGAAGGAATTCTTACCATTTTCAGCAACCTGGATCGAACTGGAGAGCATTATGCTAAGTGAAATAAACCAGTCAATGAAAGAAAAATACCGCATGATCTCACTCATTTATGGATAATAAAGAACATTATAACTTGATGAACAAAAAGAGATACAGAGGCAGTAAAGCAACAAACAGACTGTCAAATTACAATGGGAAGGTTAGGGAGAGGTGGGGTATATAAGAGATCAATCGAAGGAGTTGTATGCATGCATATAAGCATAAATAATGAACATAAGACACTGGGATGTTCGGGTAAGCAAGGGAGTGGGGGGTGTCAATGGGATAATATGTATACATGCAATATATTAATAAAAAATTCTGTGAACAACTCTATTCCAATAAACTGGACTACCTGGAGGTAATTGACATGGTTCTATAAAAATACATCCTTCCAAATCTCAAACCAGAAGAATATAAAATCCCAACAGGCCAATAACTATGGAAGAAATTGAAGTAGTCATAAAAAATCTTCCTTCAAATAAAAGCCCGGGGACAGAAAGCTTTACAGGGACGTTTTACCAAACATTCAAAGAAGAATTAAAACTTATCCTTCCAAAAAATTTGAGACGAAGGAACACTTCCAAGCTCATTTTATGAAGCCAGCATCACCCTAATACCAAAACCATATGAAGACAACACAATGAAAAAGAATTATAGGCCAATATCCCTCATGAATATAGATGCCAAAATCCTCAACAAAATTCTAGCATATCAGATCCAGCAGTACATCAGAAAAATCATACCCCATGACCAAGTAGGATTTGAACCAGGGATGCAAGGATGCTTCTATATCCACAAATAAATAAACATGACATATGACATAGAGAAATTGAGATAAAAAAATCACATAGTCATATCAATTGTTGGAGAAAAAGCATTTTACAGTGGGCATTAAAACCTCTTGGGGGCTCGAGTCTCTCCACATTTTCCAGTTGAAGCTGAGTTCCTCAGCTGCCAGCTACCGGGTGAAGTGGATGTCTATGGCGGTCTGAAAAGCTAGCTGCAGCACCCACCGAACAGCTGGGGGACCCAGTACACCGCTCTCCAATTGGCACAGACACTGGGACTCAGAGGAGCAGCACACACCACAGGGAAAGGTCAGATTTCGCCTGGGATAAGGAGAGAGAACTACATAACCAGACTCTAGGAGAAGAAAGACCATGGGCAGAAGAAGAAACAGCCCGCATAAGACAGAAAAGCAGGTATCACCAGAAAAGGAAGTAAATGAAATAGAAGAAGAATTAGACCTGCCAGAGAAAGAGTTCAGAAAAATGGTCATAAGGTGGCTGAAAAGAATGGAAGACAAAATCGATAATATGAGTAAGAGCCAAGAGGAAATGAAGAAGAAGCAAGAAGAAAAGCAAAAATAATCAAGAAGAAATGAAAAATGACATCACTGCTTTAAAGAACTCAATAGAAAGCATCAAAAGTAGATTAGAAGGAAGCAGAGGACTGCATCAGTGAGCTAGAAGACAAGGTAGGAAAAAATACCCAAGTACAGCAGCTTCTAGGAAAAAAAATGAAAAGCAATAGGAGAGCCTAAGGGAACTTTGGGATAACACGAAACAAAACAACACCTCCATAATTGGGGTTCCAGAAAGAGTGGAAACTGAGCAAGGAATAGAACACCTGTTTGAAGAAATGATGACAGAAAATTTCCCTAATATAGAAAAGAAAAACCCCATACAAATCCAAGAAGGTGACAGAGTCCCAAGCAAAATGAACCCCCCCGAAAAACGACACCAAGGCACATTATAATTAAATTGGCAAACACCAACGACAAAGTAAGAATCTTAAAAGCGGCCAGAGAGAAACAGAAAGTTACCTACAAAGGAACCCCTATAAGTCGAGTAACTGATTTATCAACAGAAACTCACCAGGCCAGAAGGGAATGGAATGAAATATACAAAGTCATACAAAGGAAGGTTTTGAATCCAAGAATACTGCACCCAGCAAGGCTTTCAATGAAAATTGAAGGTGACATAAGGTGCTTCCAAGACAAAAAAGGACTATGGGAATATATTACCACCAAACCAGCAATGCAAACAATGTTAAAGGATCTGCTGTTAAAAAAAAATAAGAAAAAAAAGAAAGAAAGAAGTAGGAAACAAAGAAGGAACTCTGGGGTAAAGACTAAAAATGGTGACAGATAAGTGCCTATTAATAATAACTTTAAATGTAAACGGATTAAATGCTCTAATCAAAAGAGATAGGGTAACCTATTGGATAAGAAAACGTGATCCATATATCAGCTCTACACAAGAAACCCACCTCAGAAAAAGAGATGCACACAGAGTATGGGTGAAGGGTGGAAGATGGTATTTCAGGCATATGGAAGTGAAAAAAAAGGCTGGGATTGCAATACTTACATAGGAACAATTAGATCTCAAAGTGAAGGACATAACAAGAGATAAAGAAGGCCACTTCATAATACTAAAGGGAATAATCCAACAAGAAGAATTAACTCTGGTAAACATATACACACACAACATAGGAGCACCTAAATACATAAAAAAAAACTCCTGGAGGACATTAAAGGAGATATTGACAGCAATACAATCATAGTAGGAGACATTAATACCCCACTGTTACCACTGGACAAATCCTCTAAACAAAAACTCAGCAAAGAAACATCAATCCTAAATGACTCACTAGACCAGATGGAATTAATTGACATCTTCAGAACATTTCACCCCAAAGCCACAGAATATACATTCTTCTACAGTGCACATGGGTCATTTTCAAAGATGGACCATATGTTGGGTCATAGGAAAAGTCTCTTCAAATTCAAGAAGATAGAAATCATATCAAGCATTTTCTCAGACCACAGTGGCATTTAACTGGAAATCAACTACAATAAAAACGATATAAAGAAATCAGACACATGGAGACTAAACAGAATGCTGTTAAACAATGACTGGGTAACCAGAGAGATCAAGGAAGAAATAAAAAAACATCATGCAACAAATGACAATGAAAACACAACGATACAAACTTATGGGACACAGTGAAAGCACTCCTGAGAGGGAATTTCATAGCTCTACAAGCCTACTGCAAAAAACAGGAAACAATGGTAATAAATTTCCTAACCCTACAACTCGAAGAGTTAGAAAAAGAGCAACAAGAAAAGCCCAATGTATGCAGAAGGCAGGAAATAGTAAAGAAACAATTCAAAAGATCAACAAAACCAAGAGATGGTTCTTTGAAAGTATAAACAAGATTGATGGACCTCTAGCCGGGCTCACCAAGAAGCAAAGAGAGAAGAACCAAATAAACAAAATCAGGAATGAAAGTGGAGAAATAAGCACAGACCCTGCCAAAATACAAATGATTGTTAAAAAATACTATGAACCACTGTATTCCAACAAATTGGACATTTCCCCTAAGAACAGAAACAAGACAGGGATGCCCATTCTCACCTCTCCTGTTCGACATAGTATTGAAAGTATTAGCCATTGCAATTAGACAAGAAGAAGAAATAAAAGGCATCCAAATTGGAATAGAAGAAGTAAAGCTGTCCTTATTTGCAGATGACATGATACTGTACATAAAAAACACAGAAGATTCCATCCCAAAACTAATTGACTTAATAACTGAATTTGGTAATGTAGCAGGATACAAAATGAATGCCAAGAAATCTATGGCATTTATATACGCTAATAGTGCACTTACAGAAGGAAAGACTAAAAAAGCCATCCCATTTACCATTGCACCAAAAAAAATTAAGATACTTAGGGATAAACTTAATTTAGGAGGCAAAAGACCTATACACAGAAAACTACAGGACACTGAAAAAAAAGGTAGAGGAAAATGTGATCAGATGGAAGAGCATACCGTGTTCATGGATTGGTAGAATCAACATCATTAAAATGTACATACTACCCAATGGAATGTATAGATCAAGGCACCCTGGCTCCTTAAAATACCAAGGGCATATTTTACAACCCTAGAAAGAACTCTCCAAAACTTCATCTGGAATAAAAAAAGATCACGAATAGCCATAGAAATTCTGAGAAAGAAGAACAAAGTAGGTTGGATCTCAATACTAGATTTCAATCTGTATTACAAAGCCACTATTCTCAAAATAGCCTGTTACTGTAACAAGAATAGTAATATAGACCAATGGAATAGAATAGAGTACCCATTAATTGACCCAAACTACTGTGCTCAATTAATATTTGACAAAGGAGGCATGAACATACAATGGCATCAAGATAGTCTCTCCAATAAATGGTGTTGGGAAAATTGGACAGATACATGCAAAAAAATGAAACTAGACCACCAACTTACACCATACACAAAAATAACTCAAAATGGATAAAGGACTTAAACATAAGACAGGAAACCATAAAAATACTGGAGGAATCCACAGGCAGCAGAATCTCAGATATGTACTGAAGCAATTTCTTTACCGATTCCGGTCCTAGGGCAATGGAAACTAAAGAGAAAATAAACAAATGGGACTACATGAACATCAAAAGCTTTTGCACAGCATGAAACCATCAACAAAACAACAAGAAAGCCCACTGTATGGGAGAACATATTTGCAAATGTTATTACCCATAAAAGTTTAATCTCCAACATTTACAGGTAACTCATACAACTTAATAAAAGGAAGATAAATGATCCAATAAAAAATGGGAAGGGCCCTAATTAGGTACTTTTTGAAAGAAGACAGAAGTCAAGGACATATGAAAACGTGCTGAAAGTCACTAATTATCAGAGAGATGCAAATCAAAATGACAGTGTGTTACCATCTCACACCTGTCTGAATGGCTATCAGCAAATCAACAAGACAAGTGCTGGAGAGGATGCAGAAAAGAAGGTACCCTCATGCACTACTGGGGGAAATTCAGACTGGTGCAGCCACTGTTGAGAACAGTATAGAGTTTCCTAAAAAAAACTAAAAATGGAACTCCCATTTGGCCCAGTAATCCCACTTCTGGGAATATATCCCAAGAAACTAGAAACACCAATCAGAATGAATATATGCATCCCTATGTTCATAGCAGCACAATTTCCAATAGCTAAGATTTGGAAACAGCCTAAATGCCCATCAGCAGATGAGTGGACTGAGAAAGCTATGATACAGCTATACAATGGAATACTATGCTGCTATAAAAAAGAAGGAATTCTTACCAGTTGCAGCAGCATGGATGGAACTGGAGAGCATTATGTTAAGTGAAATAATCTAGGCAATGAAAGAAAAATACCACATGATTTCATTTATTTGTGGAAAATAAAGAACATTATACCTTGATGAACAAAAAGATAGATACAAAGGCAGTAAAGCATTGAACAGATTGTTAAATTAGTGGGAAGCCTGGGGAGTGTTGGGGATGGGGAGGAAAGAGATCAACCAAAGGACTTGTATGTAATGGACAGAAATCACTGGGAAAGGGGTGAGGGCATTTGCTGGGGAGATAGGAGAGGCCGGGGGAAGGTTAATGGGGAAAAAAGGAGACATATGTACTACTATTTGTAATACTTTAAACAATAAAATAAAATTTAAAAAAATTAAAAAGTAAATTGATTTTTTTAATTCAAATATTTTTGGCTGACCTTGACTGAGTATCTTGGTTCTCTTAATTGAAAGAGTTGTCTCATGGTGTCAAAAGACACTGTAAATTTTACTTTACATGTCAAAATAGCATGATATGGTTTAAATAGACTTAAGAGAATGCCAAGGTTTTTGTATTAGCCATGCAATTGCTCCATGTGCCCTCTGCTGAATCTTTATTTTATAAGGTTAGGATAGAAAAATGCTTTGTCATCTGGCTGTACAGTGGGTTTAGAAAAGAAATTCCACTGTAACTATCACATGTGTTGAATAAATCCTAAATGCAAATTCACAAGTCTTTCTGGCACGAATAAGTTTGTCTCATTTAGCTATTTTCAATGCTAAAAGGAAGATTTAAAATGCTATCTAAATCCAATGAACTAAAACTTTGTTATGTGCTTAGGAACTCCCCCTATGTTTTGTGTAATAAAATAATTTTATTTTACTATTGTTGGGTAATCTCTCCATATATATGTAAGCCAACTAAATAATTCTACCATTATTATGTAATTATTATATTATTATGTAAGCCAACTAAATAATTCTGCCACAAGAAGATATGTGTGAAGAGGTGAATTTTAATTCACGATTTTTGCAGGGTTTGCAACGATGTATTTCCAGCCCCTGACCCAATCCCAGATGTTTTATCTGAGGCCTAAGCCTATAAATCAAAACATATTCCTATAATTTTTGTTTATGAAGAAGAATGAGAAATTTAATTTTGTTTTCTTTAGCAAAAATTATTTATATACTTTCCTTGGCTCAAAATATTTTTCAACATCCTGTGTGGTAAAGTAATAAATATCCAGCAATTATCTTTCCAACAGCTTCCTTCAGATGGGGCTGTATACAATTCAGATATAAAAATTGCACACATATCCAGATTTTATTTGACCACGTATTCTTGCTTATAGCTTCAGAAGGAACAAATTATGAAATGACAGAATCTTAGAGCCTATTGTTTCTATTCTCCCCAGTGTCAACTGGCACTCCAAAACTAGAACTTGCCAGAATATAGCTGGCTATTTTCTTTATGAATTTCTCCCTAAGGCACCAAGACCAGCTTTTCATATTCCTTGGGTAAAAAAATGATTTTCATTTTATCAAACTAAAATTCTTCTGGACTCATTTAAGTCAATATCATCAATTAAATCATTGTCCTCTAATTTTTCTCAAACATTGTCCTCAGCTGCTTATACCATTAACAAAATAAATAGTAACAGGCACAAAAGCAATGCGTAGGGCACTAGAAATTTGCCTTTTGGTGTGTATTAATCTTCATTGTTTTTCTTTTGTTGTGGACATTAGTGGTATGTCAAAGACATAGATGAACCTGACACAAGGACAGGAAAACAAACATATTAATAATGGATTTTGGATTATCTACTTTTTTCATATTTCAGTAAAACATGGTACTTTTCTGTTTAGCTTCTCAGAAATCAGAATACAATCTATATATGTAGTAATTACATTTATCTGAAAGTAAATTTAGGGAAGTGTTTTTTTGTTTTTGCCATTTTGTTTGGCTGAAGGCAAAGAAATTGAATTACCATTCTAGTATAATATTTTCTTTCTTTAAAGTGATGGGAGAGTAATGGCAGAATAAGGACACATATGTAATACCTTAATCAATAAAGAAATTTAAAAAATAAGTAAAGTGATTTGAGAAGACCTTTAAAAAATCTCCCAGATCTCATCGTAATGAAATGGAAATATTCCAATAAGTCATAGTATAAAAATATCTCAGGTGAATGTCAAATAAAACACACAAAACACCACAACTTCATGTTTTAAAAATGTAATTCCAGATTAAGGGCATAGGTCAGTGAAATGGAAGCCTAAAGTAACATACTTCTAAAGTATTAATGCTTGAAGGAGACATTTTGTCAATATTTACTGCTGTACTAACATTTTAAGTAGTCATAGAGTGAAGATCAAGGGGCTGGCACATCTGTTTATTTCAGAGAAGTATCAATAGGATATCCAAAAGCTTAAACAATTTTCACACATGAACAATGTGGATATTCTTTCAGATTTAACATTGCCAGAAGTACAGTCCAAACATACAGAATAAAGAAAATAGAACTCTACTTTCATTATGAAATTATTTAGCAAATAGAGTAAAACTACTAAATCCATTTGCTTAAAGTTGGCCAGTTTTATAATTTGGATTCTGGAATGCTGTAATATTTCACTATTTTAGAGAAAGGCCAGGACTCATTCTATGATTAAAGGAAATTCATGGTGTATATATATTCTGCACTGGGATCAGTTACCTTGTAAAATGAAAAAAAAGTCTTGTGCCTTAAGAAATATTAATTTATATAAAAACAATTAGACTATTAATTAAAATCATTTACATTGTTTTTTTTGCAGCAGATTTCTCTATTTAGTAAACTTTGATTGTATTACTGTATATGTCTCAAAAATTACTTTTAAAAATGCCCTTCTATGTTTCAGATACTTCCTGTCAGATAGGCTTTCCTCTTAAAGTTTTAACAAAATACAGCTTTAGTATTTCCAAGTACTGCAATAACAAGTGAATTGTTACTGAAATCATGCCAAAAAGAAGCAATGCTGGATATCTTTGAATGAATAGGCAAAGATTGTTTGCAGGAAAATAGTTGCTTTTATGTACTGCCTAAAAAGATTTTCTATTCTCTGAAGGCAGTTAATCATCTCCCCACTCCTTTAAGTACCAACCCCACATCTTTAACTTAGATTAAACACTGGTGATAATTAAAGAGATTTTATTATACTTTACCTAAATGCACATAGTATGATGCAAATCACTACATCTACAATAGCTTATATAAATAAAGAGTAATATTAATTTCAAAATATTGTGCAGGGAAACAAATTATGAACTTGAATTTTATTCCTTCACTCCCTGATCCTGTGTGGGTGTAAGCACTCTGTGTAGGTGTGTGAATCACAGCTGGAAATCTAGGCAGTTCCTATTGCCAGAGCTTTATATAGAAGCATCCTAACAAAGAAGTCATGTCCCCAACTGCCAGCTGAAGGTAAGATACCAAATAGCTTCAGAGAGATTAAAAACAAAACAAAACACAGTTAATAGCCAGCAAGGCTGTCATTATGCTGAGGAATCTTGGTATTTTTTTTATTGTTTTAAATATTACAAATAGTAATATATATGTCTCCTTTCCCCTCCCTTTGACCTCCCCCCTGGCCTCCCCTACCCCCAGTACATGCCCTCACCTGACCACCCCCGTGTCTTGTATCCATTGGTTATGCTTATATACATGCATACAAGTCCTTCAGTTGATCTCTGACAGCCCCCCCCAACCTCTTCTATGTTCCCGCTGTAGTTTGACAGTCTATTCAATGCTCCTTTGCCTCTGTATCTATTTTTCCCTCTGATTCTTTTCTTTAAAAATCTTGCCTCTGCAGACTCGAAATAAACCTATAAGAACAAAAAATGTTTGAGTCCCAGTTTAAATGTTACACTTCATTGTCTATAGATAGAATTGTGAAATAGGCAATATTTGTTTGGGAGAGAATATTCTCCCCTTTCATGCACATTCATTAATTTATTCATCAATGAGGAGGACCTAGTGCTAGTCAGTCACTCTGCTAAGTTATATGTATGCTAAGATGAACAAAATAAGGTCCCTGGATCTCCAGCAGTATAATACTGCTTCCAGGTTACAACTCATCCTAACTGCTAGTTTGTACTCAAGTCACTGCCAACAAATTAATTCCTGTTATAGTACCAGTTGTCAAAGTTAAGATGTTACCGTTCCCAGGACCACGTGCCTTTTAAACAGGGATTCAAAGATCCTACAGATTTTAAACCACAAATAAATGTTGTTTTAATGATGGATAAAATTTCAGATAATAAATATATCATAGGCATGAGGACATTGTTGGGCAGGGGAATTCCTGGGACACAGGCGACTGGCTCCCCAACCCTTCTCCAAGACATAAAAAGTAGTCATTCTTAGGAAGCTAAGGAAATGACCCTTCTGGTTAACAGAAAAAAATCATAATATTTAGTGGTAAGAAACATTGAAATTAAAACTCTACCATTAGTAAAAAGCAAAAAGGTCAAGAACACGGATTGAAAATTGAATGGATGATATAAAGTAGATAGAAGACAACTTCATGTAGTGTATAGTCTAATGTCCTATATTGTTTAAGAGGACACAGCTAGGAACAATGAGTTTGAAAAATAAATTTCTAAAAAACAAGATATTCAGCAATGAACTGAATGGCTTTGTCACTGAAAGTACCCAATAAGTAAATTGATGGCCACCAGACAGTATTTTAGTTAAATTCCTGAAGTACATGGAAGATTTATATTTTTAATGTTTAGTGTATGAATCTATTAGTCAATGATAATTAGAAATCCAGGAATGACATAAATGTATACACAAGAATACACAAAATAAGCAAAGAGCAAATTAACATAACCTAAACTATGTTTATAAGTGTTGAATAGGTGCCAAGTAAAGGAGAGAGCATAGTAAACTGTTAGTCAATAAAAGCTTCTAACAGGAAATAAATTTTTCCCAAGATTTTAAAGTGAGAAAAAGACATGGATAGGAGAAGAAGGAAAATAAGCCAAGACAGGGGATGACTTCATCAGCATCTTCTTAATATTACCATTTTTAGTGTGCTATAGAATAGGCAACATGTACTATAGTATTTGTACTCTATAGAAGAGACACCTAAGATGAAAAGACTGGAATTCAGAAAGGTTAAAAAACTTTTCTCCAAGGTCACACAGGTAGAAAACAGATAGTAGACCTAGCATTCAAATTTAGGTCTGTTTCCCTACAAAACCCATACCTAAATCACTACTACAAACTACTACTTCTCATAGAATCCATATTGTATACTCAAAGGCTCAGAGAATTAGGAAATTTAAAACTTGAGGAGACACGACAAATAATTGGCCCTCAGTAAATATTTATTGAATGAATAAGTAAACTCTTGCTTTTTAGATGGAAAAAAAAAAAACCAGCCACATTTTTATGTATTATTTTATTTCCATGTTAGAAAACCCACTTGTCAGCCATAGCTTGCTTTCCCTAAGAACTTAACTCCTAGTCACAGACTGCACAATTTCCCTTGGCCCAGGTTATGGATATGTAAACAAGAATAGCACTCCAGAGCTTTATCCCCTAGGGTTTAACCTCGCCTCTCGTATCCCAGGTGAGTGAGGTAACATGTAGTAATAAGCAACACGTTAGAGCTCTAGTGTTTCTATTTAGACCTTGTTTAAGCTTCCTTTATTGAGCCAAAAGGCTGAATTTTTCAGGAGAGAAAGGATGCATTGTTTGTGAGATGGTCCAAGAAACTATCTCCCTTTAGTCAAAATCCAACTTACCTCTCTCTTTATCTGAGTTCTGCTAGTAATAATAACAAGATTCCAAAGCCTTACTGAAGTCATGAAACTTGATAAAGAGTACCTCCCAGAACCTTCTATCAAGCAACACACTAATGTAGACCAGTTGGAACATTTTTCTTAGTAAAGTCAGAAACACATCAATGATGTACATTATGGAGCCCAAGGCATGAGAATAAAACCACTGGATAGAATTAAGAGGTACAATTAATACAAAAAAATGAGGTAAAACTTTGTAGAGAAAATTGTGGTTTATCATAAACATTTAGAGAATCAATGGACAAACAAAATTAATAGTTTTAATAAGGTGGTTGAATGCAAAATTAATATCAATGATGTAAGGTCAATATCAATAGCTTCCTTAGTTATCAGCCATAATTATGTTCATTGAAATATTATGTACAAAAGAATGGAAATAAAAACAACCCAAATGTTCATTAATATGGGGGTGGGTAAATAAATTATGTGTGTATACACACTATGAAATATTATGCAGTAGATAAAAGAACAAATTAGATCTAAATGTAAATTTATCAACATGGTAATAACTCCAATTCCTACAGTTGAGTGGCAAAAGAAAGCTACACAATAAGTTTGTTCATGTTAAAAATAAAACACAAGTTGCCCTGGCCCATGTGGTTCAGTTGGTCGATCATCATTCTATGCACCAAAAGGTCACCAGTTTGATTTCCGGTCAGGGCTCATGCCCAGGTTGCTGATTCAGTCCTTGGTTGGGGTGTGTATGGGAGGCAATTGATGTTTCTCTCTCACACTGATGTTTCTTCCTATCTCCCTTCCTCTCTCTAAAGAATCAATAAAAATATTAAAAAATAATAAAACACAAGTTGACTGTTATATATATGTACATACACATACATATGCATGTGTTTATATACTAGTACATACTAGTATATGCACACACACACACACACAAATATATATATGGAGAGAGAGAAAGAGAGAGAGAGAGAGAGAGAGAGAGAGAGAGAGAGAGAGAGAGA